>PVKU01000517.1:0-464235 GCA_004027475.1 Anoura caudifer
TTTTTCCGTTTTCCTCCCTTCCAGCATCACTGGTGAGAAAGCACTAAATACGCAGGTTGTGCAGTCACCCTATAACATAAGGAGAAGAACGGGAGAGGTTAAAGTGAACTCGGAGGCCAGAGTTAGGGGGAATGAAGGTTTAGGGAGGGGAGGTAGAGTTCCTCTTTTGACAGGTCTTAGGACTCGGTTCTTCAGCGTCCATCCACCTCACCCCTATCCAGTCCTTGCAGACCTGGGCAAAGTCACTCTCAGAGGCCAGTGCTGAAAGTAACAAATCAGGATTTCAAATTGACTAACTTGAACAAGTCCTTGAAATCAATCCCTGTCCCCCCTCCCCCATCTCCGTGGAGACAGTTCCCCTCCTGCAGAGACTAAGGGGAAGGGAAAAAAAGATGAAGACAAGGAAACCCCTTTCACCCCCTTCACTCCAAAATGCAACCTACCTGCTTCGAAAGTCCATCGCACCAGGGCCTGGAGCAGGCCAGGCCCCTCAGAACCAGTTGGTGAAATCGAGCAGCTCTTGCTCCTCGGGACTGAGGGGGTCGTAAGAGCCCTCGTCCGACGAGTAGGATGAGACCGGCGAGCCGGCCATGGAGTTCATGTCGTTGGAGTAGTTGGGGGAGATGGTGGGTGACAGGACGCCAGCCTGGAAGGCCGCGCTCACCGCGTCGTGCTCGTCCAGCAACTGCTGCAGCGCGCGAATGTACTCGACCGCGGAGCGCAGCGTCTCCACCTTGCTCATCTTCTTGTTGGCGGCGCCGTTGGGGACGTGCTCCCGAAGGGTGGCAAAGCCCAGGTTGACCAGCTTCACGCGGTTGCGCTCGCGCTCGTTGCGGCGCGCTACGGCGGCCGGCTGCTGCTGCGGCAGGCTGTAGCCGAAACCGCTGAAGTTGAGCCGGCGTTTGCAGCGCATCAGTTCGGGCGAGGACGAGCGCTGTCGCTTGACTTGCTTGGGCACGGGCTTGTGACCGCCCCCTGAGGGCTGGCCGTCGGCCGCCGGGCTCAGCTGCGGCGCCTGCTGCTGCTGCGCGCTCTGCGCCGCCGCCGCTGCTGCAGCCGCTGCCGCCGCCGCCGCGGCCGTGGCGAAGAAGCAGGCTGCGGGCGGCAGGAAGGGCTGCTGGGGCTGCGTCTGGGGCTGCTGGCCGGCGCCGCCGCTCTCCATCTTGGCAGAGCTCTCCATGCGCAGCGGCTGCCAAGGAGTCGCGGGATCGGAGCGAGCGGGGGCGCGAGGTGCGGGGCGCGTGAGGGAGACGCAGACAGGACTGGGGTGCACACACAGAGGGGAAGAAGGAGAGAGATGAAGAGGGGGTCCGCAGGGGAGTTTAAAATATTACAGAATCCCCGGGAGACTTCGTAGATTGGGAGCAAAGAGAGTGCAAATGCTTTTCCTCCTCCCTCCACTCCTCCTCCTCACTCCCCTCCTCCCTTCGCGGGTTGGCTTCGGGAGCCTCGCGTGGCGCTCGCGTGTGAGGCTGCCGCTAGCGCCTTCTTGTTTTAAAAGAAAAAAAGCAGAAGAAGCAAAAGTCAGTGATGAGCGCGCTCTGCTGAGTCTCCCGTTCCTCTCCCCCTAGGGCTGCGCTTTCTTGCGCCGGGTCTCGAGCTCTCCAGCGGTGGGACAGGCAGTTTTTATTATTTTGTCAACCTCCTTTCTTTCTTATTTCCTTCTTTCGCTCGCCCTCCCTGGCCGGCTCCCTGTCGGTGCGCCGTCCACGTTCCCTGGCCAGAAGTGAGAATGCTGGGCGACCGGAGTGCGGCTCCCTTTTCAATGGGACACCCAGCCCCACGCGCAGCCCTGGCCCCGCCTTGCCCCCCACACCCCGCTGCTGCAGCGAGCGGCTGCAGCCCCCACTTCCCCCCTCCTCTTACCTCCTCCTCCCACCCACCTCCTTCTCTTCCCTCCCCCCCGCCCGCCCGTTCCCTGCGGCCGCTCCGTGCAAACTCCCCATTCAGCAGGGTTTGTTGTTGCAGTGCGTGCGCCTGGCGCGTGCCGGGCTCCCGGCTGAATAAACAGGCAGCGCGCTCGGGGCGGGCCGCAGCCGGGGGTGGCTCTAGAAAGGGGGGGCGGTGTCACAGGAGGGGCAAAAATGCTCTGGGAGTTGGGGTGTTAAGGGTTGACAGTTTGGGGTGAAGTGCCCTGGGATTCTCATAGGAACTTGGAGCTAAGCACAGGGGAGGATTTGGACGGAAAAAGCTGCACAGGCTGTGTGGAAGTTAGAGGGGAGTGGGGATTCATGTTTCCTGCTTTCTTCTCCTACCCACTGTCCTTCTCTGGGAAGGGGGATCTTCACTGTCCTTGCAATGCAGATTTGCGATTGAAGTTCAGAAAGATGAGGGCAACATCTCCCAGGTACTGGACTCTTAAAACTAAAAGTACTGCAAAGGCTTCGGTTCCAGTCCCAAAGCGTTCTCTCACTAGCTCTGTGGCCCTCGGTAAGTGGCATCCTCTCTGAGCCTCAGCTTTCTTGTCTGTAACAACAGAGGTTGCATTAGATGGTCTGTAATGTTACATCCAGGTCTAAAAACTGGGAGGTGCTCTCCACAACTGAGCCAGTGTGGAAGCTTCCGAGGAGAAAGAAGTGATGGCATTGCGCTCTGGTTGTTATCCGCGCCCTTGGATAGGTGTGCACACATCAAGGATGCCCCCCCCTCCCCCGCCATGATCTCCGGCTGCATGTATCATTGCCTCTCCGAAGGATAATTTCCGATCCGGTTGGGGGGTGGTGGTGCATAAAGGGAGTTCTCCGGGATATTCGCGGCTAGATCGGAGGGAAAAGACGTGGAGCACGGGGTACAGGGGAGGGTAATGAATATCATTGAGGGGCTGAAGGAGCTTCCCTGGTTGTTCGGTGCCGCCGCAGGCACCTCGGCGGCCTTGGCGCAGCCTCCATCCCGCCCCAGGCGTGTGCCGGGCGGGCTGGTGGCAGGCGACTGGGAGCCGAGCCCGGCTGAGCCGCGTGTTGGCCCCGCGAGGGAGGGGGAGGCGCTCGCAGCCGCTTGGACAGCGCCCGCCCAGGCGCCCTTCCTGGGCCCTCGGCCGTGTCGCACTGTGGCCGGAACCTGGTCCAACTTCGGGGCGCCTGGGGACACGGCGCTTCGGGGAAAAGCGGACAGAGTAACGGGTCCCATCTCGAACCGCTCTGTTGTGGAAGGAGGCTGGGGCGCGTCTCAAGTCGCGTCTACGTAGGCAGAAGGAAGCAGAGGGTAACCATTTGGGTGCGGGGATGATTACGGTGAATTATTTAGATAATGACTTCTCATTGGACTTCCCTTTGTAGAGTTGGGTCTTTCTAAAGGATACGTGGGGGCGCCTCAGATTGCCGCCCTTGGTGTGTGCGGCTGGCTATGGGTGTTGAGGGAGCAATAATGGTGGCGATGTGGTGGGCGGTAAGGACGGATGGCTCCCGAGGTGAATCACCTCCATTCTCTGCTACAGTTTTCTCTTTTAAAACAGGCGGGTTTGGGGACTATAACACTGAATCATGCCAAAAGACTTTTGTTCTGTAAATCTCCCCACTCACACAGTCCCTTCCCATGCAGTAATTTGCTTGCTGACCCCACTGGACTTTGCTGAACCAGTGGGATTTACACCCCCACGCCTCGCCCCAGGAAAGCAGCTAAGGGGTCTCCAAATTCACATCCTCTCCATTTCCGGGAACTGTAGGCAGAGTTGAGGCCTAAAGTAGAACCACACCACCTGCTTTCCATCCCTAGGAAGACTCACCACCTGGCGAAACAGGGTATTCAGTCACTTCCTGCCGCTCGGCTCTGATCTCTGGGTGCTGGCCGCTAGGAGGCGTCCGAGAAAGGCCTCCTGGGTCCCATCCACTCTACTCGAGCAAAATTGTGTTATGTTGCTGGGGGGGGGGCGGGGGGAGGCACTAACATCGAGGCATCTAAGTGCGTTTTCTTTCACGTTGGGCTGAACCATGCACCCTGAGCTCTCCTCCAACTCAGACTCGAAGCATTCCACACTTAAAGGTCCGTAGTTCTGGCTCAGACCCCTGTTTTGAGTTGTAACCTCCAACAAGTCCCTCTTCCTCTGCCGCCCTTAGTTTTCAGATCTGTGCCTGAGGGGCGTACACTCGCTAATTTCGAAATGTATCTGGGAGCAGGGAAAATCTTCAGATAGACGCCAAGTGTTCTCAGTTTCCTTTTTAGGTGCAGACTCTTGTGCATGGAGACCCTAATTATCATGGACTTCAAGGCCAGAGCCTATTCTCAATCCCCACAACACACACACAGACACACACACACACACACACACACACACACACACACACACACACACACACACACACGGGCCGGGCCACGTAACCCGCGGTCAAATAAAAGCGCCAAGCAATGAAGCTGCGCATTGTAGCGGCCCTACGCGTTGGCCTTCGCCCAGGAGAAAAAACAGCGGACGCTGGGATCCTTTTGGCCAGAGCTACCGAAACGTTTGTCCCTATTCTCCCCACTCCCGCTCCGAGCCAAAATTCTGGCCTCACGCTCCGGATTCCCGCATCCTAAGCTTACTTCCTTACATGTTTGCAAAGCTCCCCCAAACCCCAGGCATTTTCCTCCTCCAACTGGAGTAAATAAATACAAAGAATGTTTCCGGCACCATCCCAGCCCAGCACTGTGGGCTCCACCTTGTTCTCCAACCGGAAAGTAGAGAGATCTAGAATCTCTTTTTGGAATTTTGCGACTCTGCCTTCAGGATTGTGTATTACCAAGGAGAATTTTCCATTGAAATTGTCTTTCTGGTTGTTTTCACTGGTTTGGAGCAAAGGACTGAGGCTCAAGAGCCAATTAGAACCCTGCCTCAGATCCTGTGACCTAGAGTATGACATCTACCCCCACACCCCCAACACATACCTGAGAGAATTACCACAGGCTTTCTTATGCCCAAGGAGCTCCAGCTCTTGGGGGAGGAGAGGCATAAAGTAGATGGGCTCGATTTGTCATCCAGGCTTTTTTACTTAAACAGCAGTGTGACCTTGAGCAGACAGCCTGCACTCTGAACCTGTTTCCTCATCTGCATGTCCACAGTTAGAAAGAACATCTACTTCCAACTTTTGGGAGATTTCAGAGGTGTGGAGCACTAGCAATCAGGTCTAAATAGGGAAGGATTAAGAAGAATAGGAAAGGATTAATTTAGAAATAGTCTTTCTAAAACAACAAGGAAGCCTGCTGCTGCTCACGCAGCCCACCCAGTAAAGGGTTTACAGGAGGTGGAGGACCAGTTCTTGCCTTTCCTGGAACCACACTCTGATAGTTGCTACAGCCACTGGGGATCCCGTGCCCCCTGCCTCACTGTCCCTGTGTCACTGTCCCAGGACCTGGGAATGGGTAATTCCTGTCATTTTTGAGAAATGGTGGTGATGCTTTGAAGTCGAGGTGATGGGAGATAGCAGCCGAGTTTTTAACAGAAGCAGTAGAAAGTCAGATGAAAGGCAGGCAAGCGCCTGCACATGGAAGGCACATGGAAGGGACTTCAGCGGAGTCACTGGTTCTGACTTCCCTTGCCACCAGCGGGCCTGACTCTGAGCAAGACCCCAGGATTTACTTGACCGGGACACTGGAGGTTTCATTTACCTAGATGTGAAGGGAAAAAGAATAACTCACCAAGGAGTGTTGGATCACCTTGTCCCTAATGGAGTAGTGGTGTTCTCTCTGTTCACCTGTCAAGGCTGTCAGGAGAATTGAATTGGATGTTGTTGGATGTTGTTTGTGAATTCGCTTTTCGAATCCCTCTGCACACATCAGGGATTGTCACTCTTGTGATGGGGAGGTAGGACACTGCCCCCCTTTGGTATGTATTCCCCAGAACATAGACATCCTAAAAAATGGGAAGGTTTCTCATTCTCCTGAATTACAATAAGGGCCTTCATTTCTGTGCCTTCAGGCCCCTCTTCTGTTTATGGAATCCAGGAGCTGCACCATACTTGAGATAAAACCTTATCCACATTCAACATCAAGACCTACATGGAGAATTGGCTTTCCAGGTGATGCATAGGGCTCGTTGCCCTGGAGACACAAGAGTCCTGAGGTGTCCTGAGTCTCCTGCCACCTTAATTTCCACTCACAATGGAAGGCCAGGCCAGGGCCACCTCTGCTCACACACTATCCTCATGCTCCAGAATTGTGATCCTCCCCTCTGCAGAAAGAAGATATGCCTCATCTCTTTTTAAAAAGTTTCCTCTATGCTTTTTTTTTTTTGAGGAAAGTGCAGTTAATATGAAATGTGAAATTAGGTTTTTCATTGGACAAGTAAAATTATATTTATAGTGGATCCTGAATAAGAAGCAAGGAGAATACAAAGGTGAACATAGACCTTAGATTTTTGAATGGACACAAGAGTTTTAGTGCAGCCCTCAATTTTGGTGAGCTCTAAGCCCCAGCATCCACAGGTATGTCAAGAAAAATGAGTGTGCCAGGCATTCCAATATTTGGGTTCCAGTAGCCTCTGCCCTGGGTGTACAGCACTCTGAGCCGGTGCTTGATTGACACCGTCCTTACCTAAGGAAATGAAAAGTGCATTACTGCATGATCTACTGTCTCCAGGGCACCCTTCCCAAGGTAACTTCAGAAGCAGCTGCTGCCCAGCCTGAGTTAAGTCTGACCAGGCGGAGATGGCCTGTTCACGGGGACAGAAAAGCACAAAGTACAGATTTGGCTCAGCTTCTTGGTCACGGCAGCCAGGCCTGCACCTGCATTAAGGAATCCAGGCTTCTAACAAATATATTTGCTTTTTCAATACGCCTGAAAAAGGAAAAAAAAAGCTGGAAAACAAAACAAAAAAAGCACAAAGTATTATTTTACTGTGGCTTTTTGGTTAGGGAGTGGAGGCAGGGGTGGAGGGAGGGGGTAATTTGCAGCCACCCTCACCAGTCCTTTTGAAGTTCTCCAAATAAGGAGAAGTAACGCGAAGTCTTTATTTTTTCTAAAGCCCCATTTACATTATGATTAAATACCTTCCTCGGTTAAGCATAAAGAAAGTCGTTAATCTATATAGCTCTCCAAAGAATCAATACATTCTAAACTTTTGTAGGATTTGTTACACTCTATTTTGTTACAGTAGGCCAGCTCCTCTCTGCCTAGGCACATGGCTTCCCTTCCCTCCCTCCTCCCCACCTTCTCCAAGAATGAAAGTAAAGTAAAGGTCTTTCACGGTAAACAAAACCAGCTGATTCTTCACAGAGATCCCATGAATAGCTGGAGAAGAAAAAAAAAACTTACAATAAATGGTGCATTTTTTTCTCTGCTGGGTATAGTATTCAAGGATCAGGGCAGTATTCAAACAGAGGTCCATTTTTTGCTCACAAGAGAGTTTAGAAAAGAAGCGTGGGGTCCATTCAGCGCTTTCCCCCTTCACAATCACAGGGTTCTATGAAACCTATCTTCCATGCCTTGTCGGAGTGTTTCTGGGGACCAATTAGTGCTTTGTTGCACGGCTTCTTTGCTGAATCTTTGAGCAGCAAGGAAAAGCGCTCTCGAGTCTCCCCTTATTTTGACCATTTCAGTCATTACTCAGTGTAATAATTAATATGACAACTGGACGCTCGAGTTTGTATAGAAACACCTCAGCTACAGGAGCGAGTGTGCAGTGGGTGGTAAGGAGCCGCATATCAGCCGGAGAAACCACACACACAAAAAGGAATGAATGGCCAGAGAGAAAGAGAAGGAATAAAGATAAAATAGTTGGCACAACGCAGAGGAACATAAAACAGACTCGAATGGGGAGGGGGAGGGGGACAATTAGAAGGGGAGGGAAAAACACCCTACAGAGGTTAACTTATTTTGAAACTGTTTTCTGAAAAGAACCGTGGGCGTGATTGGCCGGCTTTCAGCCCAGGGCGGTCCACAATCTCCCCCCAGCCCCATCTGTAAGAACTCTCTTGGAACTCGGCGTGGGGATGGGGAGAGGGAGGGAAGGCAACCCCTAAGGTTCTCCCTGAGGTCTTCTGGCATGGTGCACTCAGCACGCAACCCAGCCCAAGTTCTCAGGTCCTTGTTTGGCTTCCATTTTTGCAAAAATTCTGTTCCTCTTTGCTCCAACTTCGGAGCTGAAGATAGGGAAGATCGGGGCAAATGTAGACGATAGAAATGAGTACTGCACTACCTCCCTGGGAGGTGAGTGTTGGGGAGAGGGCATTTCTCATGCACCCCAACAACTCTGCAACCTTGCCTTGAGGAATAGTGTTCTGCCTCGCTCATGGCGGGAAGGTCTCCCCTGGCAGCGGGCAGCCTGCCTGGGCGCTGCGCCCCAGCCCCCCGCGCTGTGCCCGCTTCTGCCTCTCCTCGCAAGTGCGCCCTGGGTTGTGACCCGCTCCGTGACGGCATGATAAATAATTAGAGAATTTAAGCGTGTTAGCCACAGCTCATGCTAATGAGCTAGATAAGGGCTCACGCTAACCCGAAGTGACAGTTTGCATATAGGAGGGAAGAAAAAAAAAAAACCCTGCTATTTTCCCTCAACTTGATTGCTCCTTCTCGAATTCCCTTCCCCCATTCCTCTGGATTTCCCTCTTTTTATATTCCTCTACCTCCCACCACACACACACACACACACACACACACACACACACACACACACTTCTTTGACCCTTCTTCCTCAGTCTATCCCCCTGCCCACTGCATTGTGACGTCACAAAGTCTCGGGTGCCTACGTGTGACCGGCCAGGAAAGTTCACTACCAGTGCGTCCTGGCCAGTCTCAGAGACCAGGCGGTTCCTCTGACGTTCTTTACACAGTGTGCAACGCACCGAGGCTCCCATTCTTCGGAAATAACTTTGAAGCTCAGGTCAGGGGCCTCTGAGAGCTCCAGGGCCCTGGCGCGCCCTTGGGTGCTCTCTGTGTGCTCACCACGGAGAGCAGAGCTGTCCCCTGGGGCGATGACCGCAGGCGCTGGAGCCCAGGAGCTCCTAAAACGCTCCTGCCGCCTCCTGAAAGCAGGGGCAGTTTGCCGAAGTGACTGAGGTCAGTCGTGTGTCCCCATTGTGTGGCCACGTGTCCCGTGTCCATCATCACCTCCCCAAAGTCCGAGCTCAGCCCGACTCCTTGTGGCGCGGCCTGGGAATGCTCTGCCCTATAAATCAGCCAGCGGCTACAAGTTCTCTCTCCACCTCCGTGCAGACCTGAAAGCAGGCTCCGGGCCGAGGAGAAATATTGCTGAAAGCAAGTTAGGAGGAAACAGCCCGCCACAGCTTGATGTCAAAGTGGAAAACTGTGCACCCCGAGGTCGTCGCGTTGGTTCCTGCTCCCTTCCCCAGGTCTAAGTGTGCACCACTGTCGGGGCTTGTTTTGGAAAAGTAGGGGAAGGAAGAAGGTGATTGTTCATACTGGGATATTCCTTGACATGGAATCTTAAAGAAACAGAAACAAAACCAAAATTAAATGATCTGATATTTGTGCAATGCGGAGAACAGTGTCTAACACACAGTAAACAATGTATTTGTGTTAGTCAATAAATGCAAGAGTACCAAACACATGAAAGGAGGTACATGCTATCCATCTAAGACAGCAATTTTCAACCGGTGTGCTGCAAGAATTTTTAAACATGCAGTACCTGACTACTTAGTCAGGGTCACTGACCTCTTTCCCTTTAGATTGTCAAATGACAAAAATGACAACAGCCCTGACTGGTGTGGCTCAGTGGGGTGGGTGGCCTCCCTCAAACTGAAAGGCAGCTACAGATTCCCTGTCAGGGCACATGCTTGGGTTTTGGGCCAGGTCCCTGGTTGGTAGCCAGCGAGAGGCAAGCACTCCATGTTTCTCCCGTGTATGGATGTTTCTCTCCTCTTTCTTCCTCCTTTCCCCTTTCTCTAAAAAACAAAATCTTTTTTTAAAAAAATGACAACAGCTAATACAACAATAGTCATCTGGTATGAATGATAAAAAGTTATACCTATTTTTTGTCAGGTTGGCAAAAAAAATTTGGGGGGGTGCCACATAATTTTAGTAATTTATGTGCACCCAAGATGAGAAAGGTTGAAAATTGCTGATCTAAGATGTTAGAAAATACCTCTTAGATGTAAAATTATCAAGGCTGATAATGCTCATTGATTCACCCAAAGCTATTGAATATAATCTGAGGTAAACAAGATAGCCATTGCCTTTGATAAGTTTGCAGTTTGGTGGGCAGAAAAGGAAGTGTATATGGAAAGAAGGCCCATTAGCACACAGTGGGGACAACGGTGGAGAGCCCTCCTCCCCAACACTCCATTAGTCCTTCGACTCCCACTTTTCCCCAACCTGCCAGGTAACCCTTAAATAAATATACAACCTACATTAAAAAAGGTGGACTTCTTACGGAAACACATCCTAAAGCCATCCAACCCCTCTTCCCGAACCCGATGGTCATCCCTAAGCTGTTGCTATATGACAATTCCTGAGCAAGCACTAATGAACTACACACACTTTAAACACCTATTTAGTGTTAGGTGCAGTGAAAAGGCAGGCCATTTGAAATTAAGACAGACTCCATGTTTTAGAACTTTCTAGCTATGTGCCTTGGGGCAAATTGCTCACCCTCTCCCAGGCTCTCTGTCTACAAAATGAGGGGCTAAGATGCCCTCTCTACGGCTCTGACTACACAAGCAATACAGACACAATCATTTGACCTCTAGTGGCAAGGGCTTTCCTTCCCTGAGCAAACGTCTTATGTTCTCCCCGCCCCCCAGCCCGGGATCCCAAGAACCTTTAGCGGGTAACATCTACAGACTGCTTCATGAGGTAGACCAGTCCTTGCTGGTGCCAGGATTTTGGCTCCTGATGGCCAGAAGGCGGCGTTAGGGCTCCGCATGGATTTAGCCCCGGGAACTGGGGTAAGAGGTGGGCCTCTTACCAATTGGCTCATTGGAATTCACATGCAAAGGGCAGACACTCATATTCGCGCGAACAACTTTACTTGGGAAACAGGATTCCTCACTATTTGCCTGAGCAGTTTTAAATTTGAGATTTGGGGGCTGGAAATGCTCGAAAATTCTCCTTTGCGCATTGTGTGAGTCGCTTGCCACCTGCCGGTCGTTCCTCAAACTGCTGCGGGATTTGTGCAAAAACCTAATACTTAACACAAGTTAGTTATCTATTCCACACAATTCAGTTCAATTGTGAAGCACCGGGCTGCTTGTATCACATCCTGCAAAATACCCACAGTAGGAATATATGAGGTGCCTCTTAGTATCCAGATTCTTCATCTTCATCCCAGACCCACCAAATCAGAATCTGGCCGATTTGGCTTTATAACAAGTTAGAGTAGTTCTTTTGTACACTGAAGATGAAGAACTAGTACTCGAGGTATTTGGGGGTGATAAGACACAGTTTCCATTACTCAGACCTGTGACGAACAAATCTCTTCTGATAACAGAAGTCACACTAGTCCCATAAAGATACTTTCTTTGGGTAAAGGGGTGCCCTGGTGACTTCTAAAGGGGGCGAAGAGAATTGGTAAGTTATTACAGAGGTGGTCTTTGGAGGTGGACAGTTAGAAATTCGCAGTGGAAAGAAAAGAGTTGTGGGAACCACTTACCCAGCCTGGAGCCTTTTGCTTCCTGACTTAGAGACTCCGATAGCTTTAACCTGACTCCCATTTGACCACCCCTTTCAAGACTACACCTTGGGGGGGTTTTCTGCACCCAGAACAGCCCCACCTTGGAAATGTTAACTTTCCATCCTCCATTGTGATTCCTTCTCATTCTCATTTCTGCTGAACCTCTCTCTAACCTCCTCTCCCAAGCTCTGTTTCTTATCAACCTGGTCTCTCCCCACAATTCAGTTTGGGATGTGTGATTGATTATTCCACCTATAAAATTCTTACCTTTTCATCCAGAACCCCCCCCCCCAAAAAAAAACTCTGAAGCAAAAAAGCCAACTCATTCCTTGATTTTATGACCTTCACTCAGTCATATATTTAACTTCAACCCACCCCTCTGAAGTTCATCACTGCTGGAGTTCCTAACTGTAACGGTTAAATTTATGTGCCATCTTGACTGGGTCCACAATGTTTATTTGGTTAAACAGTTTTCTGAGCATGTCTCTGAGTGTTCTAGGTCAGTTAACACTTGAATTGTAGACTTGGTAGAGCAGATTGACCTCCCCAATGTGGGATGGCCTCATTCAATCCGCTGAAGGCAAGAAGAGAATCAAAAAGATGAATAAGGGAGAATCCACGCACACTTTCTCTCTCTCATCATCTTCCAGCTGGGGCATTGTTCTTCTCCCACCTTCAGATGGGGACTCAGAGTGGAACTACACCATCCACTCTCTCGTGTCTCCAACTTGTTGACCGAAGATTTTGGTACTTCTCAGCTGTTAAAACCACTTGAGCCATTTCTTATTATCTCTTGATAGATAGATGAGATATGGAGAGAGATAGATCTCCAATAGGCTCTTTTTCTCTGAAGAATCCAAACTAACACACTCACCAGTGATTCCATTTTGCTCTAGGTAATAGCTACTCATGCCTTACCTTATTCATTGCCCCAATGCATTTGGCATTGGTGACTGCTCACCTCTGATTGATGTTCTCTTCACTGCCTACCATGGTTCTTATCCCTTCGATGTGTTCTTTGCAGTATTAGCTTTTAGTTTCCCATTTCCTGCATAAAGTAATCCAATGACACATGTCTTTAAGTTTTAGTTTCTATTTTTTTTTTGCTGATGATTTGTTATTTCTAGTCTGGACCTCTCCTTGGGGTCTCAAACTGTGTGAGCAGCATTCCTCCTAGGGTGTTCCACCGAGTAGCAAGTGCAACATATTTGAAACTGGGCTCATTATTCTAACTCCCTTGAATCTTTCCCTTCCTTGTGTTCTTTAATTCAGGGCTTGGCATCATCTGCCCACATTTTCAAAACAAAATCCTGGGAGTTATCTTACACTCTTCCTGTCTCTCATGCCTCTCCACAATTACCAAGTCTTAAAAAATACATAACACACACATATATACACAATGTATGTATATCATTTCCTTCCTGTCTGTTACTCATATCATTGCCCTATTTCAATAGTCTCCCAGTTTCACCTCCTCACATATCTTCTCCTCACTGACACCAGAATGATCTAACTAAATGACGTGGTCAATATAAAAGGCATCAGGGTGTAAAGAAATGGTGCTTTATATCATAACCCAGGCAAAACGCTCTTTTCAAAGTATGACATACTCTATTGCTCCTCTATTCAAAATCTATCAATGGCCCCCTATTTTCTTATAGGATTCCACTGCCCTTGAAGCTCTATAATAGCAGGGATTCTGCTTTGCCTCATTTCATCTATCTAGTTCTCAGTATGGAGTCTGGAACAAGGCAGATGCTCAATGAACACTTGTTGTTTGAGTGAGTAGTTTTTGTGGAACTAAAATTATTTTGATGGTGTAAGATATATGCATCTGTGATGCAGAAAGTGGCATGCAAAAAGCTTTTAATGAAGAATTTTAAAAGCTTAGAAAAAACTATTCACCCCTCTGGGCATGTCCCCCTCATTTACCATAGGCATAGGCATTTGCCATTTGGCATAGGATCTCTAAGATCAGTAGTGATCTTTCCATGTGTATCTTCCCAACCTCAAGGTCTTCTCTCAAAGGGACATTCAAAGCCTAGTATATAGCCGGTATTTAATCAATATAAATTCTAGTTGACACTGATGGTATCATGCAATGAGCATTATTAACTTGTCAGAACCCTTTGTGTATATTTTTATAGATGTGTGAAAGAGGCACAATGGGAAGAGCAGGGGCCATGAGTTGGTGAGTGAGCTTTGGTGCATGTCTTGGTCCTTCAAGAGCAGAGATGAAGCCATCTCTGAGAATGGCGCTGTCTCCATCTACTCAGGGGCCTATGCGCCATCTTTGACCTGTTTCTCCCCTTACCTACCACATCTGAACCAATTCCTTTTTTCAACCTCAGTGAGTAATGACTGCAGCCACCTAGATGACTAAAGACTGCAGAACCTGGCTTTCAAATACTCAAACCTACCAAGGCTCTGCAGGTGCCAGGAGTCTCTGAGTGGGCAGGGTTGTTTATTCCACTCTCTCCTTCAGGAGAGGGCTCTGTTCTCTTTCAAGAGCCCGATGGAAAGGATGATGGTGCTTTTCCCAACCCTAACATCACTACCCCAGGTCTTTTGCTTCCTTTCCCACAAAATCACAATTTTTCCAATTTCTCATCCATACATTGGGAATAGTAAAATTTTATCTCATTAGATTTTATAGTGGAGTAAATAAGATGGTCTCTGCAACATGCCTGGTACTCAGTAAATATTTGAGTGTTGAATAAATATTTGTCCTTCTTTCCTGCCAGAGAGGATGATGGAAAAAATAAGGCTGAGGGAAAGCCCATTTATATCTCATAGAAGTTTAGTATGGCTTTCGGCAAAGTCTCTAGGCAAGCTACTTTTTTTCCCCAACTTTTCTTCCTTATATGCATTCAAAAGAAAAAAATAAAAGATGACAAAAAATAATCTCTCATCTAATTCCACTGTCTATATAGAAAATGACTCTCATTCAGTTATTGTATGATTCAACATATCTACACAATGGGAAATACAAGATTTTGCCTGTTATTTTAATCAATAACTAGTTTGATTTTGTACACTTAGGATACAATAATTTTCATGATTCAAAAACATTTTTCTCTGCATGTATAATGTCAATGAGCTGTTATTAATTTAATTGTTCCCCTATTGCTAAGATTATTTGTCTAAATTTTTTGAATACTGTTGCTTTGAACACTTTCATGAATATTTTTCTACATTTCTGATTAAAGTAATATGAATTGAATACTATGTATCAGGCACAAGGCTGAGTTCTAGAAATCAGAAAGACTAATACTGTAGTTGCTGGTCTGAGAGCTCTTAATCCAGGAGATGAAAGAGTGAAAACAAAACCGAAAGAGTGTTAGTGAATCTGGTTATAGAGTTTAGCTCAAGATGCTATGTGAGCCAAGGTGGGGTGACCACATCTGACTGGGGCCAGTGAGTCAGAGAAGTACTTTCAGAAGATGTGGTACTTGGGTTGACCAATTGAGTACCAGCCCTAACTCCTAAGCCTCACCATTGTGGTGGCCTCCCCTAGCACTGGCCTTGGATTTTCCTTCAGACAGACTCTCACCTGATCTGCTTGGATTTGACACTAGGGCTCTGTTGACCAGTAGCTGAACTTACTCTGCTCCAAAATGTCTCCAGTCCCTGGGTGACACAGTTTTCCAGCCCTCTGAGGCACATGGTTTTAATTCAGTCCTACTTATGGCTTTGCAGCCATAGTTATAGGAGGTTGGATGATGGTCTATGTTCAGCAACCCACCGACTTCATAGTTGTAGAGTTTGGTGATGTCCATGGTGTCAATATTCTCATTATGACAGATTTCATGCTACCAATGTGAAAAGGAGTTGAGAAGAGATATAGAGTATCATATTATTGTGTACTGGGTATACCACACAGATATAATGGGCATAGACAACTTAGGAACATGCATAGTAAATTTAGTAAAATAATTATAAAATGAATTTTGAGTATTATCTTTCCTTTTGATGTCATTTGTTTAATTGTAAGTTTATATAATTTAGTTAATAATCATAGAATTGTTTAGCAAAAGGTTCACTGAACCCTTGAAAGATCAACACTAGGTATTCCTTATACATCTAACTTAAATCCACCTCCCCAAAGCAGTTTATATCTTTTTTAACACATCTTTTTAAAACTTTATTTCTCATAACCACATCAAAATTACAACTGAAATATGGAATAACCAACAATCAGAACTATCAGAAATCAAATTATGTGGAAGTCTGACAACTATGGAATTAAAGAAACCACATCCATCCAGACTGGTAGGAGAGGCAGATTGGAGATGTACTGGTCCTACATCCTAGCATGGTGAATAAAAATTTGGGAGGGATAGGTCAGGAGTGAGGACTTCCAGCCCCACACCAGCATCCTCCCAGCCTAGGGTTTCAGTGTCAGGAAAATAAGTCCCAACACTTCCTGGATGCAAAAAACAGTGAGGATGAGTCAGTGGAAGAAAATTCTAGAGTTCCAAGCAGTTTCTCATAAATAACCCACATGTAGACTCACTCAGACTCACTCCCTCTGAGCTCCAGCATGAGGGTATCAGCTTGAAAAGCACCAGTGGCATATAGGGAGGAACTGAAGTGTGTGGCATCAAAGCTAGAGCTGGGGGACAGCTTTCTCCCAGACAGAAAGGCAGGCAGAGGCCTTTGTCCCTTTTCTGAGCTCTACCCTCACAGAGCCACAGAATTGGCAGGTGGGTACCATATTGAGATTCCATCAAACTGGCTAACACTGTTGACCCTTCCCTGGAGATCCCCTGAGACTCTGTCCTACCCAAATTACAGGCCAAGCTGTTAACCATGACTTTCCCATATGAATGACTGGTCTTGCTCATGCTTCACATCTTCCTAAATCCTATTAAACAAGCAATAAGAGCCTCACTAAGTCCCTAGCCCCCATAACTCTTGCTAAGTGACCCCAGGCCCAGTATTAGCACCAACCAACCTAGATTCACAGCTTGGCTTTGCCTGGGAATCTCCAAGCCCAGCACTAGTAGCAGCCATCTCAGATTGCTTTATACCTCATGCAGGTTGGCCTGGGGTAGGACGTAGGTGGGGGATGGCCTTGGCCTGCACCACCCAGGAAACCCCAGAACGTGTGCACCCTAGTGGACAGTTACAGAACAAGTTGGAACACCATTACCCTGCACCTGAATAGCTGATCCTCCACAGAGGGTGGAGGTTAGTGGTTAATGGTCACAGCCAGTCCTTGCAACTGATGGGCCTGGATAAATCCCTCCCATTGACCTGCCAACAGCAATCAAGTCTCAGCTACAAGAACAGGGTGTACTCAGCCCACATGAAGGGCACACCTCAAGTACCCAGTGTGGGTGATGGGGGAGGCTGTGCCACTGGATCCTGCAGGACACCTACTATATTAGGCCATACTACCAAGGCATAGAGTCATAGCAGCTTACCTAATATATAGAAACAATCACAGGGAGGCTGCCAAAATGAGGAGACAATGAAACATGGCTCAAGTAAAAGAATAGATCCAAACTCCAGAAAAAGAACTAAACCAAATGGAGATAAGCAATTTATCAGATGCAGAGTTCAAAACACTGGTTATAAGAATGCTCAAGGAACTTAGTGAGGCTCTCAACAGCATAAAAAATATCCAGTCAGAAATGAAGGATACACTAATTGAAATAAAAAACAACTTACAAGAAAAAAAACAGTAGAGTGGATGAAGTCTAGAATGAAATCAGTGATTTCATAAGAAAGCAAAAACCAACCAATCAGAACAACAAGTCAAAAAAGAATTTAAAAAATTGAGGATAATGTAAGCAGACTCTGGGACAACTTCAAGAGGTGCAACATTTGCATCATCAGGGTGCCAGAAGGAGAAGAGAAAGAGCAAGAAATTGGAAATCTATTTGAAAAAATAATGAAAGAAAACTCCCCTAATTTGATGAAGGAAATACAAGTTCAGGAAGCACAGAGAATCCCAAATAAGATGGATACAAAGAGACCCACTCCAAGACACATCATAATTAAAATGCCATAATTAAAATTAAAGATTTTAAATCTTTAAAATCTTTAAAGATAAAGAGAGAATCTTAAAAGCAGCAAGAGAAAAGAAGTTAGTTACCTATAGGGGAGTTCCCATAAGACTGTCAACTGATTTCTCAAAAGAAACTTTGGAGGCTTATCCTTGGTGATGTGGCTCAGTGGACTGAGTGCTGGCCTGTGAACCAAAAGGCTGCCAGTTCGAGTCCCAGTCAGGGCACATGCCTGGGTTGCAGGCCAGGTCCCTAGTTGGGGGTGTGTGAGAGGCAACCGATTGATGTATCCCTCCCCTAACACATTGATATTTCCCTCCTCTTTCTCCCTCCCTTCCCTTCTCTCTAAAGGTAAATAAATAAAATCTTTTTTTTTTTTTAAAGAAACTTTGCAGGCTAGAAGGGATTGACAAGAAATATTCAGTCATTAAAAATAGGGACCTACAGCCAAGATTGCTCTATCCAGCAAAGCTATCATTTATCATGGAAGGGCAGATAAAGAGCTTCCCAGACAAGAAAAAACCAGAGGAGTTCATCATCACCAAACCATTATTATATGAAATGTTAAAGACACTTATTTTAGAAAAAGATCAAAACTATGAACAATAAAATGACAACTATATATCTATCAACAGTTTAATCTAAAAAACAAAGTAAATACATGGATAGAGAGAGCATTTTGGTGGTTGCCAGATGGGAGGAGGGTGTGGGGAAATAAGTGAAGAGGTAAGGGGATTAAGAAATACAAACAGGTAGTTACAGAGTAGCCACGGGGATGCAAAGTACAGTGTAGGAAATGGAGTAGCCAAAGAACTTATATGCATGACCCATGGACATTAACAATGGTGTCAGTGTTGCCTGAGGGAGTGAGGGGTACTGGGTGGAAGGGGGGCAAAGGGAGAAAAACTGGGACAACTAATAGCATACCAATAAGTATAATTAAAATAATAAAACTTTATTTCTTGGCTATTATCAGAACTGGCCATGTTTTTTTGTCTCCTTGTTAACTGGCCATGTTCCCTAATAGAATGTGAGATCAATGACTGCTCTGCTTATCAGAGCCTAGAACAGTGCCTGACACATAGTATACACTCAACAAATATTTGTTGAATGAGTGAGTATATGATAGACAATACTCAGTGCCTTACTCTGATATTGTCCAAAAGGGATGATAATGTAACAGCTCCAGAGTCTTGAGAGTTTGTATGTATGTTTCATTTAATACACCTGTGATCAAATGTACTTCATTGACAAACTGATTTTATTATGACCCAAACAAATGTCTAAGTTCTGCTAAGAATTCCTGGAAAAGCCTACTACAAATCTTATTTTGAGACAAACTATGACTTAAGAGAATAATTGTGTTTGGTTTGTGTGGGCATTGGTTGGTAGTGATCTTCAGATCTCTGGGTTGTCTGTGTAGGAAAAGTAAGACTAAAAAGAAATATAACAGAAATGAGGCTCTGAAGAAGCTCACAGCCAGCTGACTTTGTAGGTGGAAATTTCCTGTTTTTGCAGTGAGATATGCGTTGTCTTCTAAATTCTGATGGGAAAAGTGTAGTTCTTGGACAGATGAACCCATCTTAAATACCATTCCTTCTTATATTTCTTATATTTTTAGAAATATATATTTCTTATTGTTTCTTATATTCTTAGAACTAGATTTAGCTGTGAGCAACAGAAATTTCAAAATAGTAGAGGCTTTATCAATTTTTTCTCCTAAATCTAAGACAGCAGCCCAAGGCTGCTGGAGTGATGCTCTATGGTGTCCAAAAACCGGGCTCCTTCTAGCTTGATGCTTTTTGCTCTGAAAAGCATGGCTCCCACTCTGAAATCTACCTCATAATCCAATATGGCTGCTCCAGCTTCAGTCAGCATTTCTATATTCTGACCTACAAGAAGGAGAATGTAGAAAGACAGGGGTGTACTTTCTTTAAGGACACTTCTTAGATGTTGCACAGACTTCTTGTATTTCTTTGGTCAAATATTAGACCTTTAGTTATACCTAGTTGCAAAAAATGCTGGGATATGTAGTTTTCATTCTGGGAAGCCTTGGGGCTGGATAAATAACATTCAAAGCTTCTATTTCCACAAGAGAGAAAGAAAGAAAACAGGGTGATAAGCCCATATATGCCACATCCATTTCTTCTTCCTCAGGTGGACCAAGCAGTTCCTCAACATCAGTGTAACAGCTAGGCTGATTCACCACATTTCTATGAAATTGGCCAGTAAGGAAAAAACAAGCTTAAATGGATTTAGACAGTTTGTTACTCAAAGCACAATAGGCAACGTGAGTTTCATGTAAGCATTGGTTCCCCTTGTTCACCAAGTCCCGTGGGAGTCAACGTCAGCAGACTTTGCAGGGTGGGGAAGAGTGAATCCAGGTGGATGCTGAGCGTGCATTGAGTCTGTGTCGTCACAGCTGAGGAACACTGGGCTCAGGGGACTCTGATCTTGTACAGGGGCTGTCACAAGTTCTCCATCCTTTTCTCCAAAAGAGAGGCATTATCTTTACCCTGAAATGTCAGCAAATATTGTCTGGGGAGAGAAGACATTATCAGGGAGTATCTTCAGACATGGAGATGTTCTCTGTCATATTGATCAAGAAACAAATCTGAACTTTGACCAAGGTTGTGCAAACCCCACACAAAATCTTTGAAAAGGAAGTCCAAGAAACATGGAAATGGCATGAAAAATGCCATACCCCATTTCTAAATTCTGCATAAAAGCATAGACTTAGTTAAATATTTAAGGGAATTTTCTCAAATTTTTTGAAACACATACATTAGTTTCCTACTCTAAGAGTATGTTAAATTCTCACACAGGTCTATAAGGGGACAAGGATCAGGATGTTTAGCTCACCACTATTTGAGGGTGATGAAAAGTTAGAGACAGCTTAGTTGTCCATCACTGGGGAATGGAGACATCAAATGGAAGGATGCACATTATGGAATACTATGTACCAGTAAAAAAGCAAAGCACTAGATGTACAGTTAACAGCATAGCAAGATCGTAAGAACATAGTTGAAAGAAAAAAGTTAGAAACTATGAAACCTTTACTACCTCTATATACTATAATAAACCTACTACAATATCACTCATATCCATGAAAAAATACATACATGCACCAAGATATCCATGCATTTTAAAAATCCAAAGGTAAATACAAACCATATTAGGGACATTGACTCTGGGGGGTGGAAATTACAGTGGAGAATAAGGTAAAAGAGAATAAATAAATAAATCAAGAGAGGGGCCTTGGAGATTTCATGTGCTATGAACTCATAGGTTATGATTAACTCAACCCTCTACGAAGGAGGTTAAGTGAAAAGGGACTGATAACCAGCGGTGGTTTGGAAATCTTTAACTTCCTATCAGTGAAGGTCAGCTTCAGGTGCACTAGGTTCACAATCACACATCTTGCGACATGGTATCAGCTCTTCGTAGCCACTGACACTATCTCATTGGTTTATGAGCTGAATTCTTGGACCCATTCTAGTCTTTCACTGTCAGTATAATTTTGTTAGGGCCCAGTACCACCCTTGTCAGTAACAGCAACACATGGGGCTCCATCCAAACTAAAAAGAGTTTAAAAATCATATACAAGATTTGTGTTACAAGCAATCTCATCTTAGGTGAGGTTTTTGTCTTAGTGTATGAATACATTTCATCTTTTTCTTTCTCTTGTTTTTTTTTTTAAACCAGAATAAAAAAAAATTAAAGAAACTGTTAGTGTTTTTCCCTGAATAGTGGACAATTAAGTATGTTCTTCTCCCAACCCAGACCTGGGACATTTTTTGGTCTGAGGTGGGGTTTTAAATTCCATTTGTAGCTGATGTGAGGAGAAAGGGAAGTGCTATTATTTGGTTGTCCTAAAAAGAAATCACTATTTCAAAAAGGAAAGAAAGAGTATTTAAGAGCCAACACTTTGGAATCAGGTAAAATGTGGTGTGACTTGGGACTACCATTTAATCTTCCCCGGCCTTAGTTTCCTTATTCATAAAGTGGGAAGGCATAATTCATAGGGATGGTGAGCAAAAAAATATGAAATTATGCTTATGGAGAGAGCTTGGCACAGTGTCTAACATACAGTGTTCGTGGAAATAAGTAGGTGTTTTTGCTTGCTTATTTATTGCACGCTTTTATATTGGTGGTGGTCATATTTATTTCTTTCCTTTGTATACCAGCCACATTGAGGGAGGAAATGATGTTTGTAAGGCAGTCCTGGGGTAGAGGAAAACTCTTCATTTTATTTCTACCACGCGAAAAAAACACTGGAGTCAGATGAAGGATACAGATTCTCCTGAGGGTGGAAGTCAAAGTCTTGCCCTTCCTGTTCAACAACACTGAACATTTAATTTGCCATATGCAATATTAATCACACACCCCAGGACTCTTGGACAAAAAGTGTATTTACAAAATTACATCTGTATTCTTAGTAGGCCATAGAAAACCTGGCACATTAGAGATGCTCAAAAATTCCTAAAGAACAACCCTTAAAACCTCCATTTTAAAGACAAAGAAATGGAGGCAGGGACCTGACCAAAGCTATACAGCTAATTGATCAGTGGTGAAATCCATTTGCTTTGAATCTCACATCTGAGATTTTCTTTTTTCTCTTTTGGCAGGTGCTCGGTCATTCCATTCCGTCAAAGCATTGTGGGAGGGGAGGGGCGGTGTCTAGCAACCTCTATTATTGGCTTGTTTTCTTGCAGTCCATCACCCCTCCTGGGTAAATATTAGGCAGCCACTCAAGGCCTCGATGACCCTGACTTTTCACATCCTTCTAGAACTTTCAAGTGTGTGGTGTTCTTTTATTTTTTTCCATTTTGCTCCCACTGGAAACGAATGCCTCATCTCAGTTTGCTGATCTGAAAGAGATGGAGTGAATGACATCCTCTTGAGTACTTGAAAGAGTCCACCCTCCGACACTCGCCAGCTCACTCCTTGCCCTTTCCTTCATTTTCTTTGGTAAGCTTAGCTCTGCCTAAACTCATTCGTTAATTTTTTTGCATCCTCCCCAAGAATGGCAGCATGGGAGGCAGAATCCTCTCTTCGTTCTCGGCTGTATCCCCTATGCCTACTGGCCCACAGTACACATCCTCAATAATTATTTGTGTTCACATACTTTTCAACAATATCTTCCATTTACTAAGTGTTTAACATATGGCAAGAACTGTACTGAACATTTAATGCATCGCCTTATTATTCACAGTATTCATATTCTAAAAACACCCTGGCAGGGGGGGCTGTCCTCTTTCCTGCGCTCCCAGCAGTTAGGTAAACAGCTCCAGGACATACGACTATTTCAATCCAGGTCTCTCTTTCTTACCTTTGCTCTTTAGCAACTGTGCTCAGCGTTCACAGCGTCATCTTGTATGTCTGAAGTCAAAGTCTAGAAAGGCAGTGTGCTTAGTGGTTAATACAAAGGGTCCCCCCATCAAAAAAAAAAAATCTAAATTAGGGATCCTGGCTCTGCTTCCGTGGACGGAGGGCGGGGCGGGGCGGGGGGTTTCTTTTCTCTCGGAGCAGAGAAAGGATTGTTCCCCGTAACTGTAATCGTCAGGAGGTCACAGGTTGACTCCAATGCAGAGAATCTACTTCCATGCTTCTGAGGGTCTTGGAAAGGCCAATCGTTCTAACCAGCAGCTCACAGGTGGCCCCGCGCCTCGCCGGTGGGGCTGTTTCCTCCAGCGAGGGCCGGCAGCCAAGTGTGGACTCCTCGCCCCGGGGCGGTGACCTGGAGCTCCCTGCGTCAGAACAACGCCCACCGGGGCGCTACTGTGGCCGGTGCATGGCATCAGACACCTGTGCAAACCGGTCCTCCCCTCCTTAACCTCAGGTTAAAAACCTCAGCACTGCGTGCTGCTGGCAAACCTGCCTGTGACGGACAGCCCAGAGCTAGAGAGAGACCTCACTCGCTGGGAGCCAGCATGTCTGCTGTGGTCCTGGAGAGAGGAGGCTTGATCAGGAAACTCTCCGACTTCCGCCAGGTGAGCCAAGCTGTGCAGGGAGGGGAGTTTGGCTCCCGTGAAAGAAGTCCCAGGAATGTTGGTGTTTCCTGCTTCCAACAAGCACACCAGGAAGTCTGAATCCATTTGAGGATAATGAAATTGTCCAGGAAGTCATCAGACAACCGGGGTCCTCAACAATTGTTTCCCAGGGTGGACATCTGTTCTGTGTGGATTTCAGGGGAAAGGGCATTGCTTTACAAGCTGGGGATGTGGCTTCCAGAGCTGCCACTAACTAGCTTGTGTCTCTGGACAGGTCACCCTTCCTCTGTGTTGCCTGCTTTCCCTTCTGTACATTGAAGGGGCTGCTCCTTAACCATCTGGAATGGGAGATGAGATCCTCCTTTATCTGCTTTTCTGTGATGTTTATAAAATGCTTTCAGCCATGCATTGAAATGATGACACTGTGAAAAATTGCATTCTCTTGTTTCCTTTGGGAGAAAAATGCATCAAAAAAGTCTTAAGCTTACTCAGACCCGGGGAAGGAGAAAATAAACAGAAAGGAAAATGAACAAGAGTTAGCCTTGGACTTGGAATGTGAGAGAAACCTAAATGTGACTTGGGGATAATGCCCAGTGTGTCCCAGTATCTGGGATGTGTTGCATTTCTTTTGAGGTGAACAATTGCAGAATACCTTTTTTGACTTATTACACCCCTGGACGCTGCAGTTCTCAAGTAGAGCCCCACTCAGGGAGGTAAGGTCACTCTGCAGGCACCTGTCCTCTGTAGGTTTAGTGAGAACCAATTAGAGAACAGGAAGGCTGGCGAGGATGGGTGCTTGATATTTTAGTGTAACTAGAGAAACTGCAGAACTTCGCACTGACTTTTTTTTTGAGTCCCGAGAGGAAGACTTCCTTTGAAAATGGCATGTGATGCTTGGGAGACAGGAGAACTTGCAATTGAAGAGGGAGAGTGTGGGGGTCAGGCAGATCCCAGGACAGATCCTGACTTTGTCCTCATCTGGTTTCTGTATTGCTGGACACAGGGCCCCCACAACCAGGGGAGGAAGTTAGGTGCAGCCATCTGGTTAGGAGGCCATGGAGGGTAACGTTTTGTAAGATGGAGATCCACAAATTGTCACTCTTGATGACTAGGGGTAAAGAGCAGAGTTTAGAGCATGCCCTGGTACCTCCTGTGGGTGGAAAGCAGGGTGTTTCACTTTACAGAGCCTCAGCTTTCTTCATTTGAAAAATTGGAGTAGAAATACCCGTGTCCTAGTGTTAGTATGAGAATTAAATGAAATAATGTCTCTAAAGCTCTCAGCACAGTTCCTGGATCGTAAGAAAGTGCTGGTGACGTCTAGCTGTAATTAATTTAGTTTTTCAACAAACTATGTCTGGAACATCGGTTGGAGGGACAAGCACTGAGTCAGGCACAGTGACTGGTACAGATTTGTTGTGGAATGATGCTGGACATGAAGTCAGGAGACCTAGCTGGGCTCTCATTTTTGGGTTACTTAGGCTATGTGCTGGGAAAGTAACCTAATTGGGGTGAGGAGAGGGTCAGTTTGGTATCTGTAAAATTGTTGGGGATTGGGGGATTGAACTAGAATAAACTTAAGGATCCCTTCCAGCTCTGACAGTCTGCAAAAGAGACATGGCTTATGCCTTTGCAAAACGTCCAGCTCAGGTGAAGAGCACGCACTGGGCACAGTTCTGACACGAGGCTGGAAGGCATGCAGTGTGGCAAGTGCTCTACACGTGCAACAAGCATGCAATGCTGGAAGAGATGTTGCCACATTTGTTCACCCAACAAAGACTTACCGAGCACCTACTATGTGCCAGGCACAGCAGAGTTTCTGCCCTGAAAAAACTTATATTCTAGTGTAAGAGACAGACAAAAAAATAACCACATGAACATATAATTTCATGTAGAGATAAGTGCTGTGAAGAAAAATAGAGCAGGGAGTGGAATAGAAGACCAGGGGAACTCAGAAAACACACTATGAATGGTGAAGTCAGTGTTCAAAACCAGACCTCCCCTGTGTGCTCCTCTGCCTCACTGCTTTCTCCTATAGATAAATGCTGGAATATTGTGTAGTATGTCTATGGCAGGATGTTTGTGTCTTGTTTTCAGTTGTCTTACCACTGTAGCTATATGTGGGCTTAACCACACAGGCAAATAAACACCTCCTACTATGGTTCCCCCCAAACACTATGATTACTGTATTGGAACATCAATAAAAAAAGTTAAAAAACCCACTAAGATTAAAAGGCAATTCCCCCTGGAATATTCTTGCTAAAGAGGATTACTACTTGTAATTTGGAAAAGTGTTGTTTTCCAAAGGTAATTAATGTATTCCTTAGACACAGTTAAACACAATATATTTCTATTGTTAAATGTATTGCTCAATGTTCAAAATAACTTTCCCTGGTTCGTAGTAAAGTTCTTTCTCCTCGCCCTGTTTCTTCTTGTTTAGTTTCTGAGCCACTCTTCTCTATCTCTGCCCATCCTGGAGGTACCCATGTTTCTAAGTGAACTCACGTGTTTAATGGAAAGAAATAAGGAATAGATTTTGAGCCAATAAAAACACATTCGAAAAGAGATTTTCCCAGGGTCCCATGCCAGGTCAACAGAGTAAAATTGAAATCAGTATCTACCTAAGACCACACCATTTCATAAACTTCCATGAGCTTCCTTTCATTTAAAGTCTCTCAGGCCTTGAAAAGGGAAGCTGTAGTCCCAGTTGAGTCTGCCACTGGGAGGCAGAATAAAGACTTTGGAGTTGTTGGACCTGAGTTCAAGTCCAGACTCTGCCACTTATGAGCTGGGTGTCCACTTAACCTTGCTGAGCCCATTTCCTCATTTGCAGTACTGCAGCACCCACTTCATGGATGCTATCGTGAAGACATGTAAACTCTTAGAACGGTGCTAGTTGCTGCCAGTGATGATGTTTATTAACTGTGAAAAGTACCAAGTGTGGCTCCTGGCACATAGTGGATACTCAGGCCATGGCAGGTGCTACTGTTCATGTTACTGACACTAAAGAGTAGTGACTTATCATAGGGTAAATGTGAATTTGCAGACGCATTTGAGAAAAGTCATGATTGTAAAAAAGTAAGCTGTGTATTTTTGTCAGTGGTTTAAAGATATTCCATGGTTAAGTACCATCTGGGATGCTTTTGAAAATGCAGATTCTAAGATCCTACCCCAGATATTCTGATTTGATTGGCTTGGGAGAAGCCCAGGAATCTGCACTTAAACAAGAAATCACCAGGTAATTTTGGAATGAAGATCCAAGGAACACTCACAGCGAAACCCTGATTTAGAAAGTTTGTGGGGGAGAGTAGGGAAATAAAAGGGCGCCGGCACAGGGACAGAGTGGTATTGAATAAACTAGTAGTTAGACCAGAGAAAAGCCCTTGTTTTGCAGGAAACCTAGGCCTTAATGGGGACACTACGTTCATAGCAGAGGGAGCTGTGTAGAATGACTGATATTGAGGAGCTGAGTTCTTGACCTGGGACCGCTATCTGTGTGACCCCAGGTGAGTCACTCTCTTTGGCCCATAGTTTCTCCACCTGAAAAATGAGGCCTTGAACTACATGAACTCAATTATTATCAAGTTCCATGTGGACAGCAGAGGCCAAAGAAATGCATGCGCTGAAGAGGAATTGCTTCTGAGAGAAGTGAGACCCAAGAGGGCTTTTGAGGAAGGGGGAGTTATTTGAAAGGGAGAAAGAGAGGTGCAGAGCATTTCCTACAAGGAGGAGTTGAAAGAGCAAGGAGGCAACCAGTTTGCTGGTGTGGAGGGAGGCATTTTTTGTTGGGGCCTCAGGAGACTCTTGAATATCAGAAGTGGGTATTTGATCCTACTGGCCATGGGGGGCCTCTGAAGAACTCTGAGTTGAAGGAGGACATGAGCAAAATTCTGTTAGGGCTGGATCAATGAGCTGGGTTAGTGCCATGGCAGTAGGAACAAAAGAAGGATCTGATGCTGAGAGCCACGTCTGTCAGATTGGACTTGGTGATTGGCTGGTCATGCACAGGTGTGAGAAGTGGGTGGTGATGGAGTTTTGAGCATGGTGCATTCATGTCTGAATTGAAAGGTTACATCTGTGGAGATGCACCAGGAATATGTTTTTGGGCCAGAAAGTTTGTTAGATTTTTCCCGTAAGATGGCTCTAGTAGCACTTAGTTATCTTTAACTTCATTTGAAACAATTTTGTTAGATTGTATTGTGACAGCTGTCATATCAGGATGCATTTAAAAAAACTTATGAAAATTAGTGGATTTTTGTGCAGCCGTTTAATATTGAAAACAGAAGAAAATATGCAACACTTGGTGTATTATGCTTTATTATTTCAAGAAAGGTGAAAATGTACAAAAAAATGTGTGCAGTGTATAGAGAAGGTTGCAGTGACTGATAAAGTGTCAAAAGTGGTTTGTGAAGTTTCATGCTGGAGATTTCTGCCATGGTTGGATAGACCAGCTGAAGTTAATTGTGATCAAATTGAGATATTAATTTAGAACAATCAGCGTTATACCATGCAGGAAATAGCCAACGTACTCAAAATATCCAAATCAATAAAGTTATTGGTGAAAATGAAAAATATGTCTTTTATGGCAAAAACTAAACAGACCTTTTGGCCAACCCTTTTCTTGGACCTTTTCTTAGAGGCCAGCAGGATAAGAGAATGTTGCCAAGGGAACTAGAAACAGGGAAACTCTTTGTCATTTCAAGGAAATCAGAAAGGACTAAGGGCTCAGTGTTCTCTGGTAGGAAGAAGAAAACTGACGTCAGAAATTCATCTGCATATCTTTGGCAGGGCTTAAAAGAGGGGGAAGGCTGGGTAGAGTCTGCAAAAAGTCCTGATTCATAGACAGTATCCTGAGATCAAATAGCCTGGGTTCTTATTCTTGCTTCACACTGTAACTACGGGTAAACTACTTAATTTCTCGAAGCCTTAATTTTGTCATCAGTAAAAGGAGGTGCTTGGAAATTAATCAAACCTACCTTCTCCACCAGCAATTTTTAACCTTTTTCATGTTGTGGCACACATAAACTAATCACTAAAATTCTGTGGCAACCAAAAATATCTCTTTTTTGCATATTTGACAAAAAATAGGTAAAATTTTTATTCATTCACACCAGACAGCTATTGTGTTGGCTGTTGTCATTTTTTAATGCGACAATCTAAGGGAAACTGGCCAGTGCCCCTGACCAAATAGTCAGGTATTACATGTTTTCAAAATTCCTGCAGCACACAGGATGAAAATCACTTTTTTAGATTATTACAAAAATTAGATAGGATCATCTAAATCAAGTATTGATAATGCCTGCACCATTACAGCCTCTTAATAAATGAGGGATTCAACATTTTTAAGAAAGATTACATCTTGATCCCTATAGAGATGTATGACAGTTCAGTCTTCTAATTCATTTGAAACTCCCTCTAATCACACAGCTGATCATTTAGGCTCTTTCTCCACACGTCTGTTTTAGGTGAGGTTCTGGGATCATGTGAATTTTCTGAATTAAAAGAAGTTCATCCTAAAGGTCACCAGTGTTTATGCAGGGCTCATGGTGCCAAGTCACTGACAGAACCTGCCTGACAGGGCCTTCGCATTGGGACATAAAATATTTCCATTGGTTCAGCGTAGCGTCCATGCCTCTAGTTTCTTCGCCTTGCTTATAAGAGAGTAAATTTCTGCCCATTTTCTTCTTCATGGTTTTAGGTATCTGCTATTTATTTGTGGGCATGCACGGAATTGTATATATTATTATAAAACTGAATTTTAAAAATTCAAAAGATTTCAGAAAACTCTTTCTGGAATGCCATCCCTACTCCCACCTTAATTTGCTGTCACATGCATGTAGAAAGTGCCAGGTCCTTGACATCCTTTCCTGTCTTAAGACATCCACCTTCTGATGGATTATTTGTGTACTTTTATGTGTTTTGTAACTACTTTTCTACAACTAGATATCCAAGATCCCAGTATACGAAAACAAGTCAGTGCTTCCCTGAGATTTTTGTCAAAGGCCAAGAAGGCATTCTTGTAAATTTAAAATATTTCCATCATTTTTATAGACTCCTCTTAATAGTCTATTTAAACTATTTTTCTTTTTCTTTTTTCTTTTCTCATCATCTGAATACTGTTTAGACAGGGCTTATTGTTAGCTCCTCATTTTACAGATGAGGAAACTCCGAAGGCTAAATGATTTGCCCCAAGTAGCCCATCTGGGAGGACCCCAACCCACATCTTCAGACTCGAAAGCCTACGTGTGTTCTATTTTTAGAACTTTCTACCCTGTGTTTTCAATGTTTTCCTGGGACACTTTCTGAACCACCTCTGAGGATCTTTTCTTCCAGTTGTTTGGTTTGTTGTGTGTCTATTAAGCCAAATTTTGAGCTACTTCATCTTTGTATGTAGATCTCAGAGCCCTATTACCTGGCACTTGGTAGGTGCTCATTAAAACGTATTGGATCTATAGGGTGCCTGGTAACATCCATGAATAATTGAAGGTCCTAAAGTTGAAATCTGACCTAGGAGCGCTGTTGAAAATATCACTGCCCTTGACTGACTTACTTTCCACCATGCTGTGTACTTCTATGTAGAATATATGTAGCTCATTGCAACTCCAGGCTTCGCTAGAAGAAACAGTTCATGATGGTCTGTCCTGCAGGTCTCACAGGAATGCATTGCTAAACCGTGGGGAACAGTTTAACCAAGTTTATTTAATCCTTTAGGAAACAAGCTACATCGAAGACAACTCCAATCAAAGCGGTGCCGTATCACTGATTTTCTCACTCAAAGAAGAAGTTGGTGCACTGGCCAAAGTCTTGCGCTTATTTGAGGTAAAGCCTTTATTTGTTTCTTCCTGGGAGACTTGATTTTCAGCTTAAACTCTTACATTAACTGACTGTGTGACTTCAGTTGAGTATTTCATTCTCTCTGAACTTCAGTTGCTGTGTTCACAGTCAGATCCTTCAGAATCACTAGTTGCATACCCAGGAAACTAGTCATGGCCTCAGACATCTTTGACCAAATTTTTCTTGAATTAATCACTTCTTATCAGTGTTCTCAAAACACTTTTTACTTTTAAGAGTAGCACTTATTTGCCTTACATGTAGACGTTTCCATTTGGCCCTGAGGGTAGTTTCAACCTTGGCTCAGTCATCTCATATTCTCCACGGAGGAAAATCTCATTGTAGTATATGTGGAACCACATTTTTATTAATATGTGTTCAAGTAAGAACAAAATTAAATTTAAATATAGTCAAAGAAATTGACTTTTGTTTTACTCTTTTGCCCTGGCATTTAAAAAGGAATATTTTTGAAGCAATTCAGTTTTACCTTGAGTTCTTTAATAAAGTTAAATTTGGTGGGTTATCAGTGGGGAGAGGAAGTGGGGAGAATGGGGGAAAAGGTACAGAGAATAAGAAGCATAAATGATAGGTACAAAATAGTCAGGGGGAGGTTAAGAATAGTGTAGGAAATGCAGAAGCCAAAGAACTTATATGTAAGACCCATGGACATGAACTAAGTGGGGGGAATGTGGGTGAGAAGGAGGGTGCAGGGAGGAGGGGAATAAAGGCGGGGAATAGGATAACTGTAGTGGCATAATCAATGAAACATATTAAAAAAATAAATCTGGTGACTGAATCCATGAACAAATGGTGAAGGCACAAAGCTACATGCCGAAGAACTCTAAATCATTTAAGTAGGTACTCTACTCAAAGGAGAGCATAACTCCACTTTTCTTCAGTGTGGGTGGCACGGAGTGACTTCCAAAGCAAACAATATGAGCAGGAGGGGAAAGAGTAACTTCAGTGGAGAACCCAACACACAGTAGCTCAGCCAGGTCATCAAGGTCAATATCAGATATCAGATAAGGTCATAATGGTGCTTTTTCTCTGTGATTTTTCTCCCACAAACCCATAACCTCAGTCTAACCATGAGAGAAACATCTGACAAATTCCAATTAAAGGTCATTATACAAAATACTTGACCCATACCCCTTAAAACTGTCAAGGTCACCAAAAACAAAGAACATCTGAGAAATTGTCCTAGCCAAGAGGAGCCTTGTCCCAAGAGGAGCCTCAAGGGACATAACGATTAATGTAATATAGTGTTCTTAAATGGAATCCTGGAGCAGAAAAAAGACATTTGATATAAACCAAAAAAAATTCAAATTCAGCATTGTCTTTGGTTTATGATAATGCACTAATGTTGGTTCATCAATATAAGATATTAACAGTAGGGAAAACTGGGTGGAGAGTATATTGAAATTTTCTGTACTATCCTTTCAATTTTTCTGTAAATTTAAAATTGATCTAAAAATAGTTTATTAAAAAAAGAAAACTTGGCTATTCAAAACGGGGGTTGCGGGTTGGGGAAATGCCTGCTTGAGTGAGAGCAAGCCATAAGGGGAGAAGAGAGAGAGAGTGCTTTCTGAATGGCAAACTGCTCATGGGAACTAATAAGCCTGTAAAATGCTCCTTTGCAACAATGTAGCATTTTCCCCTTGAGAGGTCCCGACTTAGAGTTAATAAATTAACTAATAGTCAATTAATAGGATGTTTTCAACTTAATAAATAAACCACAAGTAACTAAATTACCTGGTCTGGGTGAAATGTATGTACCCAAGGAGTGTTTTCGTGTTTGGGCATGTTTGTACTCTGGATAAACTTTTAAAAGTTACATTTATTGGGGTGACATCGGTTACTAAAGTTACATAAGTTTCAAGTACACAATTCCATAATACACCATCTGTATATTACATTGTGTGCTTACCACCCAGGCACACTTTTCAAAGCATTCTCCAAAATCTCCATTGCCCTGGTCAATAAGTGGTGTTACTATTCCCACGTGCAGAGAAGAAAACAGAGGCGGATGCACTGACTGGTTGGTGAAAGGGTTGGTGTCAGCACGTATTGGTTTTTTTCCAGATGTACTTCAGCTGCCCTGACCATTGTGCAGGACAGCCTGCCTTCTGCTCTTCTTACCAGCCTGGCAAGTGCAGAGTTCTGTTATAATTATTCAAAGTGCCAAGGCAATGAGGACAATCTCATTGTAGTAGATGTGGAACCACATCAGGTGATACGCCAGGCATGGATGATGCTTGATTGAATCCTCATTCAACTTGGTGGAAAAGGTATTACTCCATTTTGTGGATGAGGAGACCGATGTTCTGTGAGGTGATCACACAGCTGATGTGGTGCAGGTGGGATTGAACTTGGGATCTCAGTTCCAAAGCCCATCGGCTCTCTCTGAACCTCCCCCACCGCCCCTGCCTAGTACAGCTGTCCCTGAACATCTGAGCACCTCTGCGGTTATTTCAAAGTGCCGTTATTCTGGCACCTTTTGTGGGGTGAGGAAGATCTCTTACCACGTGTTCTTTCATTTTTCCAAACTGAAAAATGCATCAAAATACAAGAGAAATAATGTCCATAATTCCACCATCCATGATAACCCACCATCAACAGTTTGACATATTCACTTTCTTTTTTTCAAGTATGAATATGGTTTCCAAAATTACAAATTGGCATATTGTTCTTTAAAATATATATGGACCATTCAAGGTATAGCTATAGTCCTTTCTGACAATCCTGTCATCCTGCAAACTTTCCGTCCAAGGCAACATTGTTATCAGTTTAGTGTGTTTCCTTCCAGTCCTTTAAAAAGCTTTGTGCATAGGGACAGGCACCGTGCTGTGCACAGGGTCCTGCATCCTCCTTGAGTTAGTTCGGGAGGGTGGTCCAGAGCGCAGACTCTGGGGAGACGGAGCTGTGGCTTTGGGAGAGCGGTTTGACCTCTCTGTGCTTCAGTTCCTCATCTGCAAAATGGGAATAACAACCACGTCTGCTTCAAAGGGTAGTTCTGAGGATTAAGTGATTTCATACATGTAAAACCCTCGGAGTACTTACATATTAAGTGTTCAGAAAGAATCTCTATGTACTTTTTTCCTGAATGCAATGTTTTTGAGAGATATATGTGTTGATACACAACTCATGACCTTTAAATTCTGAAGAGCAGCTCTTGATGTGTGTACTCCATGTGGTGGAAGCTTTCTTAGCCCCTATCCACCTGAAGCATGTACAAGACATCCTAGCTCCTCAAAGAAAAAGTGAGGTCTGCAGGGGAGGGCAGACTGCTCCCAGCATGGCCCTGAGAGCCCATCTTTTCCTTAGGTGAGTAGCACCCAAGTCATCGTCCCATTAAGAGATGATGTCGCTTGCTCAAGGGCCTTGTAGCTTTGTGGACCTCAGCCAGTAACAACATCAGAATGCAACACTACAGGTTTGATGTTTATAACAGAGATGCAGAGGCCCTGTGCTTGCATGTGTTGCACAGGTGAGGGGGAGCAAAGAAGCAGATGTCTTAGTGAGCTGGAGCCACGTGATTAGGAATATACCAAACCCTGTACCTGCTAACCCACAAATGCCCCACTGTCCTCAGTAATTTGTTCTGCCAATTCTTCATGCATTTATTTTAACATTTGTCATAGTGCTCTAGTTCTTGGACTCCACTACTTCATGTCCCATGCCTTCTTAAAAAAAAAATAGTCTCCTTCGAGTCTTTACTGCAAGTGGTTCAGTAAAGGGCTATCAAACTACAAGCAGGCTTTTGGGGGAAGTTGTACCCAAAAGGTCTCTCTCCCTGCACTGGCCCTCTACTTGTCACCTTCCTGTGTGTTCTCTAGGGAAGGGAGCACACAAATCAGCAGATATACAGAGCTCTTAAGTGATGGGTATGCTCCTTTGCATCAGTTACTTGATGGAGACACAGAGGCTCCGATGAAGCTGCCCAAGGCTAGACACTTGGAGATAAAAATTGCTTCAGACGTCACCCTCCTTGTTCACAGTCGACTGGTCTTTTGAAAACACATGGAAAAGGCACAGTCTGTGTTTGTCACATTCACTTGCTGTACCCAATCCACCTCTGCCCAGATGGCCCATGCCTTCCCTCCAGCAGATATTCAGGGGGCTCATATGCTCTCATCTATGCATTCAGCTAATACTTTTTGAGTATCTACTGTTTTCAGACCTATATAGGTGCTGGGGAGACTGGGATGAGTCAGACAGTCATTCTGTGCCCCTCTCAACCTTAGGAGAGCTCAAGTTTCCATGAGCTTCCTTAGCCCATACTTGAGACAAAGTTAGGGGAGGTTTCTTGCAGGTACAGCGTTTAAGCTGAAACTTGAAGGGGCGGGCCAGGGGAGAGGAAGGGGAAAATAAGTTGCAGAACAAAGAAACAAATGGCTTGAAGTAAGACATTTAACAAGTGATTGGGTCATGAAATCCTTAAATCCTTTACCATCTGCCAACCTTAGCATTCTTGGGGACAAGGGCTGGGTTGCAGAGCTGGCATCCAGGCAGAAAAGTGATTTATTGCTCTAACGTTTGGACTTTAAGTCCTGCCTGTGACCCCTGGGCCTGGTAAGCAGGAAGGATGGATAGTAAATCACAAGGGTTGCTTTCACCCCACTGAGGCCTTAGGTCCACGGCAGTCACGAGCAGTAAAATGCTTACAGGAAATATTTCTTCCTTAATTAAAAATAAACAGAGCTATGAGTCTCACTGGAGGGAAAGAAAGTTCTTAGAATCCAGATGACACTCTCACTTTATTTAAATGCCCCAACATAGATAGAGATATAAAGAACACCCAAGGAACTCACTTCCAGCTTAAGAAATAAAGCATTGTACAAATGGCTAATGTCCTTTTGTACCCCTTCCCCATGCACTCCCTCCTTAGAGGTAGCTATTAATCTGAGTTTTACATGTATCATTCCCATGCATGTTGTTATGCTTCGTTTATATGGTTAACCATTTGGTGGTGACACGTGGTATTGTTTTTCAAGCTTTTAGTCTTCATAAAGGTCTAAAATTCTCCTTCTGCAGCTTTCTTTCTTGAGGAGAGGGTGGTGAACATTGTTTCCGAGATTTGTTCACAGGGTTCTTACTCTTTCATTATCCCCTCTGCATATTCCATCTTGTGGCTGTACTTCCTTCATTTCCTGTTGGGGATACTGAGCTGGCTTCCACTGTTTGTCCATACAAATGGTGCTGCACTAAACATTTTATTCAAGTCTGATGACCTGTTTATTGGAGAGAAGAACCTCACATGGAAAACTGGTACTGCTTTTAGCCACCAAACAGGCCAGAGCTGGACACACGTGAGAAATAGGCACGTGGAGTTTACTTTGAAAACTTTCATTGTGAAGTCAGACCTCTCGCTATGACCATTCAGATCGTGCTGTGGCCCGTGGCTGACATACACGTTGTCACTGTTCTTCAGTAGCTTGGACTGGAACAGACCACTGTGCCTTTTGATGTTACTGCTCTGGTGGCAAGAAAAGGTGGAGGAAGGGGAATACACGGAAAAGAAAGCCCTTTTTCTCAAAAGCCTTGGAAAGACCCTGGATAAAGCTGCTACCTAAGCTCTCCCCAGGGAAGGGTCTCCTCCAAGTTGTATGCAACTCCAACTGCATGGAGGGGAAGGTGGGAAGAGATAATGTCACAAAGAGGGAGAAGACTTGGGGAAGAAAAGGCCAGAAGATTACAAGAGACACTTGCAGAGGAAGCAACAGTGGAATCCTGAAAGATGGTCCCAGGGGTATGAATTCTACTGAAAATCCAGCATGAACCTGTGCAAGAACTCTCCTCCAAGTTAGTGTGTATGTGTGTGTACTTGCACACACACACATGTGTAGCGGGGCGGGCAATCTTAGCTCCCTCTAGAATTTAATTGTGCTGCTCGTACTTGTCTGAACGCTTTCAGTTTCCTGGTAATCCCAGTGGGTTGAACTTCCAGACCCTTGCTCATGCAGGGCTATTGCTGGCCCTCTCACAAGAGGAGACCAGTGAAATATATATAATAAGCCCTGCCTGCACCTGTCTCAAGTCTGGGTTAAGTAACCTCAATCTTGGCCACTATCGTTTCTCACCCCCTCATACAGTAGCCTCCAGATTGTTTCTGCCCCTGCCCCGAGCGCTCCTTTTAAAACAGGAGTCAAAGGATCTCTCTCCTCTTCCTGATTACCAAGCTTAGCTTTTCCTATCAGTTGGAGTGAAAAACAAACTCCAGGTAATGGCCAACAATTGCTTTCAGGGTCTACTGCCGGTTACTTCTCTGCCTCGTGTTCTACCGCCCTCCTTCTTGCTCACTCTGCCCCAGTCACACTGGCCCCCTCCGTGGCTCTCAGTCAGATCACACACCGTCTTACCCCAGGACCCTCGCGTTTACTGTTTGCCCACGCCTTGCTCCCTCACTGACTCCTGGTTGATGCTTAAGTGTCACCTGTTTATTTTTCGAGGCCTTCATGACCACACTGTTTAAAACAACAGCTCTGTTACACCCCTGGAATAACTAATCCCTCTTTCCTGCTTGATTTTTCTCCATCCCATCCAAAGACTACATTATTTTTTTATAGTTATTGTTTTTCTCCTCTTTCGAGAATGTAAACTCCAGAAGGGCAGGGATTTTTCCTGCTTTGCTCCCTGTTTTACCCCAGCACCTAGAACAGTGTCTGACACATGACAAGTTCATGATTGGATGAGCTATTGAAAGCTCCCAGGGGTTTGCTTGAGGCCAATGATTTGGAGCATTCTTTGTGAGTGCCTTCGATGTTACCTCCGAAGTAAGCAAGGACATAGCTTCATTTACCCTTCCTCTGAGGCCTGCATGTGGTGGTTCAAGGAGCTCTCCCTTTTCAGTCTCGTCTCATCTGAAAATATGCTCAGCTTTTCCTTCTCCTTTTTGGAACATGCTCTGAGGAAAGGCGCTGAGAAAAGTTTAGGGTAAAACAAATATTAAATGGTGAAATGACTCATGACACTGAATGTATCTTTGATGCCCAGGGAAATGAGCATCTGCACCAAGTTGAGAGAAACAGGGTGTAATGCATTCTTACTGAATACCCATGAATGAAGTTGTGCTTTTTCTCCTTCTAATTGTCACTGAGCTGCCAGTTAATATTATCTTCCTTATTTTAATCATGAATAAACTGAAGCTCGTGGCCAACTAACATACTCAAAGGTATCGAGCAGCAGAACCAGAATTTGGACTCAGATTGTCCCAAAGCCCACGCTCTTTTCACTGTGATCTTTCTCAAGAAATGAAATGGGGGAGGAGAGGAAGGGGCCCTGAGTTTGAGGTCAAGGAAAGATCCAGAAGCACAAATCTCTTTTTCACCATTGTGCATTCTGTGTTTTCATAGTGTTATCCACTTGTGACCAATTTTCCCTTAGAAAGATTTTCCTCGAGGTTGGGAACAGAATGGGGTTTCTAGTCAATCTCTATGAATATAAACTATGCATGTCACTTTGCTCTTCTGTGGGACCCACACTTTCTTCTGCTCCAGGGTCCTGATTAATCAAGTATTACACTGCTCTCTTTTATGTATAAATTAATTATTGGACAGATCATGAAATTGCCTTTAAAATATTGGACTCTAACCGTTTCTTACCTCCACCCAGATGTCCATGTAGAGTAATAGAAAGTTCTTTCTTTATCCCTCCCCAAAGGGGTGGTCAGTGTGTAGGGGTCAATGCATAAACAGGTATAGAGTCCTTGATTAAAAATAAAAAATTACTTACTAGAAGGTAATTATGATCGTAATCAGGTTTGGAGGTTCATTCCTAAGCCATGCTTAGCAACCAAAATTATCTAAGTATCCATATTGATCAGCTGGAAAACGTCAACCCAGGAGTTACATGCCAAACTAGAGAGTTAGTTACTCACAACTGGATTCAAATGTGAAAGAAATAATTCAAAGAATTAGGCTGTGTACTCTTAGCCAGAAACTTCTCTCAATTTAAGAGATACATTTTTCTTTTCATTATATGGCTAACAGAATAAGACTTTTGTGAAATAAATAGAAGTTATGCATAGTCTCATCATAACTCATTTTGATGCATTTCATTCTAGTCATTTATTTATTTATTTATTTATTGCCTGGACATACTTTTAAAAGTTTTAATAAATAATTTTAAAAATTATTTTAATTATTTAATTTTTAGTTATAAAAATGTTTTAATTATCACATACCTATATCCATCACAAGTATTTTCCCAAGGGCTTGTCATTATAACCCTGTAAGACACTAAGTGAATTTTTCATTATGAAAGCAATAAATGTTGTTTTAGAAAAGTTGGACCATGATAAAAATGACAAAAGAAAGAAGGAAACAAAATCACCTACCGACCCATTATCTAGAGACCCCCTCTGCTGACCTATCTTGCAACGATCAATGACACTTTATTTTCCAGAAGGTGTTGTTGCTTTTTCATAGATGTGTCATCTTCACTGAGTGATTATACTACAGTCTCTCTAACCATTCCTCTACACTGGAAATTTAGTTTACAGATTTTCTTTAAAAAATTTCCCTGGAAGATAGGTCTCTAGAATAGGAAAAACTGAGTTTGAGGGTATAAATTGTTTTGTGGCTTTTCCCCAAAGAAGTGCTGCTCCCAGGGGTGGAGTGTGGGTGGTGATGGCTCAGCCTATGGTCAGCCTTCCAGCCCTTCCTCCCCCTTCTACCTCCTCCGCACTCACCTCCCCCTTCCCTCAGCACTAAGTTTGCGGGAGGTGTGGCTTAGCCCTGGCTCTGGGCCTGCCTGTTTTCTCTGGCCTCCGCAAGGCAGACGTTGGTTCCTTCTTCTTTTGAAGTTTCAACTTATGTAAATAGGAGGTGGAACTCACCCGCCCTCTCTCTTTTCTTCTGAGCCAAAAATGGTGATTCTTTGCTTTGTTTCGGAAGTTACCTTTCTTTGCTTAAAAAGCTTCAGAATAGCTACTGTGTCTCTGGCCTCCCTCCTCTACCATCTCACTCACTAGTTTGTGTCCTCATGGCAGGTAACCTGGTGTCACTGTCAGGACTGAGTTCCCTGCGGCGGCTGCCACCAGTAACAACTCCATCACAATGACCCCAAAGTCGCAAAAACTGGGCCCCTGTCTCCTACCATTTTTGGCAAATCCCCTTCATCTCTGATTTCATTTTTTTTTTTTTTTTTACATCTCTTTTAACTTTCTCAAATGGTTGTTGGGAAGATCACAGAAAATAATTCTAAACTGTGAAGTGACAATCATAATACTGTAGTTATCATGTTCTTGTCATTAACCATTAGCCATCAAGGGATAAAATATACTTCTTGAACTACAAAGTTGATGAATTTTTGTTCTTTAAAACTGTGGAGCTATTCAATTTAACCATTATTTTTCCAGGGCATATTTTGTCTGTTTAAATGTTTGGGGTAACCCTGGTTATTTGGTTATTTTAGCAAAGGGTAGAGGGTGCACCTTAGTTTTCTTCACAACGAACAGCACTGCCAATGAAATCACAGACTTTCTGATAGAGTAGCAGATGACCTGCCATGCATTGAAATTTGAGGATCAGTTTAAATAAACGACTCTTTTAATGACAAACCCAGGATAGCTAAAATATCACCACCTAAAGGCATTGAATTTGAGTAGGCACAGAAAGTAGTTACTATTTTTGTGGCATTTAGTAAAAGCAGCCAGTACACAACTCTGTCCTTCTCAACAAGGCCTCGTGTGCCCACCGTGTTAAACGCCGAGACCTGCCCCCACTGCACCCCAGGACGGCCCACCCCCTTCACCTTGCTCTGCCTTGTATTTTCCCCTTAGCCCTCATCATTATAAAATAATATATAAATTAGTTCTCTTTTACATTTGTTGTTTATTTCTTTACAGCTTGAATGTGAGCTTTTATCAAGGGAAGTATCTTTGTTTTGTTCACTGACGCATCCCAGCCACCCGGAAGAGTAATTGGTACCTGGTAGATGCTACGTACACACTGGTTGCATATTTGAATACAAGTAATTATGCAAAAAGATGAGCAGTAATTATACTAAATCGTTTTTACTGAGCACTTACCATGTACCTGGAAGTGCATACATGTGTCATTTCATTCCGTGTTCCCCAAAAATGTCCGAGGCAGGTGTCACCGTCATCACCAAATTAGAGATGGGAAAACCAAAGGTTAGAAACATGAAGGTAAATTGTGCCAGGTCTCGTCGCCCATGCAGTTGAGAATCTGGATTTAAATCCAGTAAGCTTGAGTCCTGTGGACCCTTTTCAAGCAGAAATCTGTTGTTTCTATGTATTTATTTGTTGAGATATTATTATTCAGATTCCATGGAGTTTCACTTGGAAAGGGTTTTTTTCCCCTGTGTAAATACTTTTGGCACACTCTGTCCTGGACATAGTGTCCAGATCAACATCTTATGCTTGCAGCTCTGGCACTCGGCTGCTTCCCATGTGGTTAAATCCTGCGGTATTGGAACTCTATCCCCACCTCTTGCCATTTGTTATTGGGATTTGAAAAAAAAAAAAATAGAGTGGAGGTGGGCAAAGTGGGGGGAGGGGATACTGGGGATATCTGTAATAGTGTCAACAATAAAAATAAAGGAAAAAATAACAAGTAAAAAAATTTGTGTAACTTTAAGGACTTTCTTCTACTCTAATTTAAAAAACCCTATTTCTCATCTCTCTGAATTCTGTGTGCTGTGCGTTTTGCTCTGTTTTTGCTTGTTTGGTCTGTGTTAATGCCAATGACTATCCCCTTCACACGTCCAACTCTGTTTTCTAGGAGAATGATATAAATCTGACCCACATTGAATCAAGACCTTCACTTTTAAAGAAAGATGAGTATGAATTCTTTACCAACCTGGATAAGGGCAGCGTGCCTGCTCTGGCTAGCATCATCAAGATCTTGAAACACGAGATCGGTGCCACAGTGCATGAACTTTCTCGGGACAAGAAGAAAGACACAGGTAAGGAGAGGAATTTTGCAACCTGGGCCACTCTACATTCTGTTTACAAAATAGTGGCACAACTGGTACCCACCCTGGACGATCACTGGGGGGATTAAGAGAGAAGATGTAGGTTAGAGACCTAGATGAGTGCCGGGCATATTGTAGGCATTTAACAAATGTTAGCTTTTTTCTTCCTTCCTCAGGATACCTATTTCTCCTATTAGTTGTTATTGTTCTGTTGCTGCAATTTTTATATATATATTTCCTCTTGGGTTGTCATGCTTTCCACCTCCTACCTCCAAAGGCGGGATGGTCAGGGTGTCCAGGGTGCTTTCTCCACAGACACAACTTCGAGACAAATTCTGTGCTTAATCTCCACACATTCTTCTCATAGTTCGTCAGCTCCGTCGCTGGAAGCTGCCTGCCCCCTTGTCCTAGCGCTTCCAGTGTCATCGTCCACCTCTCTGTCTGTCTCTTCCACCACATTATGAGTGTCTTATAGGTAAGGGCAGTCATATATATATATATATATACACACATATATACGTATATATATACACACACACACACACACATATATATCCGTCCTAGGAGTTTAGCTCCGTGTGTAGAACGAAAGTGCTGAGCAAATATTTGGGAGTGAACGATTAAATCAAGGAGTTGTGAAGACTTGCTCTCTATGCTTCCTTATGGAGCTGCTGAAATGCTTCCTGTTGATGTCTCCTGAACAGTAAGGCAATGATGTGGGGTGATACAGTGCAGGCATTATAAGTGGGTTGGAGTTGAACGGAGCTCAGTTCAAGTCCTACCTCTTCTACTTAATGACTTTGAGACCCCTGACAAATCCTTTTACCTGCTCTGACCTCAATTTTTCAAAGGGTTTTTGTGAGGGTTGCATGAAATGATACATAAACAGTGCTTAGACTGGAGAAATGATAGTATGTGGTTGTTGTTACTATTATGATTATCCTTAAAAGAATACAGAGGAACAAAGTGATAGCTTTTTTAGGATGCAAAGTATACTCAGATAAACTATTTTAATAAACTTTTTATTTGTAAAAGCAGTTCAGGCTTGCAGAAAACATTGTGCAGAAAGTATAGAGAGTTCCCACAGGCCCTTTTTCCTCCTCCCCCTACCCCACCCCAATTTCTCCTGTTATTAACATTCTGCATTAGTTTGCTACATTTTTTATGATTGACAAGCCCTAGTGTTACATTATGATGAACTGAAGTCCATTGTTTACATTAGAGATGATGCTTTGTACTGTATGGTTCTTTCGTTTTGATAAATGTGGGTAATGACATGGTGATTGACAATGATAGATACTATCACGTATGCATCACTACAGCCTCACGTAGATGGTTCAGCTGCCTCCCTGCTGCCCCATGCTCCACTGATGGACGTCTCTTTCCTTATTTGGTCCCTCTTGGTCCCCCACTTATCTTTTTATTGTCTTCATGGTTTTGACTTTTTCAGAGTGTCATATCGTTGGAATCAGGATATGTAGCTTTTTTTTAGACTGGTTTCTTTATTTTATTTTATTTTTTTAGGGAAGGGAAGGGAGAGAGAAAGAGAAGGAGAGAAACATCAATGTGTGGTTTCTTCTTGTGCGCCCCCTACTGGGGACCTGGCCCACAACCCAGGCATGTGCCCTAGACTGGGACTCGAACTGGCAACCTTTTGATTTGCAAGCCAGCATTCAACCACTGAGCCACACCAGCCAAGGCTAGACTTGTTTCTTTCACTTCCATGTGTTTTTGTGACTCAATAGCTCATTTCCTTTTAGCACTGAATAATGTTCCATTGTATGGATGTACCACAATTTGTTTATCCATTCGCCTGTTGAAGGACAGTTTGGTTGCTTCCGAATTGTGGTGATTACAAATAATGCTGCTAAAACATTCACATGCAGGTTTTTGTGTGGACCTGAGTTTTTAGTTCATTTGAATGAATACTTAAGAGAGCCATTGCTGAGATGAAATGTTTTTTCCTAAATAATTAAAAAATTGTTTTATTACAAAATCAAAGGTTTTTTTTGTTTGTTTGTTTGTTTTTGTAAAAACACTAAAGACTTTAGGTCAAGAAGATTTCAGGCTCCATAGCTGAAAGTAGCGTTTTCATAGGCAGAGATGCTTTTAAAAGAGGCAAGACCCACCCCTTAGCACAAGCCATTGAAACAGTTAGTAAGAGATACCTCCAAGGCCTTCCTGGAAGATCTCGCTTCTTTTTCTGCCCTCATCCTCCTGTGGTCATCACGCAGACAAGAAAGTCCACCCAGGACTCTGCCCCTGCCCAGGGTGTACCGCCACGCTCGTGGGCTCAGGTCACTGGGGGTGGGCACTTGGAATTCCTCCTCAGATCAACCCTGTCTGCCTGCCCCCCTTCCACCTTCCAAGCTGCTTCCCAGATGATTGTCTTCTTTTGCTTTTCCGGCCACCTGCTCCCCACAGGAGCTGCAGGCTCTCAGGACAAAGGCCCTGCTGGACCCGGGGCCAAGCTCTGCTTCTGCTTGGAGCAGGTGGAGGCCTGGCCAGCTGGGGCCCTGGGGTAGGAAATCAAAGCAATTGACAGGCAGGCCCATGCCCCTTGGGGAGCCAGGGAAGATGTATGTAGATCAGATGAAGGGCTGGCAGCCTGAACTGGAGGCTCAGAAAGGAGGTTCTTAATGGGCCGTGGAAGAATAGTTAGGAGCCCAGACTTTGAAACCAGGGCACACCACAGTTAGTGTAACTTTGGGCAAATTGCTGACCTTTACAATCTCCCAGTGTATGTATCACATGGGAGTAACAAGCGTCTCTGTCTCGTAGGATTAATGAAGTAACAGCAGTGGAGCACTGAGAACGGTGCAGAGCATGTGCAAGGGCTTAATAGATGTCCTCTCTTTGGACCATTATCACGATTGCTATAAATAACGGCCCAAGCACAGGAACCACGAAACGCCAGCCTGCACACAACTACTTTTTCAGGGATTCTGAGAACTAGAAAATGACCACAGAGTTCATGCAGCCCAACAGACTCCTTAATTCTTTTATTGTAAAAAACAGAGGCCGTGACTTGCCTTCAGGCAGGGAGTGGATTCTGTGCGGTGCTGGGTGAGCATGTGTCGAGTGATGCTTTGGGCCAGGCACCGTGCTGGGAGCTGGGGTGAGAGAGGGTCACCCACTGCCTGTCCTTACGAAGCCCACAGGCCGCCACTCAGGTGGATACGGTAGAGGGGCAGGTGCTGCAGCGGAGACACGGCTGCTGGAATTTGGCCTCTTCTCCACTGTTTCACCTGGGGACCCAGCAAGTATAAAAAGGAAAAAGCCACCCTGGCTGCTGTGGCTTATTTGGTCAGTGTCATCTCATAAAGTGACAGGTTCCCAGGTTCGATTCCCGGTACAGGCATATGCCACAGTTGCTGGTTTGGTCCCCGGTCAGGGTGCTTATGAGAGGCAACCCGGCCAATGTTTCTCTCTCACATCAATGTTTCTCTTCCTCTCTTTCTTCCTCCCACTCTAAAAATAAAACGAAATTTTTAAAGAAGTGAAAAAAAAAAAAAAAAAACAATGTTTTCACACAGAGGAATCATGTCGTCAGTGTTGGGCTTATCAGAGGCTGAATATAGCACAGGTTCGATTCCCTTGCAGGGCTCCAAATGGCAGGGCATTGAGATTTGAAGTTGAGTTAACATTCTGCCTAATGGAGGAAAAACTGCTAAGACTAACCATTTAAAATAAGGGTTTGGGGACTCATTAGTACGGATGCTCGGTCACCCCACCCCATGCTGGCTGCCCCTACCTGACACGGTTTCCGACCTTGACTCCTCCTAATAGAATGGCTGCGAGGGACGCAGGTGACGTGGAAACCACAGAACCTTGCTCCTGCGGAGAAAGGCAGGCCCTTTGGGTGCCTGGGTAGTTTTTGTGAAGAAGTCAGGGCCCAGAAACAGATCTTTTCTAGGGCAAACCATCACTGTTGCTGAGTTCCTCTTTCTGTAGAACTCAGTGGGAGGATGATCAGAGGAAGGAAGGCATCATGGTAGATCTGAACCTTTGATTCTTTTCCACAAAATGCCCTTTCTGGGGGGGGAGGGGGGACTCCTCTCTCAGGGGCAAGTCTGGCAGCAGGATGAAGTGGGAAATCTGAACCCCTCAAGTCAATGAAGCTAAACCACTTGTCACTCTAGTTTTTAAACCATTCAAAGGGCCATGTGAGTGATAGAAAATGAAACTTTTCAGTTTCTTAATTGCTAAAAAATTCCCCACCCAAAACAGCTTAAGGGAAGGTTAATTACAGTGGCAAGTTAAAAATAAACCCCAACCTTCTAAAATGCCTCCTGGAGAAAGTGGTGTGAGTTTAATAGGATTTTAATCCAGAGAGTCTTTTGAATACTTGAGGTCTATTCTCCTGCTACCCTCTCTCCTGATGACCTCAAATCCTTCTTCAACCCAACATAAAAGAGCATTAATATCTGCCATCGATCCATCTGCTAATCCTTTTACCTTCCCCTTTGAGTCTTCTGCATGACATTGCATTTGGAGGGGGGTGGAAAATTCCTGTATGGAGACAGATTGCAGCCAGGAGAAACAGACGGACCACATAGCTTGGCTAGACAGAAGTGTAGGGTCATCACCTTTGGAGAAAATGACCGGTTGAGAGTTACTTTCCGAAAGCGTTTAGTGGATTTTGTTCAAATTGTGGTGATTATAATGGTCCTGGTGTGGAAGCAAAGGGAATCCAGATTCTTTGTAGAGGCAGAAGGGTTATTTATTCTATCTATCTATCATCTATCTCTATCTACCTATTTATCTATCTACTTATCTATCTAGCCTTGGGGCAACTAGGATTTTATTTGTCTTTTTTTATTTAGGTCAGTTCATGAACCAACAGTTTAAGGGCGAAAATCATTGTGAGAAAAGAAAGCAACATCATTTCACTCGTTTCTTTCCTCTGCGACACCTCTCCCCACTCCCAGCCCTCTGGGAGTTTTCTCTTTCCTGCTTCAGTATTGCTGCCCTGAAGAGCAGAACCACAGTAAGACTGAAGTTTCAGATCACTTGTTGGGAGTGGAAGGATAGGGTTCCTGGGAGGAATCTGAAGAGACTATGAATTTTGGGCAAAATGACACCCATGTGTGTGCATGCATATTGTTAACAGAGAAGGTTGTCCAAGCTGTCGTGACTCCCAAAGAGATGATGAGAATCTTGACAGAGAAGCTGCTTAAGGCTGGCAGGGGGCTTCCAGATGTTTGGGGTTGTCCCATTCCCACCACCCGGGACCCCCTTTTTTCTCTCCCTTCCTCTGCTCCTCTGTTCTGTGTCCCTTCTTTCCTTTGCCCCCTTCTCAGCTCCAAAACTCCCCCCGGGCACTTCACTTGGTCCCCCTGTGTGCCTCTCAGGGCCGTAGATGCCCATGGATCCGAATGTTTCCAGGCTGCCTCCTGCAGTCAGCCTGGTTGCTTGTCAGAGGTGCTGATGTTGTCGTAAGCCCTGGCAGCTGGGATTGGGACTTTTGTTTCAATAGGGTCCCACCTCCCCCAACACCCAGAACTTGCTTCTCTTGGGTCTCATCTCCTTAAGCCTTGTCCCTGATCCTCAAGGTGACAACTGGTGAAGTCCTTCTCTTAATCCTTAGGCCTGGGCTGGGCCCTCGGAAGCCAGCAGGGCCAGGGAAGGGCTCCCGGAGGGAGATGGGCGTTCTCTGGAAGGGGCTTTGAATGCCTTCTTTTTGACCCAGTGCAGGGTGACCACAAGTCCAGCTGTAAGTGGCAGGTTGTTAGACCTCAGTGCAATGTGAGTGCTCAGAACACAGAATTCGGTGTAAAGGTTTCTAACATACTGACATTTTTAAAAAGGGCATTGGGAGGACAATCCCAGTTTAGAGTGGTGGTTGGAATAAGTGACCTTGCAGGTCTTCTAAAAAATTTATTCATTGTTTCATTCATATGCATTTACTCATTCTGTTCATTTATTTCAACACATTTTTACTCTGTGCTTCATGACTGGATTCCCTTTATTCATCTGCTTCAGATTCTCATTTTAACTTACGGGCAGACCAAGAGCAAACGCTTTGCCTGTCGCACCCGCCAGCAATAGGAGCAGGCCCTGAACCCACCTCGCCCGGCCTCGCCCTGCCCCCCGGGGAGGAGGAGGGAAAGAGCTGGGCACCATCAGTCTGCGCCGTGCTAAGATCTTCCTGAAGAGCATCTCTTCTCTAGAAAGAAAATAGCTGCTCCTTAAAAGAGGAAAATAAAACCATCCACAGCCTTTACCCTGCAGGATGCTGGCACACCATCCCTTCTCTGGTAGGGGGAGATGTGATGAGCACAGCGCTGCTTTTCTTGGGGGCTGGAGGCCATTGCCTGGGAGGAGAGACACCCAGGAGCCAGGGAGGAGGGGGTGAGAGCATCCTTCTATTTTGGGTCAATGAAATGGAGGATTTATTGCTCTCCCTGAGACAGACTGGAAGCAGAAGTCTGGGGCAAGCCTGGGTGCCTTTCCAGCTAAACCCTGGGGCTGCTGAGAGTCTGGTGGAGGGAAAGGGTTAGATGGGACCCAGCCTGAACTGCTATAAATTTAAGAGGCCTGCTCTGACCCGCTGGCCTGGAAGCAGGCTCCAGCCAGGCCTGTGGGGCCCTTTTGCTCAGGAGCACTCCCAAGCCAGCCGCCCCTTGGTCTGAGTTGAGCTGTTGACCCCGACCTAATGAGACCGCAACGTGGGTGTCCAGGGCCAGCTCTCCCGCGGGTTGCTTCCCTTGGAACCAAATCAATATTCATTAACGATCTGCCCCCCAACCCCTGGGAGCCTCTGGCTTCACAGAGGGCCTCTGTATCACCATGCTGCTCAAGTCATTCATTAACTACTGAGCCCAGCAGCCCGCAAGGCCACGGAGGGGCTCACAGTGGCCAGCCCACCACCGAGGTATTTGCAAAGGTCATTAATGAACTAATCTGATTTAACTTTTCAAAACAGAGGCCTGGGTCACTGGGTTCCCAGCATTGTGAGTGAGACTGGGTGGGAAGAGAGGCCTGTGACCTTCACTGAAGAGGAGAAAATGCTAAGGTGTGTGTGAGGAGCTGAGGACTCAGATACCAAACAGTCACCACCGCTAAATCCAGGGAGGCCTGGCATGAAAGGTGGGAAGACCCAGGGCTGTCCTAGGGGTTATCCTCAGGAGCCTTTAGACTCCTGGTTTAGTTTGCTCCCTCCTTTCCCTCTGCTGGTGGGGCAGCAGGAATCTCAAACCCAGGACCCCTCCCCCCACACACCTACCTTATTCTAAGCCAGCCCAGTGGAGGGAGTAAGTGTCCAAACTACAGAGTTCTAAGTCCAGCTTGGCGAGCCTCACGATCTTGAGCAAGTCCTTCCATCTCTTTGAGCCTCAGTTAGCTATCAGTAAAGCAGCAATAGTGATCATATTGCCTAGGATTTCTTTGAGAATTAAAGCAGACAGTGGAAGTAAAAAGTGCTTAGTACAGGATAGGGTGCATTGTAAGCTCTCCAAAAAATATAACTCCAAAAAATGTAGCTGTAATTTTTTGTGGCTGGGAAACTTGGAAGACCCCAGTTGTAGAGGAGGGGGACACAGGTGTGAACTCCGGTCCTGCCACCTGTGTGACCTTACTTACCTAGACAGGTGTCTGTGTTTGTGTGTGTGTGCATGTGTGGTTCAAGTGTCATGATGACACAGATTGACCTACTGTGTGTTGGTTGCTTCTCACCCCAGCCCAGGAGGCCAGTGAGCAATTGGCTGCCTCACCCATTTCACAGATGAGAAGCCAGAGGCTCAGGCATCAAGTCAAGCTCAGAGTCACACAGTTTTTGGGTGGGAGAGGGAAAACGTGAACACAGACCTGCACCCGTCAAGCACTACAAAGCATAGACGCACAGAAAGGCTTGGGCCTCATTCTGCCCGGGGTCCTCTGCAGTCTCCTCCCTTGAGCACTTGTCGGCCTCACACTGCTTGCTTTATGGCCCTGCCCCAGTCCCTCTATTCCTCAGAAAGCGAGGCATGTCAGGCCCTCTATACTGTATCCCCAACACCCAGAACCTTCCTCTCCTAGGTGTTATTTCCTTAAGCCTTGTCTCTGCTCCCCAAGGTGACTGCTGGTGAATGCTTCTTAATCATTAGGCCTGGCTTGGGTCCTCTTTCTACCCAGATGATACGTACCCTCAGCTTTGCCAACACTTGAATCCTGTAAGTTTTTGCAAACTTCTCAAGTTCACCAGCTTTTCTTTTTCCCACCAAAAGTCTGAGCTAAGTCATGTTACCCAACTAATGGTTTCCCTTTGCAGGACAAAAACCAAACCAAAACCAAACAAAATAAAACAAACAAAAACAGATAAAGGAACCCAGAGCTGAAAAATACGCTGGTTTTGCTGCTCTCTGGCGTTCAGATGAGAAACAGCCAGCACATACACCAAGCTGAAAATACGCTGGTTTTGCTGCCCTCTAGCGTTCGGTTGGGGAACAGTCAACACGCCCCGCTTACATCTGTGGAGTGAGAACCCTGTTTCTTTGGTGAGAGGAGAACGGAAAATGGTAGATGCAATGAAATTTGGGAACCGGACAAATGTAGTGACTATACTTTCAGAAACAAGTGAGGTTGACACACTGATTGAACTGGAACTATATTTTCATGTGTCTTGGTCAGGCTCAGCCCTTCACAGGCATTCCGCAGGTCTCAGAATATGAAAGCCCAAAGGGATTGCTGCAGCAAGTGAACCCAACACTCCACATTTTATGGAGAGGTAAACTGAGGCACAAGATTGGAAAGCCTGTTGATCTTGCTGGACTCGAAAAGAAAGGAAAGTGTGGGTGGAAGTTCGGGTAATGAAGTGGAAAGCCAGGTTCCAAGCTAGGTGAGCCCAGTGTGGGGCGGAGTCATCTGGCAGCTGGCCCCCAGGAGGCTGTGAAGAGACGTGCACTCTTCACTCAGTCCATCTGTAAAGCGGCGATAATAATATCACCTGTAGTATGGGCTGCTATGTCGGCTGGGTGATGCAATGAATGGAACGGTTCAGGACAGTGCCTGGCACGCAGCACGTGGTATACAAGCAATAGCCTGAACTACCACCACCACGTCCGTTCCTGTTACTGGTACCATAGGGAGCCAGGCTGGAGAAGTGGGCTGGGCTTCGGGGGCATGGAAACCTCCAGGTGGGAAGCTGCAGAGACAGCCAGGCAGTCCGGCCCCAGGGCCAGCCCCCCAGACCCACATGCTCTGCACCATCCCGAAAGTGGTGGGACCGATTTGCAGTCAAGACTGAGGTCAGAGTCAGCCAGGCCTGAGTTAGAACCCTGACTCTGCTGTTTTCTAGCAGTGTGTGCTCGGGTTTGCCACTGAACCTCTCTGTGCCTTAGTTTCTTTATTTGTAATATGGGGAGTCCAATAGTACCCACCTCATAGGTAGAATATTTAGAATAGCACTCAGTATTAGTTTTATTACTCACATAGTAGTGAGCTTAGCACCTCAGACCTATAAAAACAAGTTTCTAAGTGAATCTTTATTTTTTATATAAAAAATGAAACTTTATTAATGCTGTTAATATAACCATCTTGTTTTGGTTTGGTGGCTGGTTCTTGCCTGGTGCTCGCTCGCATGTCTAGATCATAGATAACATTTCCCATATATGGCCACTAGATGGCACACATGTTCTTTCCTATCCCACCTGAGCCTTTGGGCCAGAATCAGAAATAACCTGCCAGTGACAGAAAGATACCTTTTATGGGTCAGACACTGGGCTGTGCCCTTTGCCTAAATTCTCATTTACTCCTCACAGCAATTCACATATTAAAAAAGGCATTAAACCTAAAATGCTAAGCCCAGTGCCAAGGACATGGTAAGGCCTCCAAAACTGTTTGCTATTCCTCCCATTGTTGTTGCTATTATTCCTGTTTTTCCTCCCATGAGAACTGAGGCACAGAGAGGATGAGGAGCCTGGATTTGAAGCCACACCTGGTTGACTGCAAGTTCAGCATCTTTTCCTAACTCTTTTTTTCAAGAGAACGAGGGGTGCCGTGGCTCACTTCACATGCCCCCCCTCCCTCCCTGCCACGTCTACTTTTGCTCTCTCATATTTTCTGGATCTACCACTTTCTTATTTCCCGTGTGATCTTAAAAGTTATTTAGGCTTTCAGAGCCTCAGTTTCTCATCTGTATAATTGGAGTCATAATACCTTCCTAATTTCGGGGATTCTTCAGAAATGGCAACTAAACCAGAGCTGGCACTGTGCATGATGGTTAGTTGTTAATGCCTTACATGTTAACGTGACCAGACTCCCTCCCTCTCTTCCTTCCTCCCTCCTTCTTTCCTTCCTTTTTTCTTTTCTCCCTCCCTCCCTTCCTTCCTCCCTCCTTCTTTCCTTCCTTTTTCTTTTTCTCCCTCCCTCCTTTCCTCCTTCTATGCACCTGGAACTACAGTGCACTCATGACCCCTGCCCTTAGGGACCTCACAGTCCAAAATGTTCTAGTCTCTGTTCATTCCTGGAACAATTTTACCCCCAGGGTGTCTTCTTTCCTGTAGGCCACAGGCATTTGGGGCCCACCACCTGCTCTTCCCCGCAGGGCCCTTCCCTATGTGGGGCCCCATGTCTGTAGGCCCCAAATCTCAGACCCCACCTCATCCCCTGCTGAGCTGCTCCAAAAGCACTCAAGCCCATGGATTCTTTTGGTTCTTCCAGGCACCTGCTACCTGACTCCACTCACTTCGCCAGTGGCTTTCAAGTCAGCTTTGGCATCAAAAGATTCCGCCAGTATGCCTGGGGGCCTTTGGGGGAGATGTGTGATAGGAAGAGGGGGTCCCGTGGGCTCATCCTTGCTGACAATAGAACAGCTCTGGTTTTTATCTGATTTATCTTCTGGGGTTGCATGTAATATTCTGCTGCTAAAACAAAAAACAACAACAACAACAAAACACCATCAAAAATGACTCCACTCTCCCATGACAGGTGAGAGGGAGATGAATTTTTGGATAATTCGGAGAAAATCTCCAGGAAAGAGAATGGATTTGTGAATGTGTTTTAAAATCGGTTTCTAAGGTGCTAAGTGAAATAAGCCAGAGACAAATACTGCATGGTATCACTTATGCATGGACCCTGAAAAAAATTAAACTCATAGAGGTAGAGAATAGATAAGTAGTTGCCAGGGGCTGGGGGAGGGGGAAATATGGAGAAGGTAGAAGGGCACAGCCTTTCAGTTTATACGGTGAGTAGGGTTTGAGGATGTAACGTACAACGTGGTGATTATCGTTAGTAACACTGCGTTGTATAATAGAAATGAGCTCAGAGAGTAGAACTTAAATGTTCTTATCCCCTCCCCACTCCAAAAAGAGAAATGTGTGTGAGATGATAGATGTGTGAATTAGCACATGGTGGGGGGAAATGCTTTCATGATGTTTGTAGATAGCAAATCACAATCATGGACACTTTAAATATCTTACAACTTTGTCAGTTACACCTCAATGAAGCTGAACTAAAAAATGAAATTAGTTTTCCAGGAAAATGGGATTTCATGTTTGCATAGGCTATTCGGTGGTTATCAGGAGCCTTAACTTTCCCCACCGTTGACTAGTGAGGGCTGATGACGCACCTCTGCCCTTGGCTGTGTCTCCCACCGTGTCCTGCGGACCTGCGGCTCAGGACCTTGTCCTCTCTGTGTTGCAGTGCCCTGGTTCCCGAAAACCATTCAAGATCTGGACCAATTTGCTAACCAGATTCTCAGCTACGGAGCGGAGCTGGACGCAGACCACCCTGTGAGTGCAGGGCCCTGCCCACGCGATTCTTTGGGTCCTCCCCTCCCCCACCTACTGCCATCACCCCCTTTGGAGCAGCGTGTCCCTGTGCAGCAGTCACTTACCCAGGGCCTACTTAACAATATGGTGACGTCATCATTGTACCGTCATTGTTGTTGGAGCGACTGTGGGTTACCCTCCAGAAACTATTGCTTCTCTAGAATACATGTGTGTGAGTGTGCACCCCCCCAACACACACATATGTAAGTCATGTTTGTTTCTCTGACTTCCCCCAGTTCCAGAGGCTAAAGTCAAGTGCCTGGGAGAGAGTAAGTTGTTCTAACAGCTCTGCCAGGTCCCGTGGGACGTGGGGAGTGGTGACCTGGGGACAGGATCTTGGAAACTGAGTGGAAGATGCTGGTCAAACAGGGAAAAGGAGATGTTCCGGCCTGAGGAAACAGCCTGTGCAAGGCCCAGGGCCCTGCAGGCACCGGGACACTCAGAGTGGCTGGTCGGTGTGCTGGTGTGAGGATCAGAAGTGAGGCTGCCTGAGGCACCGGGCGGGGAACTCAGACTGTGTCTGTGTCCTGGGGCAGGGGAGTGGGTCCTTCCATGGTTTCTGGGTAGAGGACCAGGGTGGGGAGATTTTAACCCCCTTTCCTCCAGGTGGGGAAGGGTCCAAGGGACTGCAGCCTGGCCTGGGCTCAAAGCCGGTTCTGACAGCCCCTGTAGGTGAGAGGTGCCACCACTGGGGTGACTGTCGTTCATTGTCCACCCAGGAAAATGCCTTCATTAATAGACCTTTAAGTGACTGCAGGCTACCTTCGTTTGCAGTGGTTTAACAGGACGCTAACAGAAGTGTCTGCATTTCGTCCAGTGTCTGTTCCTCTTTTTTCACATCCTGGGGGTCCTTACTGTTGAGTGCTTTGTGCACGACCCCCTTCAACACGTCTCTGTCCGGGGCCCCTGGGCCATGGGCCCTGGGAGCAGAGCACCCACAAAGACATCATTTCTCTGAAAAGCTGTCTGGTCGCCTCTGACCCAGTCATGGGATCAGCCCCTCTTGGTCCCTTCTCCTCTCATCAGCCTCCAGTCCCCCACCCTGACTGCGTCCCTTCCACTGGCGACACTCCTGTCATCCGAGGACGTGGGAGGAGAGGCCAGTCCACGGGGCTGATCTTAAAACTCTGGAATTAATTTCTCCTTATGGATCCAGCCCACATCTTTGGCTCTCTGGCCTCTCAGTGTCATGAATTTTGTCATAAAACTGCAATTTATCAGGTACACAGTCCCCCTGATGAGGAGGCCAGGCTCTCTCTGTTCCTTCCTGTGACTTCTCATCAGATCTGGGAACTGACAGGCCAAGGACAGAGCAAACCCTCCAGGGTGTGAGGAGAGGGGCGGATGTTCCTCCAGAGGGGACCCTCTGTTCCATGCTGGCCACAGTGTTCGGGACAAGCTTGTCTTGCCCTGACCCCCGCTCTTGGCAGTAGGTGCTGGTGTTTGACCCAATACCCCACGTCAGGGCCTCCCACAACAGCTGCTCTGAGAAATGAGGCCAGGGAAGGATTGTCCTCGAAACAGAGGTCAAGGGCATCTGCCTTGGGGCGTTTGTGAAGTGGGGAAATGAGCTAGGATAGTGGCACTGCTCTCTGTCCACCCCGCCTTCCCTCCATCCCCGTTCTCTTTCCTCTGTCCACACACATTTATTAAGCAAGTGATATTCAGAGTCAACATTTCCTGAGCATGGATGGTATGCTAGGTACTGCGGGAAATGCTTTACCTGCATTTTAAAAATTTAAATGTTCTAACCCATGGGAGGGTTGTACTTTCTCGCTTTCAGATGAGAAATCTCAGCCCGAGAGGGCTGTGTGGCCTCACGTGTCTGCGAACAGCGTCCCTGGCCATGTGCAGGGAAGGGGGTTGAAATGGTTCATGGAACCTGAATGCTGCCTTCCGGAGCCTCCAGGTGTAGGGTGTAGGGAGGAGGGGCGACTCCTCTTTGCAGAGGGATGGTCAAGGGGTCTGGGACACCACTGTGAGCCTGGCAGTGTGTGTGTGTGTGTGTGTGGTGGGGCGCATGGTGTGTTTGAAGAATTAAAGTAAGACCAATCTGGACAAATTTGAAGACATAGTATGTGGGCAGTTGCAGGTCAGCACAGAGCCGGAAATGTAAGCAGGGCAAGAGCACGTAAAGCCTCGTGGACTATCTTCAGGATTTTGGACTGCATCCTCAAGGTGGTGAGAAGCCATTGAAGGTTTTTAAGGAGGGGAGTGACGCCACCAAATTTGCCTTTTATAAAGTCTACTTGGGCTGAAGTCAAGGGAGAGTGTTTTGGAGAGGAGACCAGAAAGGGGTCATATAGTCCAGGCAAGAAATGATGGAGGCCTGAATCAAGGGGTAACAGCGAGGAGAAGATTAAAAAAAAAAAAAAACCAGATTCAAGATGTTTGAAAGAAAAAAAATGGACAAAAATTGATTTTTGGATGTGAAGGAAGGGAGGAATGGCGAAGTAAAACAGTGACTCCCAGGTTACTGGCTTGGGCAACCAAACCAGGTCCCTGAGTCCTTTCCAGAACAGGCTTTATCAGGGGACCACGGCCGACAGCGCAGTGCGGGCAAGGGCAGGGGTCAGGGTCAGCCTGCCTGTCTCCTTTAGTTTGCAGGCCTTTGGCCTGTGTGCACAGGATGGCCATGGCAGATATTTAGAAATGTCGCTGGGAACCTCTTGTCTCCTATGTACCAACCTTCCTCTTGTTGGCTTGGGACTGAGAGGATGTGAAAGGCCCTCCTCACTGGCCTCCATGGAATACAAATAGCAAGGTGAGAATTCTCTAGGTACTGTTTAGAAAGCCCAAGGATGGGTGATGGGGCTTGGTGACCCTTCCAGAGAGTATCCTTTTTGCATTCTGAGCAAGATGTCTCAGCTTCTGGACTTCCCACCATTGTGCACAAATACATTATTTTTTGATTGTCTCCTTTTAAAAAGAAAGATTTTATATATTTAGTTTTAGAGAGAAAGGAAAGGAGGGAGAACAAGAGGGAGGGAAGCATCAATGTGAGAGAGAAACGTGATCGGTTATCTTTCACAGGTGCCCTGTCCAGGAATCAGACTGGTGGCCTTGCCTTGCAGGATAATGCCCAACCAACCAAGCCTCACCGGTCAGGGAGAACATCTCCATTATACTCAGGATTTTACTTGATCGAATCCACCCGACACTGTGTGGTCGCTATCATGAACTGTCTCATTTTACTGACCAACCTGTGGCCATGCTCCTAGTGATCAAATGGGTTACAAATCCAACCCAGCCTGTCAGATGTTTTTAAGGTTAAAATTTGCCTTTAGTCATTTTATTTTTTAATTTTACCTTTTCAATGAGAGTTGCCATTCAATATTATTCTATGTTAGTTCCAGCCTGTCTGATTAAAGATGGCATTTCTGAGGTTTAACCTTGGCCATGATATCAAGAAATGCTGACATCAAGGCCTCTGTCTAGAAAAATGCTCAGAAGGCTTTTTCATATAGCTACCCTTTTCCCCAAACCCTCACAAAAACAAAATCACACTCTTCCACACCCTCAAGTAACAAAAATCCTGAGAGTAAGGGAAATGATCGCACGTCGACTTTGCATCCTGTAGAATTCTCTCTGCTTTCTTCCATCTGTCCTCCCTCTCCCGCCTCCCCCCCCCCCATCACTTCTTCACCAGCAATATATTTTCCTGTCAAAACATACTTGGTTACCCGTGGTGCAACCAAAATTGCTGCTATTAGCTTAATTGAGACAGGGCGATTATAAATAAATTACATGCAGTGCCACTGGCATTGCCGCTATTAGCGTACACTGACACGGGATGATTAGTCATCTCCAACCGCAGCCTCCTTCGGGGTGCGTGCCACAGGGCTGCGGAGGCCTGCGGTCACCCGGCAGCCCGAAGGACGCAAGGCCCGCTCCCCGAGAGACGGACTTCAAGATCACGTTTCGCTGGTAACTGAGAGAGCAAAAGCCCAAGCAGCCTCTTGGTGGGGTCCACTTGCAGGCTAGTAATGAACTTTTCAGCAACTCTGAGCTGAAAAGGATCACTGCTAGAAACCATCCCATAGAGAAAATCTGTGTGATACAGTACGTGTGTGTGTGTTGGTGCATCTCAATGAATGAATCTGCTACCACTTTCCATAATGAATAAGGTGGGTTTTTACTAGTATTTTACATTTTTCTAACTGTAACCTCCCTACACACGCACATTAGGAAACTTCAAAAGCATAAATAGTACACAAGAATAAAACTGTTACTCTTTCTCATTTTCATAACAGTGTTAGGCTCTGGTGTACTCCATCATTTCATTTATATCTTTATATATTCCCTCTGACATATTTGACACCTATGGGATCCACAATTTTATATTAAGCTGTTTTTTCCACTGATGAAAAGATATTTAAACCATACATTATAGATTAATGATAAAGAGTCCACCGGGGAGGAGAAGTTGTCACGGGTGCCCCATTTCTGGAGGCAGCATGAGGAGCTGGAAATCCACGGGTGAAGGGAATTTTTCTCTCATTTTCCTAGTTTTCTACTGCAACCCTCAAACCTCCACTCACCAGACTGGGCAGGACCAGACAACCCAAGTGGAGGTTCTCATTCTGTAGTTAAGGATTCCTGGGCAAATGACCCTCTGCACTTGGCCTTCCTCAGATAGATGTTCTGTTCTCCAAAGCACATTGCAAGGCAAAAGTCTACACTTCATACTTCGAAGCTATTGAAAGCCATTTACTACTGACTGTTAAATAAGACTAGGAGGGGAGGGTGACTGTCACGACTGAGCCCTCATGATTGACAACCATTAAATTTACATTTTGAGTTTGAAGAATGGAGGTGTGTTCTTCATTAGCCCAGTAGACAGTCTACCAAAAGAATGTGCCCGTGCTGCTTGGAAGTCAAGTCATGGTGCCCAGGTTCCTTGTCACAGCATCTCAAAGCAACTTATCTTCCCCCAGAAGCAGCAAACCCAGTGGTAGTTCTAATTTTTCAGATTCCCAAGCTTTTCTACCTGCAATTAATGATTCAAAACCACTCAATGCTCTAAGAAAAACAAGTTATACCTTGTAATAATCATGTCATAGACTATTTTCTAAACTAATCATCTTAACTTATCTGGAATTTAGGTTTGGAATGAAACAAATGTATGGTAACTTTACTTTGCTTTTCCAGTGTGAAACATTTGCATTTCTTTATTTCTCAAAATATACACATATCAGTGAGATCAAACAGTATTTGTTTTCACTGTCTGACTGACTTCACTTAGCCTAATACCATCAAAGTCCACCCATACTGTCAGAAGATTTTCTCTTCCTTTTTTATGGCTGAATAATATTCATATATAATGGAAATTACTCATTCACCCATCAATGAAACCTTAGGTTGTTTTCATGTCTTGGCTATTGTACATTATGCTGCAATTAACATGGGGGGGTACAGATATCACATTAAAATAGCCTACCTTACAAGTTTGTTGTAAGAGTTATAAATAACATAAGTTTCTAGCACACTCAGACTGGTACATAGTAAGCAGTGAATAAATGGCATTTTTAAAACTTGCAATGACTATACGCATGTACCACTTGTCTTTCAAGAAGTTAGAAGGCAGTGTTAGATACCATTAGTCATATTATCCACAATATTAGTGGATATTGTATATCTTCATCATAGATGACTGTCCTACCAGCTTGGCCTAATTTAGCAAGTGTCCACTTTAGAAATGCGATGGCCGAGATTTTTTTAAAACCTATACACTCTTTTGCCCTTTGAAACCCCATGGCACAGAGGCTCACACCGAGCTGAAGGTGTTGCTAATAATGTGTCAGTCGTCATGTGGTGGGACAGCTTACCCTCAGTCTCACCGAGAGTGCATTTTCAGCGTGCAGTCAAGGCAAGGAGAGGTGCACTGTCCGAGCTCAAGGGCTCCGGTTGACAGTGTGCATAGGTGTGCAAGGCCTCTCACTCCAAAGCCTTGAGATTAGCAAGTGTCTCCTTTCTCCTAGGGTTTTAAAGATCCTGTGTACCGAGCAAGACGGAAACAATTTGCTGACATAGCCTACGACTACCGACAGTAAGTCTGCCACGATTGGTGGGGGGAAGAGAGAGGAGCATGTTGCTAGCCTGCCTGTCCCTTGGCCAAGGCTGGAAAACACCAGCATGGAGAGCCCTGCCATGAGCACGTGCGCCTGTGTGTGTGTGTATAGGCCCTCCCTTTAATAACACCTGTGAAAAAAAATCCTGCTAGACAAAACAAATTACCCACTGGCTGGGGCCCAGCTCTCCTCCCAGGCTTTGTTGCGTAATTATGCGGTGATGTCTGAAATAATTGTAAAAGGCTTCAGTCCTGAATAAAAGAGCCGCTGGTCTCCATGTTAAACACGGAAGAAGGAAGAGAATCATTTACATTCAAGAGGCAGTTGGCTGCTTTACTGAAATAACGAATCATGTGAGGTTCCAGGCAAGCCAGCCTCAGCGTTCTCCTTTTCATCCGACCCGACCCACCTGCGAAGGGCAGTTTTCCCATGAGCACCTTTTTTCCTCTCTGGGATTCTTTGCTCCTCCTCTACCTTCTTTTAGCCAACGGAAAAGGCAAACATCGAATATGTTATTTGGAAGAGAACTGGTGTGCTATTTTGAGTCCTGGGGAGCCTCAGAGATGCTCCCACGGGAAACCTAGTGTCTGGAGGTCCGAGTCCCATTCCTGAGTTCAGGGCATGAGAAAAGATGTGCACGAGAAGAAACTTAGCAATTGGCCAGAACGCTGAGTAATGGTTCTTTAAGAACTTAGACGATGAAGGCAATAACAGAAACGACAGGGCTCTATACTAAAGACAAAGTCACCTTTCAAATGAGAAAATTTCCTTCTCTGAATGACTCCTGGTAGTGGAAGGATCCAGAACTGTGCTGACCTTGGCCTAGCACATGTGGGTTTTGGCCTGTGGCAAGCAGGCATCAGAGAATGTGGGGACCTCACTCCTCTGCCCTTACTTTGCCCCAGTGTAGCAGGTGAACACCATCAAATCAGGTATAGATACAAGTCTTTCTTCAGCTAATCAATGATAATAGATCACATTATCTTCCTGCTATGTCTGGAGCTTTGCTAAATGCTTTGTTCATATTATTTCGTTTAGTCTTAACAGTAGCTCCCCATTTTCCTAATGGGAAAACTAAAGCTTGAACCAGTTAAGCAACTTGTTAAAGATGTACTGTAGTAAGTGGCATGCTCTGGTTTTGAACTCAGGCTTGTTTAACTCCAAAGTCCTGCTCAATCACTTCCCCGAGTGTCGGGGAACTCTCAAAGTCAGGAGACTGTACTTCTCCACCTATTTTACTTTCTGCTGGTTTCTCTCCTTCCTTTCTGAGGTTTCTTTTCAGTCTCCTCTGGCCAGTTCCTCCCACCCCAGAAACTGTAACATCTTTCAGGACTCAATTTGGGCCCTCTTCCTTGGCTTCTGCCGCCCTCCCTGCCAACAGCCCCCACATTCAGGTCTCTAGCACCTTCCCCGAAATTGCTCCACATGGGGATCAAACTCAGGCATCATGAATCATAGAATCTCAGTATATTGATCAGTTGATAAAATGTGTCTCTGAATAGTTAGCCCACGTAACAGCTGCACAGGCTAGGCTTAGAGAGACACTAATTGCCTAAGGCCACTCAGCTGTGAAATGGCCCGGCCAAGTATTGAACGCAACACTGTTCATTTCCGAAGCCTGTTCTTTTCCTTCATTAGCATTTAGCCCTGAAATGATGGTGCATCTTCAGGCAGGGCCTTACCTGATGTTCTTTTTACAATCCCTGCTGGTCGTTACCGGACCTTGTCTTGCTTTTAATACTTAAGCAATAATCTGTCTTCCCCCCCAAGTCCCTGCCCACCTTTCTGTAGAACATAACAGTGACTTTGCTTTCCTGTCCTTGGATGAACTACAACTCTGAAAAGGCAGAAGTGACCTACTTTGGAGCCTGATGATGATGAGCTGTTATTCTGAGATAAGCAGTCTCGCCTTGTCCCAGACACTGTGCATCCTGTTAGAAAACAGGCCTGCAGCCCAAAGAACAGTCACTTGTCTTTGAAGTCAGGCTTTCTTTGGTTTTATTTTATTTCACTGTTCAGAACACAGCTCATTCTTCATTTTTAAAAGAACCTTTGAAACTAATGACTCCTAAACTATAGCATGTCACCTGGGAGCTTATTGGAATCTACATGCCTGGACCCTCCCCTCCCCACAGGTTTGTGGTCTTCAGGGCAGGGCCAACATATGTACTTCACCAAGCTCCCTGTAGTTCTGTCATGTATAGCAGAAGATGCTAGGTATGCAGATTGTATACCTAGCATGCACTTCAATACCTTTGTAACTTCCCAGGGGCAGAAATAACAAACCCAGAAAGTGCAAGCCCACTAAGCAAGGGTCTCAGGCTGATGGTGCACATATTAAATCCACTGTAGCCCACAGATGTAACTGCTTTAGTTGACATAATACAAAACTTTCCTAGTTGAACTTGGATGCCTTTGTTTAGAAAGAGGATGCACCTTTTGGTAGTCTCACCCCACCCTCCTGTTGTCTATGCCCACTGGTTTACACATTTATGTTACCTGTCTCACCTCTGAAGGTAAGTGAATTTCCATCTTACCTAAGCAACTGGAGAAATGAGAGATCAGAAAGGCCAGGTGACTTCCCAATGTGACAGCAAGTCCTTGGTGCACCGGATGAGGTGAGACCTTGTATTGTTGCCTAACCAAATCAGTTGAATATTTCCTGCATCAAGAAGTGGGATTTCTCTCCATCAAATAACTTATGAAGTCCAGGTGGTGGCAGCTCACAGATCCTGGGCCATTTCACTCTGCTGATGCTCCTTCCTCCACCACTGTGCACCTGCTCTGCCAGAGACAAATAACTCCTGCGTGTATTCTAGTGGGCAGCCCATCCCGCGAGTGGAGTACACAGAGGAGGAAAGGAAAACATGGGGGATGGTGTTCAGGACCCTGAAGACCTTGTACAAAACCCACGCTTGCTACGAGCACAATCACATCTTCCCACTGCTGGAGAAGTACTGCGGCTTCCGTGAAGATAACATTCCCCAGCTGGAAGAGGTTTCTCAGTTCCTGCAGTGTGAGTCCACAGTAGGGCCAAGGGTAAAAGGGCAGGAGGGGAAGTGTGGCAATGCATTCAGGTTGATCCTGCTGAGCTCTGCCTCCCCACAAAGGCACCAGGCATGAATTTTACTTTACCAATGCCCCTGAAAAGTGTTTGATTTTTCCATACTCAAAGCCCAGGTCTCTCAGTCAGGGCTCTCCTTGCACCTCTGCTGTGCTATGAGATGGCTGCAGTATGCCTTTGTGTAAGAAATGTGGTTTTTGTGGGGCAGTGTTAAGAGCCCTGAGCTCTAAGTCTGTATACATCCATCTGGTGTGAATCATGCTTTGAGTTTCTCCAGTTGGGTGAACTGACCTCAGTTTGTTATCTGTCCAATGGGGCCTGTGCCAGCCTTTTAGCTTTTCTTATGGGGCAATTGTGAGAATAAAATAAGACGTTGTGTGGGAAAGCACCACCACAGTGGTAAATCCACAGTGCTCAGTGCATTTGGACTCTGAGTACCTCAGTGGGGAAATCCATTATTGGGGTGACTGGCCTCTTCACATCATTTCCAGGAAGATAAGTGTTTCCCTCTCTGCCAAGAGGGGTTGTTAATTCAGCACAAACTGTCAGCTTTGTTACTGATAAAAGCATCTGAGAGAATGTGGTAGAGATGTGCAGCACCCGTGGGCTTCCTGGTATTTCACCCCTAGGTTAGGTGTACTTACCTGACAATTCATCGGCACACCATGTAGTCCACTGCATGGCCAAGAGCAGGCCAGAGTGTGCTCCTCTGTGGACACACAGACAATCAAGAGGGAAAGGGAAGATAGTGTGGCATTGAGAATATTCATTCCCCTTCCCAAAGGCTCCAATGAGAGAAGTCACTGCTCCTCACGGGGTGGCCTGTGTGAGGTGCAGTAGGGAAGCCAGGGTGCTCCTTTTGTATTTTCCTCCCTGGGAAGTGTAGTGAAAATTTCCTCTGCACGCTAGACAAGAAGAGTGGGGAATAAGTGTTTCAACTTAACAAACAATAAATTTATCGGATGTTTTCAAAGTGCTAGGTATGTGAAATTACTTTATTAGCTCTGTTGATTCTTAGAATAATCTTAAAAAGTATTCATTCACCTGTTGCAGATGAGGAAACTGAGGCTTAGAGAAGTGAAGAGACTTGGCCCACATCACCCAGCTAGACAGCATTGGGGCAGACATCTGAAGCCCAGGCTACCTGGCACTGGCACCCATCCTCCTGGACAGCTGGGTGTATTGCTTCCCTACCTAAAGCTTCCGGCCTCTCTGGTTCTTCTGTGATGGGCGTTGAGTTTTCTTTCTCCCTTGCCCCCTAGCTTGCACTGGTTTCCGCCTCCGACCTGTGGCTGGCCTGCTTTCCTCTCGAGATTTCCTGGGTGGCCTGGCCTTCCGAGTCTTCCACTGTACCCAGTACATCAGACATGGGTCCAAACCCATGTATACACCTGAGCCGTGAGTATTGTCCCCCCACCACCAGTTGCCAGTGACAGTGCATACCACCTCTCCCTCATTCGGGAATGTGGTTTGGGTTCATGGTGGACTGATCCATAAAACAAGTTGCCTGGATGATTTGATTGTTTGATGCTAAGAGAAAAACTCATCTCTCCTAGGGATTTTTTTCTATCCAAATAGAAAGACCATACTGGTTAGAAATTTGGACATCTTAAGAGCCAAATATTGACTTCCCCTGGCCTTGGGTATGAAAGGTCACATTCAAATTCCAAAGGGATCGTAGAAGTCAGAGCTATGAAGTTTCAAATGGGAACAGGAAATGGGAAAGAGGGAGCAAGCTATCTCAACACTTCCTAAATACATGCCTAGATGAATCTAGGTTTTCTTTGCCTGATTATGTTTTAGTTGGAGGTACAGAATGGCTGGCTGCTATGCTGCTTGCTTTTGAATTTAGCTGTGTTAGGCAGATAGATATTAAGCAATTTATACAAAAAGTCAGCAAGACACCCCGTGTAGCCTTTCCCTGCCCTCAAAGTTCATTACTATGAATCAGAAAAGATCTGTTCTTAATGGGTCTGGCACATAAAGTGTTAAATCAGTGTGTTTTCTTCTCTGACTGACTGCTGCCAACTCCAGAATAAGAGAGGAACAGTACTATTAAAATTCTAAAAAATCCCTGTGGGGAATAACTGAGCAGATTGGATCTGCCCAGGAATGTCAATGCCAAGGTGAAGACTTGGGATGGGAAGTGTTCATGATCCACAGCTCGCTCAGGTGTGTGGAAGGATGCCCACAGGAATATTCACTCCTCTGCGCCTCAGTGGGCATACACCTAAGACTCCCTGGCTGCTGTGCCCTGCTCTGTCTCTTCCTTTTCTTTTTCCTTCCTTCTTTTCTCTTAGACCCTGCCTCATCTGATCCCAAGGTTTGCAAAGCACTTATGCTTGGAAGTGAGGCCATAAACCTGAAAGAATTACTTCATTTCTTTCCACCCATTCCTCATGGGGAAAGACTGAGTCTAGCTCACTTTGTAACCCTTCTTCCGAAACTCTGTGCTTTCTGTCTTTCAGTGACATCTGCCATGAGCTGTTGGGACATGTGCCCTTGTTTTCAGATCGAAGCTTTGCCCAGTTTTCCCAGGTGAGGACTGAATCTCTTTAGCCTTCTAGCTACAGGGGTGAGACCTGGATTGCTCAAATAAATTGATACCATGGAGGTACCCTCTTATCTTCTGGAAGGTACAGTTCTGTACTCACACCTGAGATGGGTGTGTGGTCTCATGGAGATGGCTAAGTAACCATTCGAGAGACCACAGCGTGGGATTGGTGAATTGCTTATCCTCTGAATAATATTGTTGAATTTGCTAATCTCACTTGTCCTATCAGGTGTAGTTTAAGAGTCTTTTGGTCCATGAAAGCCTCCCTGATCCACATGTAGAAGTAGCCCTACCTTCTCAAGCAGACATTTGGTACATGCTTTCATTAAGTAAGACATTTGCCAAAAATCCAATGCCAACAGAATCCAAAGCCAACTCAGAATTTCCAAAAATAATAAGCTTGTTATCTTTCTACTATAATCAAAATAAGAGGCTAAATCTTGATTCATCCATCACAGTGGTGACCAGGTTAAAAAATGCTTTTGGGGTCAGTGAAAGAATCCCAAAAGCATTCTTTCTCTCATGCTCTCTGGGCACTTAAGGGCAGCCTAGAACCATGGTTGGGTAGCGGGGGTCATAAGATTGTTGAATGATGCACTCATAGGCCCCGCTGTGCCACCAATCAGCTTGCCAGGCCACTCTGTGCTTCAGTCTCCACAGACACGGACCAATAAAAAGCCCTCCTGACACACACACACATACTCTCACACAATGAGTATCACATGGACTGACCCACAAGCAAATGCTGGACTGTGGATGAATTTCACAATAATGGGAATCGCATGTGAACTTTAAGCAGCTGAAAGAAATAAATATTCCTACCATTGAATGAAGAGGCTACTACTTAATATCTAAAACAGATAAACAAAGAACTGAATTAATTGCTTGCTAAGTAAGGGAGAACTGTACTTGCAAGACACAGCCTTCTCCAGCAAAGAAAACTGTTGCTTTTCTGTAGGGTTCTGGGAATTGTGGAGTACAGAGACCACTGGGCTTTTAGAAGTGGGAACGTTTAAAGATTCGTTCAACCTTAACTGTGGAATTGTCAAGACTGGACTGAGGTTATGGCTGACCAGCTGTCTTTCAGAAGTGTGCTTCTTGCTGCCAGAATGTCATTGATTGTTTGGGAAGCTTTAAAACTGGGTTTTATTACTATGGCCAAAGATAAATCGATTTTCTTCTCAGAGAACAGGAACATTTTGTTTTCACCACCAGAAGCTATTCTGCCCAATCGGAGATGAAGTAAAAATCCTCCTTAAGCCATTTGCACTTTGTGGAGCCCCACAGAGGAATGGTCAATAACCTGAGTCAAGAGATGGAAGCCATGGGCACATGGCTTCAACTTCGATCTGGACAGTCCCAAGGCAGAGAACCATACTGAAGCTTCCCTGAGCACACTCATTTTTAATCTATAAGTAGAACTTACTTTCCACTAGAGTGAGCGATAAGTTGAGGATGGAGGACATGGAAATCTTGGGACTCTGTGTTCCAAGCAAGCTCTGGGCCTACAAAGAATGGTGACTACTAGAACAAGGTTATCATTTTGATCTTGGATTTAAGATAGACTTAGGACTGTGGTGTGTCCGGAACAGAGATGGGGAAGGAGCAGGAGAGTAGAGCCAGGTTAAGCCAGTATTTAAATCTGTTTTTTTTTTTTTTTTTCTAACTAGACAGCATTTTCCCTGCATGTCATCTGGGCTAGTTATTGGGTTTGACCCGGGCAGGAGTACAGGGATGACAGCTACCATGTGGCCTTTTGCTTCATAGTGGACCCAATTCTTAGTCCTTCTCTCTGCCCACATTAATTCATTGATTATCTCACCCAGTTTCATAGCTTTGAATACTATCCCTATCCTTATGATGAACACATTTACAGTATATCTTCACTTCAGACTTGAATCCTAAAACTTAGATTTACATATCCAACCACCTATTCAATATCCCACTTGGATGTCTAGGAGACACCTCTGTTTACCCTATCCAAAACTCAATTCCTGACTTTCCTGTTCAAACCATCTCCCCACAGCCCTCCCTGTATTAGTTCATGCCAACTCTGTCCTTCCAGTTTCCCAAACCAAAAGCAATTGGGGCACATGACTGACTCCTTTCACCATTCAGAATACTCTGTTTTACCTTCAAAACATGTGTAGAGGCTGGCCATTGCCAATCGTGTTCACTGCTACCAACCTGGTCTCAGCTGTTCGCATTTCTCACCTGGTGACTGCAGCAGCCTCTTAACTGCTCTCCCTACCTCTACCTTTGGCCCCCTAAAATCTATTCTCATACAGCATCCATAGTGAATCTTTGATGACATAAATAAGATCTTGCCACTTCTTTGCTCAAAACCTTGTAATGGCTCCCCATTTCACTGAGAGAAGAATCTTAAGCCCTAAATAACCAAAAAGGTCCTACATGATTGGGCTCCAGATTCCTCTTTGATATCACCTGTCATGCCCCCCACCCTCTTACTCTGCTGTAACTACACTGGTCCCTCTCTGTTCCTTGAACCAACTGAATTACCCCTCCTTAGAGGGATTTTCATTGGCTGTACAGTTGGCCTATACAGTGGTCTTCCTTCAATGTCAGCAGAGCCAACAACCTCACTTTCATCAAGTTTTTGCTCAAATATCTCAACAACAGTTATCCTGGGACCCTATTTAAAGTCACTTCCAGTACTTCCCCCCACTCCTGGAACTCTCAATTCCCTTTGACCCTTTTTCTTTTTGTTCTTTCCTTCCAAGAACTTGCAGCCTTCTAACATACCCATATATATGCTTATTATTTATTGTCAGTTTCTGCCTACTCAAATGGAAACACCATGAGATAAAGGATCTTTATCAATTTTGTATACCTCCAGCCACATAGAAGGCATTCAATGAATATTTTTGCAATGAATGAATGCATGCAGTAGGGAAGACACGTATATACATATGTATTTGTATATATACACTGATCCAAGGCTGGCTGCAGCAAATGCTGTAACAGACTGAGAGACCACTAGAGAAATTTTACAGTTAGAGCTATGATGAGAAGTGGTCCGTGACATTTCATACTCTCCAGTTATATGAGTATATACCTGGATGGATGTGGTGTCTTCAGGATATACGATTAAGACTCATCCAGCACTCAGGAAAGTTCCACTTCTGCTGTGGGAGAATAATCACTGAGCTGGAATCAAGAGATGAAGTTTTAGATACAAAGTACCATGTAATCTTGAGCAGGCCATCTCCCTTTTTTATGCCACAGTTTACTCATCTTTAAGTGAATACAAAGGACCAATTGTTTCTCCCACTCTAGGGATCAGAGATTCTATGATGTGTGGTTGGGGCAGACTTGCCAGAACAATCAGGGTCTGTCTGGGCCCTTCTGAGGGCATCTGGCTATCTATCACCTTTCTGTGGTCCATTACAAGGTTGAAACTGAGGGTAAAGGTTGAAGATAGGCAGACCCCAGTAATGAAAATGACTCTGTTTCTCCACAATTGCAGGAAATTGGCCTCGCCTCTTTGGGTGCACCTGATGAGTATGTTGAGAAACTCGCCACAGTAAGTTCCCACTTTCCCTGGTGGGTAGTAGGAGTGTTATGGGCTCTAGCCCTCAGGGTTTTGAAGTTTCTACCCTTCCCTGAAAGCCAGGTCATTTGGAAAGAAAATCAAAATGTGCTGAGTTATATTTGCACAAGTGAAAATTTACATTTATATTTCTCTTTAATGGTTTGATTTTGAAACCAGCCGCATGCAGATATTTACATATGATTCTAAATGAAATGCCTTGAAAACATCAACAGGCTATAATAATCACCCTTGGGAATTCTTGGGCATAAAGTGTGTGTGTGAAATCAGTGACTGACAGGGTAATTCAGAAACACCCCAAGTTTAGCACAGTTGAGGGGATGACCCCTGATTGGTTCTATCACCATCCAATCCCTGCCTCCCACTGCTGAGCCTGATGGCATTGCCTGGTAGGTTCAACCAACTTAAAGGGAACATCTTACTCTGATTGAGGCCATAGAGAAGAAAGCACAAGTGGTGGAGGAGTTCTATGCTAGAGAGAGAAATTTGTTAGGAGTATACTTTTGGGGCTCCATCAATACTCTTCCCCCCACCATTGCTTCCTGTTGCATCTTGCATTCAGCTGACTCTTGGTTCAACAGGTTATGGCTTAGTGTGAGACATAGGAGACAGAGAGGTAACCCCATGTCATGCTGATTCCAAAAACAGATCTATACCAACTCTCACCTGGGCGGGCCTGTCCTTGATCCTGGGGTATCTGCTGCCTTCACCTTCCTTGCGGTATGTTCTCAACTTGACTTTCCATTCCAGATTTACTGGTTTACTGTGGAGTTTGGGCTCTGCAAAGAAGGAGACTCCATAAAGGCGTATGGTGCTGGGCTCCTGTCATCCTTTGGTGAATTACAGGTATGGCCCTAACAGGACCAATGATGGATTTGGAAGTGGGGAAAACAGCTAATGATTCTTTTTTCTCTTGGACCTGTGGAAAACCCATTTATATTTATTTTGTGACTCAATCCTGAGGATTAACCTCAAGTGATTGGTACCTTAGCATATATAATTTGATCATGAATGTGGGTATTAGAAATTGAACTGCAAGTACACAGGTCTCCAGGACAGAGGGGCTTCCTAATTCTGAGGCTAAACTATGCATATCGATGTATGCAAACACATGCCAGAAAATGAGGTTGGCTCCCACATTGTCTGTTGATTGATGGTTGGAGTGAATTATTCCTTTCTTGAAAATGGTTGGAGTGAATTATTCCTTTCTATCTTGACTGTAGGTTTTCAAACTATAAAGGTTAGGGTCTAGTAGATGCAAAATAATGTAGCTTACTGCCCTGGCCTGGGGTGTGGAAGGAATCAGGATGAGATGAGAACAGGTGTACAAATGGCCTGTAGGATGCAACAGAGGCCACTGACTCTGATTTAACTCTGAAAACTTTCTACCTGGGGTTTGCAGTATTGCTTGTCTGGCAAGCCAAAGCTCCTCCCCCTGGACCTGGAGAAGACAGCTGTCCAGGAGTACACAGTTACAGAGTTCCAGCCCCTGTATTACGTGGCTGAAAGTTTTAATGATGCCAAGGAGAAAGTAAGGTAAGGTGGTAACTAAGGTGGGTCAACAGCTCTTGGGACCTCCTGACTTGGTTTGATGTCACTGATCTGTGGGTGGTAGGTCAAGAAGTGGACTCCAGTGCCCACAGCAACAGTGTGCAGCAGACAGAGCCTTCCACCCTACTCCCTTACCACCCTCTGTTGGGAAGGGCCCCTTAGTGGGACCCTGTTCTACAGCTTCTTGTCTGTACAAGCTGATCCCTGCAGACTACTCGGCCACCTGATCCTTGTTCAATGCAGCCACCAAGTTCACCCATTGAACCCTCCTGTATACAGAGTGGCCACAGAGATCCTTCTACCCAATCAGCCAATGAAATCTTATAACCTGGGGAAGCCCTTGGTTCACTCTATTTTCCCAGACACCTGCATAACTCTTTCCTGATTTCCTTTAAATCTTCACCCACATTTAACCTTTGTGTGTCTTTTTCTAACCAACCTATTCAAATTCACTACTCAGCCCCACCCCAGCATTCCTTCCCCTCTCCTGTGATTTATTTTTCTCTTTACTACTTATTAATGTCTACTAGTCATATATTATATTTTTTAAATCCATAAGGATAGGGATTTTGTCATTTCTGTTTTCTGCTCTTCCCCCAGGCCTTACGGTGTCCAAACTGTAGTCTGCAGGCCACATGTGGCCCAGGACAGCTATGAATGTGGCCTAACACAAAATCATAAGTTTACTTAAAACCCTTTTTTTTTTGGCCTATTAGTTTTCATTAGTGTTTGTGTATTTAATATGTGGCCCAAGACAACTCTTCTTCTTCCAGTGTGGCCCAGCAATGCCAAAATGTTGGACACCCCTGCTTGCCTGATGCATCATAGGCACTCAATGAGTAATTAGCAAATGCACCAATCTCAAGTGCTGTCCAGCAACAGGCTGATGGAGTACTACAAGGACTCTGAAACTCTCAGCCCACTGAGCTGATAGCTCCACCATTAACCCACCTGAGCAACTCTCTTCCTAGCACGAGTCAGGCCAGAGATGGCTATCCTGATACTCACCATTTGTTACCACATCTTTTTTAAGTGTCATTAGTGATGGATAATAGACATGAGGTATGTAGGCCTCCGGGATCCTATGATGCTGAGGATGTCAGCTTTCAATGCTTTGGACTTAGGTCATGAAAGGTAAAATTCTTGCCATGAGCATACACATTTACCCTAAAATGACTCCCTTTCTCCCTCTCCCTCCAGGTTCTAATGTTCTTCCTGACACTCTTTTCCAATTCTCTCCTGAGCTTCTACCTCTTACTATGAGCCTAGCCTCCCATGAGCCCCTAAAGGTCCCACTCTGCCATTCCTGTGACCCCTTTATGGTTATGGGATTTAGTGGATTAGTGCAGTGAATTAATAATGGTAAGAATAATAATAACAGCAACAACAATAGATAAGATGCCTATTTACTTATCATTGCTAAACACTACTCTGAGTACTTTCTATGTATTGATTCATTTATTCTTCAAATAAGACTACAAAGTTTGCAGATGAGGATGGAGAAGCATGGAGGGGTGTAAGTAACTCACCCAGGGTCATGCAGCTAGCAAGTGACTTGGCCAGGGTTTGGACCTGGGCAGTGGGGCTCAGAGCTAGTACCTTTCACACTGAGATCACATTGGGATGGGCCCCACTGGAGAGGATTCCCCCATTCAGCAAGTAAGCAGTCCCAGACCCACAGGGAAGAGATGGCTGAAACCTGGACCTCTCAGTCCTTTGAGACCCCACCTGCTTTGCTAGTGTTCAGGGTCCAGAGGAGACATCCACAAAAGCTCTATGCCACAGAGGGGTATCTTGCAGAACCAAAGAGAGTTCTAAAAAGAAAACTCAAATAGGAAGGGACCCTGGCATCTCTGAGACTCCTACAGTGCCTTCCAGTTAAGAGAAACCAACGTGAACCTCTTTTGGTTTCAAGATTCAAGTTCTAGGCAGAGACAAGGAACAGTATGGTCATGTTCCTACTCATTGGCCAAAGGAGGCCTGGCCCTGAGACTGATTGCTCAACTGAGGTACATCAGTAGGGCAGAGGTAGGTGACCCAAAGCAAAAATGAGGTGCACTGTGGGAATAAGAAGGAAGAGGTGCAGAATAGAATCAGATGTGCATGACACGGTTCATGTCAGCAGCTGGGCTGAGAAGAGGTGTACTTAACCATTTATTCTTCATGAGTCCCCTGTCACTAATAAATGGTAACAGCTAGCATGTATGTAGTACTTACTCTGTACAATAACTGCACTTGCTACAACCCTCTGAGGTAGTTCTGCTGTTGTTCCAATTTAACAGAGGAATAAGGATTCTGAGGGATAGAGGACCCTTTGCCTATGGCCACAGGGGTGGTCGTTGGAAGAGGCAGATGTGGACCCAGGCATTCTGGCTCTGGAACCAGGTTACCAGCCTCTATGCTCCACCACTCTTGCTAAACTTGGAGAGCCCTACTAACCGCCCTTATCATTGTCCTCTCAGTATGGCAGTTTCTACTGTTACCAGAAGCCAACTTAATAATATCATTTGTGATATCTTTGCATTTTATAGGTCATTTTGGAATATGTTGTTAATTATATTGCTTGATGTCATCTCATAAAGCTCTTATGGTGCATTTCTTCCAGACCCGGGAGTAATGAAGAACACAGGCTTAGTGAAGGATCAGATTATCTGGGTCTCTTCCCAGCTTCGCAATTGTCAGTCTTGCCTTGGTAGTCACTTAGCCTTCCGAAGCCTCAGTTTCGTCATCTGCAAAATAGGAATAATAATAGTACCTTCCTGCTAGTGTTTCTATGAAGATTAAAATAGGAATAATAATTATAAAGAGTATAGAACATTTAGAATCAACATAGGTCTTGGTACATAGGAGGACTTGAGCCATGCTAAATTTCATTAATACTGTAGTGTTTTCTTCAGCCCTTGAGAGGTGTATTTCACTTCTTGCACTGACTTCCAAGCATCTCAGAGCTTATTTTTTTGCTAACATTCTTTAGCTGTATTTTATTTACTCTTTTTATTTCATTTTATGTAACAATGAGAATTTTGGCCTTATTGTAATCTGTGCTTTTAAGCTGCCTCTGTCTTTTTGGAGGTAGTGACCCACCCCCAAAATACGTGCATACATGTATTTGTATATTCATACAGACATAAAAGCAGCAAAGGGTTCCCAAGAGGACCCTATTAAAACTCCACTCGCTTCTCAGCCTGGCTTCTAAATTAGAACAGAATCCCTGTTCTAATGAGTTTTCAGTGCTACTAGTGGTAGCTGAATTGAAATGCCACTGAGAAATCCTTCAGAATTACATTCTCCCCGAACGGTACACTCCACTCAGATCTATGGTTTTGGTTTCAGGAGCTTTGCTGCTACAATTCCGCGGCCCTTCTCTGTTCATTATGACCCGTACACCCAAAGGATTGAGGTCTTGGACAGTACCCAGCAACTTAAGATTTTGGCTGACACCATCAATAGTAAGTAACACACCTTCTGAGGCCACCTTCTTTCCTAGAAATAGAGGGTTGTGTTTCTTACCTTTGCAATAGGAATGGTAAGAAATTTGTTAAATGTTGATGTAAGGAGAAAAGCATGTCCATGTGAGAACAAGGCTTGAATGGGAGTGGCTTCATCATACCTTAGTCCAGTGGTCTAGGCTGCGTTATCTGCTTAGACTGTGCATCCTCAAACCTAGCGTGCATCAGAATCACTTGGGGTGATAGTTAAAAATAAATAGTCACAAGTCATAGCCCCAGACTAAATTTACTAAATTTGTGGTGGGGCTTGGGAGTTTGTATTTGTAATAAGGTTCCAGGGGATTCTGACACAGGAGGTTTTTTTGAACCACACTTTTAGGTTCAATAGCTTAGCTCCTTGGAAGCATCAATAGATGGTCATATGAAAGAGAAACAGAACAGCTGGTGCTTTTCCTGGGAGAGAAAACTGTTAACTCCTTTCCTGAGAACCAGTCTATGGAAAGAGGAAGCTAACTCCATTAGAAGCTCTAGCACTTCCTAAAACTTGTAATTACCTGTGCCCTAACTGCCCAAGTTCTATTGCCATAGCCAAACCATGAGTTCCTTGAGGGTTGGGGTGGTACCTAGCATCTCCACACATCCTGATGATTTCCCAGTGCTTTATACATTGCGGACACTTGAAGGGTGTTTGGTCATGATATGAGTGGCTCATCTGTTTATTTATTTATTTTTTGCAGGTGAAGTTGGAATCCTTTGCAGTGCCCTCCAGAAAATAAAGTGAAGCCATAGACAGAACCGGGTCTGTCAACTGAGAATCTGTTGATGGAAATCCAACTACTTCTTTTATCTGAAAAAGTCTGAAAAATCAAACCTTAATTTGAAATGATAACTTTAAGTCATTTTTTGAACAAGATGAGGATTAACAAATAAGCCTAAATAATCTGAAATGACAGTATATTAATACGTACCCCAAAGCATAATGGTAGATCTTTGGGGGTTATTTTTGATTTAGAGATGATAATCACATACTCTCAATTGAGTTAAAATAAATACTCTCTCACACTTTATCAAAGTTAATTAAAATTTGTGACCTGCTTCTTACAAGCTTCATATTTACCATGGAGATTTCCTAAAGGAGTAGATATCACTCGGTGATTGAACTTTTGGATTTAATATAAATCTTAGCCTACAAAGGTCCTTTTCTAGTTCAGTAAACTGTGATTCTAATAACTGCTTTGTTATGTTACCTATGAAGATTTTTCTTTAATTCAGGACCCTATTGAATAGTTATAAACATTAAAGTTCATAGTATAATATCAAAACATTTCTGTGTTTTATTGTAACCATAAATACTGCTGTGGGAGGATTAGAACTCCCCACCTGACTCCCACCACTTGCACAATCATTTTCCAGTAATTGTAAAATTTGCTTTGGGAGACATTTTGAAGACACTTAAGATAAAACAGATGTTAACTAAAAGCCTGGCTGGTAGGTATTCAATAAATATTCATTGAATGACTAAGTGAATATGTTGTTGAACAGCAAATGAGAGTTTTTAATTATGTTTAAAAACTTAAGTGGTTGCAAAATTTTGCACTTCCAAATATTTCTTGGAATAAAATGTTGCCCTCATTGCCTTAGAAATATACTAGCTGCATAACCTTGTGACATGAAAGAATAATCAAAGTCTCTAATTTCCAACCCATTGCAGAGGCTCACTGTGATCATCTAAGTCATGTCTGGATAGCTCAACAGACTTCCATTTTTGTTGGTTGTGCATTTTGCACGAACACTGGATATCTGAAAAAGAGTGGGGAGAACAACAGTGTCTGAAGAAACTATGCTTTGAAATAATTCACTACTTTAACATTTTATTTTGGAAATAGTTAAATCTTACAGGATTTTCATAGCATTTCTTTAAGTGTGATCCTCAGACCAGCTGTGTCGTCATCAACAGTGACCCTTGGGCACCACCTGAGCTCTACGTTACATTAGATTTGAGAAAAACAGACTTCTGGTGGTCCACTCTGCCACTGGCCAATTATGTCACCTTGCACAAATCACTTCCCCTCATTGGACCTCCGTTTTACTCTAACACTAAGGAAGTTAAATTGGATGAATTAAGGTCCCTCCCTGCCCTGAAATAAAATTCAAATACTAGCATGTGTCTTCAAATAGGTGTCACTCATTCACTAATAGGGTGTAATAATAACTGCCTAACCATGCCAGCTAGGTGCAAAGAGCAATTTGGTCTGAATGTGCCTGAGGTTTCATTGATTTGAAGTTGGGACTCTTGTGTCTGTATCTTTTTCCTCCTGCCTGTGTAGAACCCATTGACAAGCACCAATTGTAAAAATAGAAATGGACTTTTTCACTGGTGTTCCTTGAGAGCCCATATACTCTGCAAAGGGACCATTTTGATAACTATTTTTTATGTCACATTAAATATAAATTGGATAATTTTTGAATTTGAAACTAAAATATTTATAGTTTTTTAGACTGGATATTTTATTGTATAGTGACTTTTAGTCTTACTGAAGACAATTTAGTGTGTTTGTTGTCAAAGCTTAGGTTACATTGTAATTTTGTCAGGAAGAAATTAGGTACCAAATAAAAGATAATCTTTGAATTTTTAGTAATGTGCTACTCAGTACTTAGTCTTTTTATCTGGTTATAAAAGCACAGTCTACAACAATGAGATTCAATACATTTCTGTATGATAGTATTATCATCTGTTTAATATCCAGTAAATAAGCAGTTTTTTAGAAATAATAGTAATGTTTTGCTGACAGCTAACCCTGCTGTGTCCAAACAAAAGAAATCCATGTAAGAACACTACCGATGTGTAGTATTAGTGAACAGTAAGTTTCTGAAAGGAGGGATCTAACTTTTAATTCTAGGTTTCTAAGTTATGTAATTTAGTTGTGTTTCATAAAAACAAGAACCTTGACTATGTTCTTCATCTCTGAAAGCCTTAGAATGTAGCACACAGTAGATGCACAATAATTTTTAAAAATTTCTCTGTGAGTTTAATTACAAGGAATGTAGTGAAGAGTGTCTCTCACAAACTATTTTGCAAGAAAAAGCTGAGAAACAACTAAAGTCTCAATTTTCCCTTTTAAGAGCTATTGACCATTTTGTGTCTTAGTTTAAGTTATGATTTTTAAAACAAAGATATTCTTTTTACTAAGTTTAGACTAGATTATGCCTAGGTAGTTTGTATTTACATTGCTTCAATAATAACTGACATATGGGAATGCTTAGTAAATATTTGTTAATTAATAAAGGGAAATGCATCAATGAAACTTCTTTGTTACCTATAGTGGGGCTGAAATGGTCAGAAAGTAATGAGTGACTTCCTCACAACTTCAAAAAAATCACAGGGGAGACAAAATAAAAAAGCCTATAAAAATGGACTTTGACAAATACCATATGATCTCATCTTTAAGTGGAACCTAATCAACAAAACAAACAAGCAAGCAAAATATAAGCAGAGACATTGAAGTTAAGAACAAACTGATAGTAACCAAAGGGGAGGTGGGAGGGAAAAATGGGGGGAAAGCGGGAAGTGTTTTCAGGAACAACTATAAAGGACACATGGACAAAACCAAGGGGACTGGGATCAGGAGAGAGAGTTGGGGATAGCTGGGGTGAGGGGGAGTGGTGGGGAGAAAATGGAGACAACTGTCCTTGAACAACAATTTAAAAAAAAGAAAAAAAATGGACTTTTCAAAGAAAGAAAAAATTGATCAAAGCTTCCTCTTCCCAGTGGAGTGCGCTCTCTCTCTCTCTCAGACACACACATGCACACACACATCTTTCCTTTGAAGTCCAAGAGGCCATAGGATGAGTTGGGACTGAGTTGAGGACTCTGTCAGCAAAGACACAAAGTGGCTGCTGTTTCCTTCAGCCTCCATCTACTGTGTTTGGTGAGAAAACACTTTAAAGCTTCCCCGTAGGGGGCCTGCAGCTATTGGTACCACCCAGAAGTAAAGAATTAGCCTGGAAAAACATTACTTTCAAAGGGTGACTGTCAGCCTAGGAAGTTTTTCGAGCCCCTCCAATGCCCAAATACTCCTGGTGGCCGCCAGCCTTGAGGCTGTGTGGAACTCGATGAGCTCCCCTTCCTTGGCCACACCAAAATAGTATAATATCTGAATAGACAAGGAGAAAATATTTCCCAAACTTTTCATTCCCAGAATGTCATTGGGAAAGCCAGGGAGAAAATAGGCTCCCTGAAGAGCCCCTCTTGAGGGGGTGGATCTATTTTTCATTGCAGAGGGCAGCCTGAGATTACAAAATAGAGGTTTTATGACCATGATGTGGCTCCAAAAAGAGCATTCCAGAGGCTGGAGATGAGAGAGAATGGACCAGACTATCCGCACCTCCCACATCAGAGTTTCTCAGCATGGAGGACAGCACCACACCCCACTACCCCTGCCCCGGGGGTACCACCAGCAGGGAAGAGGGTGGTAAAGTCCCAAAGCCTATCCTTTTACAGAGTAAAAGTCAGAAGGGGTAAAGTGTCCAGAGGAGTTGACAAGGAGACACAACTCTGACTCTCACTCACTGCAGACTTGGAATGAATTTTGACTGAATGAAGACAGAATGGACTGGTGCAACATTTATCCCCTTGGTGATAACATCCGGTGTTTATAAAGATGAAAGCCAGGTACCCTGTTTTGGTTAGTGGTGCATTCCCATGTGACACTATTTGAGATGGATGATGTAGCATCTTTGAATAGTACTGCTCTGACCAACTTGATTTAAATACTGGTTTTCCATCAAGCTGAACCTACTTGGAGAAAGGCTCTTAATCTCTCAAGTCTCAAATTCCTGTCTGTAAAATGTGGAAGTGTCATGCCTACCTCATAAGATTGTCACAAAGATCAAATAATATCTTGTGTGTATAGAAACCTCTTAATAATTTTTAGTCATATCTAACAATTTAGGATGGATATATGAAAAGGGAACCGACTATATGGGAGAACATATTTGCCAATGATACATCACACAGGGTTTGATCTCCAAAATATATAAACAACTCATACAACTCAACACCAGGCAGACAAACAATCCAATTGAAAAAATGGGCAAGGATCTCTGAATACACATTTCTCCAAGGAGGACATAAAGTTAGCTCATAGGCATATGAAAAGATGCTCAATATCATTAGCCATCAGAGAGATGCAAATTAAAACCACAATGAGATAGCATCTCACACCAGTCAGAATGGCCTTAACTAACAAATCTACAAATGAGTGCTGGCAAGGGTATGGAGAAAAGGGAACCACAGTGCACTGTTGGTGGGAATATAGACTGGTGCAGCCACTGTGGAAAACAATATGGAATTTCCCCAGAAAACTAAAAAAAATGGAACTATCTTTTGATCCAGTGATTCCACTGCTGGGAATATACCCTAAGAATAACTGAATCACCAGTTCAAAAGAACTTATGCACCCTATGTTTGTAGTAGTGCTTTTTATAATAGCCAAGTGGTGGAAACAGCTTAAGTGCTCATCAGTATATGAGTGAGTGAAAAAACTGGTTCATTTACACAATGGAATACTATGCAGCAGAAAGAAAGAACTCCTACCTTTCATGACCGCATGGATGGAACTGGAGAATATTGAGCTAAGTGAAATAAACCAGTCAGTGAAAGACAAATACCATATGATCTCAACTATAAGAGGAATTTAATGAACAAAATAAACTAATGAACAAAATAGAACCATAGGCATGGAAACATAGAACAGACTGACAGTGACCAAAGTGGAGAGGAGGGCGGATAAGGGTGGAAAGAAGGGGAAATGATTAGTTAAAGAGCATTTATGAATGACCCATGAACATGTGCAACAGTGTGGGAGTGGGGACTGGGATGGTCAGAGGAGGGCAAAGGGGGAAAATTAGGACAAATGTAATAGAGTAATAATAAAAATGATTAAAAATCTTTTTAAAAATGAGTATTAATCTGCTATAAATCACTGATGATCTCCCATAAGAATTAGTTATTATTATGATGGTTATTTTGCTCCAGCAACACGATCCCAGTTGATCCCTCTTTCCAAAAAGATGGACAGTTGTGTGGCCATCCTACATAAAGACACTCTGGTTTCCATTCAAGAAAAGAGTGACTAGAGTAGAATGTAAATCTTTCAACACAGTCCAAATATATATACACACAAATTAATGTTGTAAGTGATAAAATAATGACATGCTTCTACATGAAGCTAAAACTGTATCTTGAAAAAGATAATTTGGGGAACCAAAGTGAAATTTCCTCTTTGGAGCTAAAGGCAATAGACCTTCACTCTTCTATTCCTGTTTCTGACATTCACACCAGTTTGCAGTTGTTTTCTTTCTAGGGCTGCAGCATTAGCAGTTTTACATTCTAAACTACAAAGAGTCAGAACCCTGCTGCTAATGACATTTCTTTCAGTTGGGAATACTATGACAATGACTTGAACATCGTCATCATTCCCAGACATGTTATTTGACTGAGGAGTCAACACAAGAAAATATGGCTTCCCTCTCCTGCCCAAGTTTAAGGTCACCTTGGGAAGCGACAGGGGTCAGACCTTTTGTCTTTCAAGGGGCAGGAAGTGGAGAGTAGTTTTAAAAATAAAACTCATTGGTACCATGGCCAAATCATTTCCCTCTCTGAGCACTGCACTCCAAAGCCAACCTTAGAAAAAGCCAAATGTAAAAGGCCTAATGGAAATAACTTGCAAAATCAAGCAGGATAAATTGGTCTCTCAACTATGGATGTGAAAAGAAAGCATCTTCTTCCTTTAAGAGTGATGATCTATTCCCACTCATTAAAGGACTGTAGAATAAATGTCAGCAAAATCGACCATTAACTCCATAGTTTAACAGAAGGAAGAGATTAACAACTAACACACAATGCTTAAGAATGCAATTTATTGCACTTTTTGGGTTTAATTCAACAAATATTTATTTGATCATCTACTTCCTTGCCAGTGTGGGACCAGATGCAATATAATGATTGCTCTCAGGGCCATGGGGCAGCACTTCTGTGGCCCAACCAAGCCAAGTTGATTCAGCACATTCTTGTTTTTATCTATGCACCACCCTATTCCTGAACCTCCTTTTCTCCTCCCTCTTCCAGAGTTCTTTGACCTAAAAGGGAGAGTATTTCACTTTTTAGTCCTGGCTCAGAATTAGATCAGATGGAACCATGGACACAAGCTCCACTTTTAAGAGGCTCAAACCTCAGTGTTCCAAAGATCCAGTTTCTATTTGATGAAATTATAAGTTCTATCTCCTCGACATACAGGCCAGGGCAGTGGTTTTAAGCCAATCCCAGAATTAGCCTGCCCTGGATTTATGAGGTCCAGTCTGGCAGCTTGGGGATTAGAAGTAAATGACCACATCCTATGCAGCCCACACCTGGTGCTTTTCCACCTAGATCTGGAGGTGGGGAAGAGGAGGGAAGTGGAGGAGAGATAAATTCTGCAAGGGGGAAGGGTGAGAGACATCAAATTAGTTAAAATGTTTTAAGTCCAAAAAGGGAGATGGCACTGAGGGGGGACATGAAAAGAAACTTTACACCAGGCAATGACATACTCTCTGGAGTGTGTGGAAATGCAGATCTCAGATCTTGCCAGTGAGTAGGTTAAGTAAAATCAATTCCAGGTCCATCCGTGCCATTGCAAAGGGTAAAACTTTCTTCTTTCTTACAGTCAAGCAGTACTCCATTGTGTAAATGTCCCATATTGTTTTATCCACTTGTCTACTGATGGACACTTGGGCCTCCTCCATACCTTGGTAATTGAAATGACGCTGCAATGAACATAGGGGTGCTTATATTCTTTCAAACTAGTATTGAAATAAGCCAGTCAGAGAAAGACAAATACCATATGATTTCATTCATATGTGAAATCTATGAACAAACTGAACTAACAAGGAAAATGGGGACAGACTCAGAGGGAGAGCAGGATGACAGCTAGTAGGTGGGGGAGGTGAGGGGGTGGAGGGATTGAGCAAAAAGGAAAAAGGACTCATGAATGTGGACAACTGTGTGATGATTGCTGGGGGAGGGGGTATAAGGGGACTAAATGGTAATGGAAATACAATAAAGATTAAATAAATTTTTAAAAAATCATCGAGCGTGTTAATTAAAACCAGTTCCTGCTCCACAACCCCAGAATCCTCCAACCCTTTAACAGAAATGGGCAAGCTGCTCTTGACCTTAATTGTTCACGTGTCGACGTCAGCCAGAACCACGGACAGCTCCAGCCCCAGCCCCCTGTCCTCTGCCCCGCCTGGTTCTGGGCAGTCTCCAGTTCCACCCGGGATGACCAGGAGTGTGGCTGCCTGGACTGGCCTTCTCTTGCTCTCCATGCCCCCATCCCCTGGTGTCTTATTAAGGGCCTGGAGTCCCATCTTGATCTAGGAGCCCCAACAAGGGTTAGAGCCCTAGAACCAAGAAAGGGGTGCCAGATGAAGACCGAGGTCTGCTGCTCTCTGGGGACTCAGCTTTTGCATCTGAAAGGCAAGATCACAGTGGGAACCCTGGGAGAGTCAGGGTGGAGATTATGTTGCTTTTCTCTCTGAGAGAGGCTGCTGGCATTGCAAACCAGCCTGTCTGGGAGGTACAGCTTTGCTTTGGGTCTGTACTGGCTTCCAAGTGAAGGAAAGAGGAAAGAGACCTCTCGAAGCCTCTTTGCACAGTGGAGCTAATATTTCATTTCCCAGGACCATAGGCCCAGTCATCCTGCTTTCTCCTTCACACACCATCTCCAACCCCTCCTAACCTAGCTCTTTGGGGGCAGATTTTGGCCAGATAGGGAATTTCTTCACGGTGACACTTTTCCCGGTTTTGCCAACCACTGGGTGGTTTCCACAATCCACACCTCCTTTCTTTCCAGATACGTCAATCTCCAGGTCCTGAAGAAAGGGTTCTTGCTTTCTGTTGGAAATGGGAGCAAATGGGAAATCCTGCTTCAGGTTGGTCTTCTCTGCTGGCTTCCATTCTAAGCATAGGGGTAAAAAGCTCAAGGAGACAAAGTCTTCCTGTTCCTCCAAGAAGCTTTTCACAGATATAGCCTTTGTTAAAGGAGCTGGACCTTTCTGACTGTGTGTGTGCACACGTGTGTGTCTCTGTGTGCCTGTATATGGGGGGTGCTATGGGGAGCATATTTCAGTTCAATTGAACACCTTCTAAAGCTTTGGTTTCCATGAACCCAAAAAGGAATTCTTTCTTCAGAATCTGCCTCTGGGAGAACCCAAATGAAGACAGAGATGCTCAGTGTTTCATGGTGATCATGATGGTGGTATGTGTTGTTTCTGAATTATTTCCTTCAAAGACTGGCATTCAGAAGACCATATCATATGAAATCATGAGGTCTTAACTGTTACCACCTAGTAACCAAGTATGGACCCAATTTGGACCCTTATCACCCTGTAAGTGAAATGACCTTGTTTGTCTGAATTCCATTCCATAACATACTATTTATACTTTTCCAACTTCCAAAGGAGGATTCCAAGCAAATTTTTCATCTGCACCGAAAATAAATACCATCACTTTCATTGTCATGTAAGAATCTGACAGGCTGACCTCTATTTCCTAAGAATATGTCTGGGAATCTGATTATGGATTTAGGCCAATATACATGTAGAGCAAAAACTCTAACCCCAGGTACACATACAAGATAAATTGAACTCTCCTGTTCATGAGTACCTTGGTAAGAGTAACTCCCATACTAGAGTGGGTAGCCCAGGGTCAGACAGGCTGGATTCTCAACCTGGCCCCTCCATTATAAACTGTGTAACTTGGAGAAATGTATCTAATCTTGCTGCACTTTGGCTTTCTCATTTGCAACTTGGGGATGATGATAATCCATATGCACCTTACAGATTATTTTTCTAGGGATTAAAAATGCTATTGCATATTAAGTACTTGACACAATGACATAAGTGTTCAAGAAATGTTAGTCCTCACTCTAACTATTGATAATAATAGCAAGAACATTTTGTAGAGAAACCATAAAAGATCACATAGTACACACTGAATTTTTAGAATGTGGAAGCTGAAAAGAGACCACAGACATCCTGTGGCATAGCAATCTCCTAACCAAGGTAAGTGAGGTAACATTCTACAAACACACAACTGGTTTCAGAAAGCAAATGTAATAATTGTTCAGTGTATGTGAGGTATGATTGTTGCTATTGGTGTTATTGCTGTTGGGCCTACTAGCAAAGGGGAGAGCTGGTTGTTGGAAGACATTAAGGTTGTAAGTCAGTGCAGTCTGTTTATTTTCACCTAGCAAGTAGCACAGGTAACACCTAACATCAGCTGAAAAGAGGAAACCATATCTCTTCTCCAAGCCAAGAATGTGGACAGAGATCTCTCTCCCTTGGAAGAGGAGATGGGACTTCTGGATTCAGTTTAACCAGAAGGAAAAGGGAGTTTAATTTAACTCTGGTTAAAAGCGAGTGTGGCCCTGAGATGAAAGTACATAGAAACAGAGAAGGGAGCATGGATTCTGCCTGGATGTTCTCACTGGGTCAATATCTAGATTGGCCAGTTGACCAGTTCCCCAGATAGAATGAGTATCCACAGTATACAGGATACATTGTTGCTAGGTGAACACATGTTGTCATTTGCCTTAGAAATACCTGCCTCTTATCTTTAAGCTCCCACATTGGAGGCCCTACCATAAAGTGAAATGCTGGGATTCCTTCAGAAATGTTAATCTGAGTAAAGCCAGGCTGCCTTGTTGTCTGTCTGATCACAGTATTGCTTTCTAAGAAACACCATCCTCATGGCAAAGAAGCATTGTTTAGCATATATACCTCTGTATCTCTTTCTGATTTTCTGACTATAAATATAACTTAGTTCTGTGGTTCGGAGCATAGTCTCTAGAATCAGATTGACTAGCTTTGAATCTGAGCACTGCCATTGTTTGGTTGTGGCCTTGGATAAGTTGCCTACTAATATTAATTGACGTATATTGGCCTTTACCATGTGCTAGGCTGGTATTAATTAATGTGCCCAAAGTCACTTAGCTAATTAGTGACAGAGCCAGGACTTGAGCTCAGGCAACTGGACTCTCAAGTCCACACTCTTGGAGACTATACAATTCTGCTATGTATGCCTTGGTTTTCTCATCTTTAAAATGAAGATAATAATAACATCTCCTCATGGCAGAAAAGGCAATGTATTTGCAAGTGGTAAAGCTATAAATATTAACTTCCCCTGACATCAGATGTTTTTAATGGTGCTATTTCACTGAGTAAACTTAAGCTCAGAGAAGTTAAGGTACTTTCCTACAGGAAATTTCTGAACCAGGCTGGATTTAAGTTCAAATCTATATTACTTCTAGACTTGGCATTCAAACCCATACTCAGCCATGTGCTCATGATGTGATGATATTGGGCATGTTTCTATACTTTCCTGGGCCTCAGTTTCCTCACCTTTGAATTGCGGAATGATGGTATCTGTCCTTCCCACCTCACAAAGCTGGGTAAGCATAAAAATTAAATATGGAAGCCCAATTTGCAGACCTTCAAATGGCATGGAACTGTAACTTAAATGTCATTGGAGCTTTCTAGAAGATTTCCCCTAATTAGCACATATCTTGGGAATAAATAAAGGTTCATGGACACAACAGATACACTAAAATTGCCCAAAGACACTGTGGATGACCATTTAACTGTTGCAGAGTCTATTAGGGGAACCTCCTGAGTAGAGAACAGGGGGATGACTGCCAAGGTATACCTGGGGCTAGAGGTATAGGAGAACTGGACAGTTACCTTTTCTGCACTTTTGGAGGTGAGAAGAGAATCTGTGTTTTACTGAAACAACTGCGTACTTCATAGAGGCTGTTTGTAAAGAAAGAGAAAGCTCCAACAGTTGAGCTCATGGAAGCCTGGTCAACTACACATCCAATCTTTCCCCATCCCCTGTCCTAAGAGAATCTCTAAGATTGCCTTCCAGACAGTATTCCAATAAAACAATCAAGTTTCCTGCTTCTGTGACATCTGCATCCTGATATATGAGTAAGAAGGTGGGAGGGGAGACATCAAAAAAGAAATAAAGACTATAATTATTTTGTGATAAAGGCTATGAAGAAAATAAACATCTAATTGTTCATTAAAATAAATTTAATAAATTTCTGTATACTTTTGGCAAGTGATACGGTGTACGAATAATTGAATGGCATTACTATAATAAACCTTATATTCACATTTGTCTATTTTTGTCAATAAGCTTTCTCAGCACCTACAGCTATAAAACTTTTTCAAAAACACACAAATAGAGTAAATGCTGATTTCTGACTCATTATAGCAATAAGTAAATTCTATATGAACTATAGAGGTAAAAAAAGTCCCCATCTAACTAATTAAAAAATGCATTTCTAATTAATATAAACTTTTGTGGTTAATAACTATTTGTAAATTGTGTACTAATAATATTTGTACATTTTACTCAACCTACAGAAACTAACAATTTAATTCTTAAGAGCTTATGGTCACAGGAAATTTTTAAAAAGCAACTTAGTTTTAATTTATATTCATATTTTTATTACAAAGATTAATATAATGCTTCTAGGAATAAAATACATTGCATTGGGATAAATGTCTATGTGTAATATGGAATTATGATAGAGTTTAAGAAAAACATAAAATTTTAACTATTAGCTAAATTCTTATTCACATGTTTTGAATGGATAGTGGTGAATCTCAGATTGTAATGAAATTCAGATTTCATTGGATACCTATAGAAGAATGAGCTACAGTTTTATTTTATTATTTATTTAATTAGCTTTAAATGGCAGTATTATTTTAAATTTTTAAAAATTGTTTATGCTATTTCCCCCCTACCTCTACCCTCTTTCACATAGTCAATCCCCACACTATTGTTCACATCCATGGGTGATGCACATATGTTCTTTGTCTACTTCCTTCACCTTCTTTCAACCAGTCCCAATCTCCTCCATCCCCTCTTACAGCTATCAGTCTGTCTTTGTTTCTATGATTCTGATCCTATTTTTCATGTTAGTCTATTTTGCTCCTTAGATTCCAGTTGTAAGTAAAATCATATAGTATTTGTCTTTCATTGCCTGGCTTATTTCACTTAGCACAATAGTCTCCAGTTCCATCCATGCTGTGAAAAAGTTAAGAATTCCTTCTTTTTTACTGCTGCATGGTATCCCATTGTGCAAATGTACCACAGTGGGTTAATAAATCCCACTTGACTGTGCTGTATGGTCTTTTCAAGGTATTGCTGGATCCGGTTTGCTAATATTTTGTTGAGGATTTTAGCATCTATGTTCATTAGAGATACTGGCCTGTAATTTTCTTTCTTTAGGAGTCTTTACCTGGTTTCGGAATTAAGATAATGTTGGCATTATAAAAAGAGTTTAGAAGTCTTCCCTCTTCTTGAACTTTCTGAAAAGTTTGAGAAGGATAAATGTTATTTCTTCTTTTAATGGTTGACAAAATTTGCCTGTAAAGCCAGCTGATCCAGGACTTTTGTTTTTTGGGAGATTTTTGATTACTGCTTCAATTTCATTTGTCATTATCAGTCTATTCAAGTATTTGGCTTCTTGATTCAGTACTGGGAGATTGTATGATTCTAGAAATTTGTTCATTTTGCCCAGGTTGTCCAATATCTTTATACATAGTTGTTCATAGTATTTTCCTACAATCCTTTGTATTTATGTGGTATCCATTGCTATTTCTCCTCTTTCATTAGTGATTTTATTATTTGAGGTTCTCTTTTTTTTCTTGATGAGTCTCATTAAAGGTTCATCAATTTTTAAAAATCTTTTCAAAGAACCAGCTCCTGGATTCAATAACCTTTTGAATGTTTTTTTATTTGTTTGTTTTGTTTTTACTCTCTATGTCATGTATTTCTGCTCCTATCTTGATTATTTCCTTCCTTCTACTCCCTTTGGGCTTTGTTTGTTGTTGTTTTTCTAGGTCTTTTAAGTGTAGGGTTAGAACATTTATTTGAGATCTTTTAATCTTGAGGTTTGCCTGTAATGCTATAAACTTCCCTCTCACAGGTGCTTTTGCTGTTTCCCATAGGTTTGGGGTTGTTGTGTGTTCATTTTCATTTGTTTTCAGGTAATTTTGGGTTTCTTCCTTGATCTCATTGATTATCCATTCATTATTTAATAACATGCTATTTAGTCTCCATGTATCTGAATGATTTTGAAATTTTTCTCACTGAGATAGATTTCTAGTTTCATGCCATTGTGATCCAAGAAAATGCATGATATGATTACAATTTTCCTGAGTTTGTTAAGACTTGTTTTGTGTCCTATCATGTGTTCTATCTTTGAGAATGATCCACGTGCACTTGAGAAGAATGTGCATTCTGATGCTTTGGGATGAATTGTTCTGCAAATATCAATTAAATCTATTCAATCTAATGTGTCTTTTAGGACTTTTGATTTAGGAGTCTGTTTACTTGTTGATTTTTTTTTTTCAGGGAGATCTATTCAATGGTGACAATTGAGTGTTAAAATCCCCTACAATTACTGCATTGCTGTTGATCTCTTCCTTAAAGTGAACCAAGATTTTATTTATATATTCAGGTGCTGCTATATTGGGTGCATATATGTTTATAAGGGTTATAGTCTCTTGTTGGATTGTTCCCTTTAGTATTACGTACTGACCTTGTTTGTCTCTTTTTATGGTCTTTGTTTTGAAGTCTATTTTGTCAGATATAAGTGTTGCTTCCCCAGCTTTTTTTTTCCATCTCCATTTGCATGGAATATTTTTTCCATCCCTTCACTTTCAGCCCTTGTAAATATTTTGTTCTGAGGTAGGTCTCCTGTAGACAGCATGTATATAGGTTAGGTTTTCTTATCCATTCAGCTACCCCATGTCTTTTGATTGGAACATTTAATCCATTTACATTTAAGGTTATTATTGATACTTATTCATTGCCATTTTATTTCTTTATACCTATGCTTCTCTCTCTCTCTCTCTCTCTGTCTCTCTCTCCATCATTTTTTTCTTCTTAAAGCAGTCCATTAAACATCTCTTGCAATGTTGGTTTGGTGTTCATGAACTCTTTTAGCCACCATTTTATTTGTAGAAGAAGCTCTTAATTTCACCCTCAATTTTAAATGCTAGCCTTGTTGGATAGAGTTGTCTTGGTTGCAGATCTTTACTTTCCATTACTTTGAATATTTCATGCCAATTCCTTCTGGCCTGAAGTGTTTCTGTTGAGAAATCAGCTGACAGTCTTATTGGATCTCCCTTATAGGTAACTGACTTTCTCTCTTGCTGCCTTTAAGATTCTCTCTTTGTCTTTAAACTTCACCAATTTAATTATGATGTGTCTTGGTGTGGATCCCTTCGGGTTTCTCTTAATTGGGATTCTCTGTACTTCCTGAGATTGTGTGATTTTTCCTTCACTGGGTTAGGGAAGTTTTGTGTCCTTATTTCTTCAAATAGGTTTTCTATCCTTTGCTTACTTTTTTCCTCCTTCTGTTATCTGTATGATGCAGATATTGTTGTTTCATGTTGTCCCAAAGTTCCCTTAAATCATTTGTGTTCTTTTGAAGCCTTTTTTCTTTATGTTGGTCTGATTGGGTGTTTTTCTACCTCGTCTTTCTAATCACTGATTTAATCATTTGTTTCATCTAGCCTGCTTTTAATTCCTTCTAGTCTATTCTTTATTTCAGATATTCCATTCCTCATTTCCAATTGGTTCTTATTCATGGTTTCTATATCTTTTTTCATGCTAATCTAGTTACTCCTAAGTTCCTGTAATCCTCACTATGTTCCTTGAGCATCTTTATAACTATTACTTTGAACTCTATGTCCAATAAATTGCTTGCCCAATTTCAATTAGCTTTTTTTTCTGGGGATTTCTCTTTTTCTTTCTTTTGGGGGTTATTTCTTTTTCTCCCCATTTTAATTGTTTTTTGTTTGTTTGTTTCTATGTATTAGATAGATCTAATTTGACTCCCTGTTTTCATGGGGTGGCCTTATGTGGTAGGAGTCTGGAGTGACTCAGTGGTGCAGTCTCCCCAATCTCCCGAACCAGATGCTCTAGGAATGCCCCTTGTACAGTTTATGTGGGCTCTTCTGTTGTACTTGGGTCTTGATTGTTTCTGGCCTGTTGGGTTTTTCCCTTTTGCTGGCTGGCTGAGAGGCTCAACCCCAATCGCATCTTGTATGCTGTTGTAGCAGTGTTGACAGAACAAAGCAAAACAATAGAGAAAACAAAATTCACACAAGCAAAAAAACAAAAAAACCCCACCCCCAAACAACAGTAAAATCATTGATAACAGGGCAAAGAATTATAAAAATGGAAAGGGTAAAATAATACTATAAGAAAAACAATAGTAATAAGACTGAAGGAAAGAAAAATTATGAGAGGCTAGAGGGAGGAGGTACCCTAAGAGTAAGGTTAGTAACAGGGAATTGCTACAAAAGAATGAAAAAAGGGAAAAACAAAATTAAAAAAGATAAGAGAGCGAAGGAAAAAAGCAAAATGGAGTAAGAAATGGGAAGAGTAAAATATGAGATTTGAAAGAAAAAATTAGAAAAAAATAAGAAAAAATAAAGAAAATGAAAAATACGATGAAAATTTATGGGAAGGAAAAATAATGCATAATGAAAAAGAACAAAGTGGAATTTGTCTCAGCAGAGTTTAGTACTTGCCTGCTGGGTTCTCCCTCTTGACATGACTCTGATGTTGTCTGAAGCTGCGCAAGCCTGTATCAGATGCTGTCCATGTGTAGCTGTAGGCAGCCTGTTGGAAGCTACAAGCAATCCGCAGTTTGTATTGATGCCTCCCAGCTTGGCTGCGTCTCAGATGGCCTTGCTGTTCTGTAAGTCTGGCATTTTAGCAGCACAGGCTCATGGATGGTCAACTAAAGACCGAAACCACTGTAGGAACTGCCTCCACCTGTCTCTGCCTGCTGTCCCGACCTTAGTCTTAGTTTAGCCTCTGACCTGTGTGTTTCTGAGAGGGCTACTGGTGGAATTGCAGGGACGGGGGGACCTCTAGATCTGTGGGAGGTGCTATTCTGACTTCAGCGGAGGTGGTGGGTGTGTTCTCCTATCACTGCACCACACATCTGAGTCTGTCCCTGGAACTCAGCAAGGTGACACCCCTAGTAGGATAGTGGGTGGGGCCTCCAGAGTCCAGGGTTTGGGTCTTCTGGAAACGGGAGGGTGTTCCCAGCCTCTCCTACAAGGGGGATGTGCCAGCCTGGTTCTCAGGAACCTGTATGGAGTGGCCATGCCCTAAAGGCAGTTTCTAACACCCCGGAGTCCACTTGTGTTTTTATCTTCTCAGCAGGAGATAAGATGCAGGTTGAGGAAAAGTAAGAAAACAGGAAAATTTTAAAAAGATGAAGCAGGGTGGGGTGAGTAGTATTCTAAAGGGTGAAGCAAGCAAGAGTCCAGAGAATGGGGGTAGGAGGCTCTAGAGGGTAGGGTGCGCAGTTTCCCACAGCCTGGGATAATTGTTTTTACCTTAGGAGGGGCTTGCTTTTCTCATGAGAAATGTCTGCTGTGGTATGGTGTTGTATCCTAGCACCAGGATCCCAGCATCCGTTCCCCGACTTCCCAGCCTCTCTCTGAAGCCTACCACTCCAGACTCTCCTCGTGCAACTGCAGACCACGCTGCCCTCCCTTTGCCTGAGCCCAAGGTGAGTGATTGCGAGCACTGTATGCTGGCCCCTTAGAACAAAAGGAAAGGCGGGAAAAATTTAAAAGGTGGCTTTGTCTCCAGTGGACTCCACCACTCTCAGCGGTCAAAGTACTTGCGGCCACCACTAGGTGCTGCATGGGCGGGTGACCCCAGCATTAGCACCCTTTGCTGGGAGCCCCGTGGGAGGTGCGGGCTTCACTCCTCTCCCCCGTGGCTCCTGCAGCCCTGCAGCAACCTCAGCCTGAAAGCAGCGTCTGCCCCTTTCGCGTTCCTGTCCTCTCTACTCGCCTTGAGGTGATTTCTGCCCATCCGTGGTTAAGTATCTCCTCTTCAGCTAGTCTTCAGTTATTTATTTCAGGTGGATGTTACCTTATTTATTTTTATTTTCAGCTTGGTTCTGGGATGCGGTGAGAGATAACTTCTCCTACTCTGCTAGCATATATCTTGCTGCTTCCCAGTTTTATTTTAAATATCAGTATTTTGATACACCAGAAATTATATTCTTTGCAAAATTTATTGGATCAAATTTTCAGATTATACTTTGAAATGTATGAGGGGTATATAGTTTTATAAAATTCTTTAGGGGGGGTGTGAGCCTGAAGTTTGGATACTCTGTGTGTAATAGGAAGGCTGCACTGTGTTTAGTGGCCCCTAGAGGGAGTCTCTTCTCACACATTGCTCCAGTCCCACTTCAAGGCAATTTGAAGTGGAGAGCTCTCATTTGCATTGATTGCTCCATTAATTATTAGAAAGGCCTTGGATGGAAAGCTCACTGGAAGGGAAATGCCGCATGGTGCAAATAACACTAGATCTAATGTGAGTCCTGAGTTTTCTCTGAAGTAGCTCATTGGCTCTCTAAACCATAGTTGTCTTATTTGATACAGGGACATAAGAAAACCTGCCCTCCCTAATCCACAGTGTGGGACAATGTAGTGACACAGAACATGGACTCTGGGATTATTCTACCTGGGTTCAAGTTCCAGCTTTGCCACTTAGCAGTTGGGTGACGTAATGTTTTTGATTTCATTGTGCCTTCTGTTTGTCATCTAATACTAACCTTAATAGGAATAATAGAACGTACTGAATGGAGTTGTGATAACCAAGTTAATATTTACAAAGTGCTTTCAGTAGTGCCCAGCACATAGCTCTTATTATTACTTACTGCCTTAGCTATTACTATTGTTATAATCATTCATTTGGCTGTTGAGGAAATCAAATGCGTTAGAAATGCTTTAAACACTTTGGCTGCTACAAGAATAAAAGAAATACTGATAAAACTACTTTGGTTATGGTGATTTTAGCAGCAAATCACCCCCCCTTAAAAAAGCCACAGAAAAAACTTTACTAAAGTTACCTTAACTTACAAAGAGATTTTTTATTTCCCATAACAGGAAGTCCATAGTTGCTGCAGTCAGGGTTCCAGTGTCTCTACCTTGGGCTGTGTCCTAGGAGTGCGCTGTCTTTGTCTTCACAGTGACTTCCCTCAGGCTCAGAGGATGGCTAGTGGCAGGAGCCAAAGCTAGGTATTGTCCTTTTGTTATGTAGTCTGTATGCTTGTGTCCCCCCCCCCCCCACCATTCATATGTTGAAACCCTCATCCCTAAAGATAGTAGATAGTATTAGGAGCTTTGAGAAGTGCTGGTGTGACAAATTGGGCGCTCACCAGAACTCAACCCTGTTGATGCCTTAATCTTGAACTTGCTAGCCTCCATCACTGCTGTTTAAAGCCACCCAGCCTGCAGTGTTTTGTTATAGCCCCCAAATGGACTAAGATAACTCCCATCTAATTGGTCTTCTTAAGCCAAGTGCTAATCTCTGGATCAAAAATGTTTCTTAAGGAAACACCAGGCAGACTGCCTTAATCCTGGGTGTCTAAACTGATTATTGGCAAGTAGGATATTGTGACTAGTTTAAAGTAATTGGGATCCAGCCCTGAAACTGGGGGTGTGAGTCACATGCTATCTTGGGGTCCCAGAAAGAAACAGACAGCATATTAAAACTAGTTAAATGAAGAGAGTTTAATAAAGTGACTATATGGAGTTGTGGGCGAAGTTCAAAGTTTGGGTGACTCAACAAGGGGCAGTGCAGTCCAGGGGGTAGCAACAAGAAGGAGCCCTCATTACCACCCCTCACCTTGAAGAGAGGGAGCTTCTCCTAGAACATCTGCACTGAGCGTCAGATGGAGAGGGCTGCCCCAGACGATCTCCGTCCATTCCTAGAGAGATGCGATCAACTGCAACTACTTAGCAATGTGAAGGAGGCTAGCAAAATAAATACCCGACCTTACTTTTTAACCACTTGCTGAAAACCTCAGAGCCAGGGAGTCATTAATGCCATCAGTGACCCAGCACCAAGGCAAGCACCCAGGCCCTAGGTCAGAGTGGAGAAAAGTGAAGATGCACTTGGAGGAGGAGCAAAAGGAATGCTGAGCACAAACGAATATTGTCACACCTGGGCCACACAGGAGAGGAAGTGTGATACCTAAACAAGATCATGTCCTGGTAGGCAAGAGGAAGGGATTGCTGGATAGGTATCTAACAAAATTCACTGTAGCTATACTTGTTCAAAATAAAGTGGTTCTGTCTCTTTTTCAAATATAAATGATCTAAGAGTGCAAACATCTCTTATTTGTATGTAAAATCCATCCTCAAGGGAGCTGCACAAGAAGATAACAAAAGGTTGAGCTGCCACCCCTTGATGAGGGATTCAGGGAAAGGGGGGTGTCCTGATCTTTCAGGGAAAAATGAAGAAATCCAGTCCCATGAGGGACGCGAAGGGAAGTGGCTGTTCCCTTGATAAAGCCAAAGAGAACAAGCCTAATGAGGCCTAAGCCAGTTATGCGGTGTAATTTACTGAATGGTGTTGGCTGCCTTGCAATGTTTCAAGGCAATTTTTTTTGTAATGCATGATTAGTAGGAAAAGATTTGGATGTTGCCATTTTCCAAGAGAAACTTGACTGCACTTAGTAATAGAGAAAAATGTTCTCCTTGGAAAGTCTCATATTTCTATGCAAAGTGGTATCCTAAGTCAGAGTTTACACAATGTATTATTGCCTAACGTATGAGGATCAGCTAATTAGTTCTGAACTAAATGTCAAGATAAACAAACCCAATCCCTAAAGGACTTTGAGAAGCTCTATGACTAAGTGGCATATGTCAAGGGCAAGGAGAGTCTACCCCTGTGGTTCTCAACACTGGTTGCATATTAAAACTGTGGGGAGCTTTAAAAAAATACTGTATACCCAGACTTCACTCAAAAGCAGTTAAAAACATCTTTGAGTGAGGTCTAGGCATAGGTAGTTTTTGAGATGCTCCCTAACCAATTCTAATATTCTACAAGGGTTGAGTATCTCTGGCTTATAGGATACTTACATCTCTGACGGATACATCATGCCGAAATCAAGCAGATCATTGGTGTTGCCAATTAAACTCATCAGTTCAATCCAAATAGCCCTCCTGTTGTGTGGGGCCTGGGGCCTGGCTTTCCTGTGTCTTTCAGCCAGATATTGAAGCAGCACAACAGAAGGGCTAGGAATGGGAGCTGTGTAATCAGGCTGCCTGGGTCCAGTTCTGAGTCTACTCCTGGGCTACCCTTTTGATGAATAGTTTCACGATCTGTAAAATGGAGGCAATGGTAAGCATTACAACATAGGTTGTATTGAAGATTAATTTAGCATCAAGTTCATGCTTAAAAAGGTCTTAATGTAGTGCCTGGCACAGAGTGTACTCTCAATAAATGCGAACTATTATTATGTATCTAGATTAAGGCGACTGGAATTCTCAGAAGAATCCTTACAACTGGCTCACCTGACTTTGTAGAGTTCTCTGTGGCATGGGGGTGAGGAGGTGGGGATGTCTAAGTAGCTGGATCTTCCAGCCCCTTCCCACTCAGATTTTATGGGTCTATGAGACACTCTGCAGTCACTGTACAAGGAAGACAGGGAGATTACCAACAAGTAGAAAACTACTACTATTTTGGCCAATAATAGCCACTGTTTATGGGGCATGCCAGGCACCATGCTAGATACTTTATGTATTCTCTCCCTGAATTTCCGTAAGAACCCTACAAAAATAGGAAGTATCCCCTACTTTCATGATGAAGGTCCTCTGACCCAGAAAGGATGAACAACTTTCCCAAAATATTCCAGCTAATATCTGACAGAATCAGGGTTCAAACTGGGTCTCTCTGGCTTCAGTGCTCATGTTTTGTCAACCAAGCCATGCTGCCTGTCTTCAATAACAGCCCTCAGCGTTCGGCGTGCCGTAACTTCTCTTGGAGAGGGAAAAAAACAAAACCCTTGCTGAACAAATGCGGCCATGTCCCAGAGGGCGGATCCTCCTTAACTAATTTTTTTTTCTAGGACAACACAGATTTAGAGTACAGAAGTTAAGGGAAAATTCACGTTAGCCAAGTGTCCCCACTCAGGGCAGGGGACAATGTTATGACTACAGCTTTGCTGCGCTGCCCCGGAGCAGGTACGTAGCAGGTTCTGAGTGGTTGCATATTGACTCATATTAATGTCTTAAATATGGAGTATGACCAGCTCTCCACCTGCTTATCACCTCCCACTGCTGAACACAAGAGCGGGTGGGTCCTCAGGAGATCACCGAAGGCAGGTGCTGCTGTTCTTCCCCAAGAACAACAATATCTGGTGGCCCATTTCATGGGATTAAAAAAAAAAAAACCAACAACTTTTGATGGAGAGATAATTCCCTTTCCAGGGAAATCTCTGGACCCCGGAACACTGACTAAGAGGTTTATTTACTCTCTGCAGCCCAAAGCCAACACAGAGATCTGTGCTCCAGGCCTGCGTTGTCTAGCAGGCAGCATGTGTCTGCGGGGCCGTGCTCCCATCCAGCACGTACAAATGGAAAGACACTGTCTTTTTTCATGGGGACGATGGGCAACCTGAGCTCTTGCTGTTGACTCTCTCTACTTGTATCTGTTTTTTTATGCCTAGTATTTTAACAGGGCTCTTCCTCAAATCATTTTAAAACGCACCTTATCAGAATAATTGTTTGTTCACTTACTCTTTCTCTTGCATTTAAATAAGAATTTTACTCCTGCTTTTGTACAATAATGGGATTTAACAGTAATCTCAAATCATTTCTCATAACTTTTAGTGAAACAACAGACTTGAAATTTTCTTCCACATTAAATTAGAAATTAACAGAGATTTAAATTAAGGAAATTTGAATTAATAAAAGGTACTGTGTTTTTCTGGTATTTTTGCATAAAGAAGAAAATCATTTATCTTGAATTAACAAGAGAAATGATTGCCTTGACCTTATTTGTGAGTCGTTTACTCATTTTCCCATGAGCATATCAGGCTAATACGTTCACTTGCTCTTACCTGCACCTGTGGAGAGCTTGGCATTTTTGATTCCAGGTTTGTGACCAAGATGCTTCTGTCCACCTGGGGGCAGCATACCCTTACCTACAGAAGCAATTGAAAGGAGGAACAACTGGCTTTGTGGGCTCCTGACTTTCAAACATGAGCCTTTGGAGTGTTGTTTCCCAAATGATTGACCCCATAAATATTAATTCTAAAGAATTATGTTTGAAGAAAGGATTCCACAGTCAAATAAGTTTGGGGGACTCTGGCAAAGTTAAAAGTGCCTTTCCTGCAGGACTTCTCAGAACCTGTAATACATGTTTATGACACAAAATCAGCGTTAGAGCATGTCCGCACTGAGCCTGGCCCTGTGCTAAGTGCTTTACCTTCATTAACATGGTTTATCCTCACAAAAGCCTGATGCTCTTCTCCAGGTCGCAAGTGAAGAAACAGACACAGAGGTCAGTTTCCAGCCCGGGCTGTAAAGCTGCGGAACTTGCATGCTTGACCATTACACTGTCTAATGCTTTGCCATGTGGGACTCCAAAACAGGGACTTTTATGAAATCAGTGTTTTAGGAATATTTTTTACTTTGGAACTCTTTTCTTCCTCTGACTGACATAAAAGACTAGTGTTGAATAGTGTGAGAAGTACATTCATAATGAGATAACGAACACCATCCCTTTTTAAAATATAACTGAAAAATATAAGCCCACAGGCCCATTATGCAATCAAATGGTTAACATTTGGGTGAATTCTGATGGGATGGGAAGGAAGCTCCTGCCATGTTCACCTCTGTTCTCTAAGCTGACACCACTGAACCCACACTATTCACTAAATTTAAAGTATGCCAAATACCAGTTTAAATTGGTCCTCTCAGAAAGAAAGAAAGAAAAAAGGTGTGCGGTGGAGGAGTAAGACTAGAAATCCACAGGCTTCAGCAGGGAAGCTAAACATAGCATGGGGTGTTCGGGAAAAATAGAGAGATGTTCACCTCTTCGTGAAGGTCCGAAAATAAGACTGAGATTCTGAATACTCTTGGAGAATTGGAACTGAAACAAGGATGGCACCTCTGATGAACATGAGGTCTTTTTACTTAAAGTAAAAGCAGCTAAGGGGTAGTCTTCCAGGAGGTAGGGTGCCAGATAAGCCTGCTGGTTACTTGGAGCAGAATTTTCTAAACTTTAGTCATTTATATACTAACTTTGTGATTTTTTTCTGTCAAGGCATTACTGCTACTATTTATCTAGTATTCCTTATAAATTGTCTTATATCTTTGTGTACATTTTTTAAAGCTTAATGTCTGAGAACTTGTGGTTTAGAAGGCATAATTTTTCCAATGTGCACATTTAAAAACAAAGAAATAATTGTCTGTGTTCCATCTAAAAATACTATGTGTACCTTTCTTTGGAAATGCTTTCCTAAATGACAAAAACGAGCCAGTGATGTGAAAAAGAAAACAGTAGGGTTGAGACTGGGTTAAACAAGGTGAAAATAAATTTGAAGTATAAGATTAGCAGGGAGAGATGAAATTTATCTCTCTCTACTTAGAAGAGCAATTTCAAAATCTTTTTATAGGGTGCTCTAGAAACTTCACTTGTCCTTTTTTTAAATACAGTGATTGAATAAACAGATTATCTACTTTAATAAGCAGATTGCCTTTTTCTTAGTTCTGTCTAATAACTGCAACAAAACATCAAATATGCTTGATCTATGTTATGGAACCAAAAGAATGGTCATTATATGGGATATTTGATTTATGGGAATTTATATTGCAGCTTTTTGTTTTTTTTTAATCAATTTTGATCAATTTTGAATGATTAAAAACTCACCTTTTGCTTCTAGCAAGTTAACAATTTATATCTTGTTAATAAATAAATTAACAAGATATAAATTATTGTTATATAACAATATATAAATTGTTAACTTGCTAGAGGAAGTACACTCAAAGTCCACTTCATCAAAAGCATCTCATCAATTCATAGATTACCCATGGCACCAAACATTTTTCCATACTGGTGTTTGACACAGAAATTGAAACACAGATAATTAAACTTTATCCAACCAACTATGGACCAGCAGATTATTTGATAAAAACAAGAGACATTCCTTATAACAATAGTATACAATAGAATTTTCTATGATGATGGAAAAACTCAGTATCTACACGTGTAGTGAGTAGCTATTGAATTGGAATTGGCATAACCCATACCCGAAACACAGGCAATGGCAGTCACATACAAATCACACAATGGTATAACCATAACTTTACCTGAATAACCTATATATTTTGCATCATTTTCTGCCTGGACCCCAAATAGATAGAACAAGTGCTAACCTGATTCTGTCAAAATCACATACCTGTCTTTTCATAATGTCATGTTCAGATTTTCTAATAGGCTTAAATTCTAGAAATTAATAAATTAATTAAATAAATTATTTATTTATAATTGATAAATTAATAAATATAACTTAAATTCTATTTATTAATAGGATAATAAATTCTTTTTATTATCCTTTTTTACCACTTAGTAGCAGTACAAAAATTGCAAAGGCAACTTGATTTCATGCACTTGAAAAATATTTTGCAAGCCTACTCATGGCAGCATCCTGGAGATACAGTACCAAACAGCAGCCATGGTTCCTACCTTCATGGACCTTAGATGCCAGCTGGGTAAGTCTTGCTGGTATCACAGAGCTTCATCAATGAGACGATAGCCTTGTGAGAGCGTTGTCCAGGCAATCTAGGAACTGAGGCGCACAGAAATACTAGGCATGTGTACTTAACTCAAGTACCCACATGGGAAGGAACCAATCCAAACCAGAAAATGAGAATCTGTGTATGAAATGTGTTTTCTTTCTCCTGCTTTCCAAGTAATGACCCCTTTCTAAGAGTGGCTTATTTACCCCAGGATTTCAACGTGGTGAACTAATTTCCTCCCTTCTTTGAAATTTGTGAAGAAACTTTAAAAATCATCATGAATGTATTTTTTTCATATAACTTCTTGTTGATGGCTCTGCCATGCAGATTCAGGAAATGCTTTGCTCTATGTCAATTCCCTTGGCATTTTTAAGCAACTGCATAGAAAAGCAAAGGCTTGAATCTAATCAAACACTTACCCTTTACCACAGTTAGATAAGATAATCTTAAACAATCAAACAGAGCCGGCTGTACAACTCAGATATACTGACTGATTTGATGTGCTGGACCAGCAATTTTTAACCTTTTTCATCTCACGGCACACATAAACTAATCACTAATATTCTGCAGCACACCAAAAAATATATTATATGTGTAGCTTATCTGACAAAAAAAACAGGTATAATTTTGATTTATTCACAGTGGATGATTGTTGTATTGGCTATTGTCACTTTTTAATTTGACAGTCTGAAGGAAAAGGGGTCTGTGTCCCTGACTGAATAGTCAGACATGCTTTAAAAATTCTTGCGGTGCACAAGTGTGCCTCTTGAAAATCACTATACTATATACCTATGCTTTGTAAGTAGGGTATTAATAATTTATAAAAAAACATACTGGAAAACATCTCAAAAACCTTCTGGGTAACTGTTCCAGGGATGGACTGTACATAAGACCCAGAGGCTAAGCTGCTTGTATTCCAATCAAGCTAACTTCTAGCTAGTTTTATTGCCCGCAAAAATACTCTGTTAGTCAAAAAATTAGGGCAATTTCATCTATTAGGTACTAAAGATATAGTATATAGAACCTAAACAAAATTTAGAGCCTATAAATATGTTTATAACCTGGAAAAAATGTTTTGGCTCTAAAACATAAAAATAAAATTATAAAACAAAAGTAATACTTAACTAAAATGCCTACAAAATGTAGCATACTAACCAATCAACCATGATTTGACTATTGTGTATCTAATTAAAATTTTATTTAATTTGGAATGTGGAATATGATTGTTTTTAACATGCTTGGTAGATGGGTGTGCAAGCAAAAGAGTTCTGATAGCTCTGAAAAAATGGCAATACCAAACTTCTCTGGATGCTGCACTGAGTCACCAAGTTGTCAGCTTGCAAGTCCTGAATTGTGTGCTTGTTGCCTAGAGATGAGGAAGCCATGTATAGGGAGCTCCAGTGAATTGGGCAAGTTCTCATCACTACACAGAGCCACGTCTCCAACTAGAACTTGTATCCCTTGACTCCTGCCTGAGGGCTTTTGCACCCCACATCATCAGCATCTGATTCATCAGGATGCTTGTAAAATGCACATTCATGGGCCATACCACAGCTTTACTGAATCAGATTCTTTGGGGTTCAAGCCCAGGAATCTGCATTTTGCCCCACATGATCTCATTATTATTTTACCCTTTTCCAGTGACATATTTAGCTATTTAGATAGTCAGCTATGGTCAGTTCATTGAGCCAATTGGTTTCTAGTGAGTACATGAATTAGATTCAGCTGACCTGGTGATATAATGCAGAAACGATAAGTCCAATAGTGGTTTCTTTTTTTAAGTGACCCCAGAATGGAGAAGAAACAATGCTTATATTCTTTTCTCAATTGTGTCATTGGATTAAGCATTTCAAAGCTCTCTTGAAAGAAAACCCTTGGACTTGTGGGTCAAATGCTGGCAGACAATTGTGATGAAGGAAAACTAAAACTGAGGACAGAGGGAAATGCCAGCTTGCAAAAGCTCAAGGATAACTACTGCAGTCACCCAACTGTCCATGTAAGAACAGCCAGACCCATAGAGAATTTTTATGGGTTTATTTCAGCCGCACTGACGACATAGGCTGAGAAGTAAGATCTCAAACACTCTAAAGAATAACAGTTTCCCTGCTTCTTATATCACTTGAAATTAAAGAGGAAACTAAAGGAGATTTCATGGAGGTGAGACAAGGTACGGTGGGGATTGGATTACAGGGCAGTTAATAATATTATGTGCTCTCTTGAGGGTGGTTATGATTTATTTCAAAGGTGTATTAACCTAGATGTAGAGAAACAATGCCCAGGGCTTGCTTAAGGCAAAGATAAAACTTTCACTTCCCTGGCTGGTGTTGCTCAGTGGATTGAGCTCTGGCCAGAGAACCAAAGGGTCACTGGTTTGATTCCCAGTCAGGGCACATACCTGGGTTGTGGGTCTCAGGTCCCAGCGTGGGGTACGTGAGAGGCAACCGCACACTGAGGTTTCTCTCCCTCTCTTTCTCCTTCCGTTCCCCGCTCTCTAAAAATAAATAAATAGAATCTTTAGAAAATTTCACTAAAAAGTTATACATCTAGGGTGTGACTACCCACTATAACCTGCCCCCTTAGAAATTTATGATCAGATCACCCTGTCAGGTTACTTTTCATAGAATCTCTATGTTTTTTTCACACAACCTTTTGGTGTCTCTGACTTTTGGACTATATATTTTTTCTAAATACATTAGTTTAAAATAATGGATGTAAGGGCATATAGTATGTTCCAAATACATAAGTGCCAGGCACTGTCCTAGGTACTGAGGAATCCATGGTGAGCATGTCAGACAATCCTTGTCCTAAATTTGTTCATGGTCTAGCTCAGAACACAGCAAACACGAATTTAATTCCAGCTCTGCACTAATAATCTGTGTGACCTTTGGTAAGGCAGTTCACCTCTCTAGATTTCTATTTTCTTCTTTTAACCACTAGTTCAGCAGAGCCCCTCTAGGAGAAACAATGGTCTTAGAGAGTGGTGAGTAGCATTTGCATTGATATCTCACTGGTGCTTGTGCCCCTGTCTTTCTACCAGTCAATTCTTGTTTAATTCAGAGCCAGGTAATGCCAAACCAGTAAAAAGGTTGTATTCTTCACAGGACCCCCACCCAGGGACCCCTGGGGCCGTTATATCAACCCTTTCTCAAAATGTGCTCTCCAGATGAGCTCTTCTGTGCCCTGGCTCTGTGGGAGGGTCACATCCATGACCTCATGGGTGTGATGGCTCCAGCAGAGCCCTCAGGGAGTTGTGCAGCTCACTGCAACCTCTTCTGAGGGCTTTGGGGGGGCAGGTGCTCCCCTCTGCACTGCCACTGGCTCATAAAAAGGAAAACTATAACAGAGTCAAAAGATTCACTTCCAAAACAGCCCCAGAGCTAAAACAAACTGTGGTGGCAACTAGTGGAAAGAAGCAGATAGAATGGTACCCACAGAGAAAAAAAAAAAAAAAAACAGAAACAAAGCAGTGACATTAGTGGATATTAAGGGAAAATATGCACCCTTCTAATCGCAAGCTTAGCCCAGGGTCTGGCAAATTCTGATGAGAGCATTTCTGTGAACATTTAGGTTTAACCTGGAATCCTCCATTACTAAATTAGTCCAGAATATACACTCTGGGCTACATATAGGGAATAATAATAATAATAATACAATCAGAGTTGATTTAACTACTATACTAGTACACTGAGTGACTCTGCTGTGGTTGGCATCATTGTGGGCATTTGGGACCCAATGATGAACAAAGCAGTTTTGCCCTTATGGTACATACATTCTAGTTAGGGAAGACAAAAAATGAGGACAAGCTAACTAAAGGAAAAGACACATATGACAGAATTTCAGGTAATAAGTGTTATGGAAAAAAGGAAAGTAGGGAAAGGGGTAGAGAATGAAGAGAGAAAAGGCTGATTTTTATGATGGGGAACAGGGAAGACTTCTTGCCTGAGGTGACGTTTGAGCAGAAACCTAAACGAAAAGAGGGCTGGCCCAGGGCAATAACTAAAGAAATGGCATCCCACCACCTGGGAAACGGCCTCGCCAAGTACTTGGTATGGGCTGGTTGTTATGTATGTTACCGGACATTGTCATTATTTGCTGAATTAGTTCATAAAATATGAGAGAGGCATATTGACTGACATTTGAGAAAACTGAGGTTCAGAGAGGTTAAGATCACTTTTTGCTGTGTGTATCCAGGGCCACACAGCAAATTAAGTGGCGGAGCTGAAAGAGCACCTTGGCACTCTTCATTTCTATAGCTCTTGGCATTAGTCATTCCTAAGCCTCACTTGAATCTGATTCTGTTTCCCTGACATAAGCCACACTCACCCACCTTCCTAAGCTTCTACCAGGTCTGCGTTCTTGAATGTGATGGAAATCTCTAGAGACAGAGCTTCATATTAAGAACTGATTCATATAAACATTAGGTGAAGAATCTGTGAGACACATGCCGAAAGACCTTTAGGCCTGAAAGCACGTGAAGATGTGGATAGAACTAGTCCTCGTGCTGTGGGGAGGCTAGCCCCTCCAGGGCGCTCTGGCTGCTGCCTCCGTTTCTCTCCTTCTGGGGAGAACTGAATGGGGGGGCGCTGTTAGTTTCACCCACCCTGGCTAAGAAAATGTGCAGAATGGAAAGACAGCCATTACCCCAGGCTGGCTATCACCTCCTTAGCAACGATAGCCGTGTACACATTCACACACAAACACTGCACCAAAACAAGCAAAGGTCACTCTCTCTGGGCACTTCCAAGAATGATCTCAATTTTTCATAAAACAATGTTTATAAATTAGATAGAACCCCGGAGCAGTCCGGGAATAGAAATAACCATTTTATGAGACTTCTTGCCATTACATTATTGCTTGTTTGCTTTGAATGAGCAAAATACAATGTGCAGCCCACCCCTTTCAGAGCCAAGCAAAGACCTCTTCACAAAGGCTCCAGCCAAGCACATCTGAATGGGGAGGTATCCTTGGTACCAGCAGGGGCTTCCATTCACGACCTTCAAAAGGCAGGGGCTGTGCCCCATTCATCTTTCACCCCAGCACCTAGCACAGTTCCTAGCATAACATAGGCATTAAAAAAATTATTTTGATTGTTGAGTGAGTGAACGAACATGTGACTGAATCAACGAATGAAAGAATGAATGAATAATCTATTCCCGGGGCTAGTACTAAAAAATGATAGCAAAGACTACTAAAGTTTTGAGCCCTTGTTACATACCAGAGCTTTAGATGTGATGGCATTGAAGAAGCCTTCTGTGTTCTTCAACCCTTTTCCAGCTCTTACTGGCTTTTTCTCAGTCCCTTAGGGCCTCCATGCTGCTTGCTATAGCCCCAGACACAGGCTGCTCTCCAACCCTAATTCCAGAATTTACTTTCCCTCTCTACCTATAAAAATTCCCACTATCTCAGTCTCCTGGAATGTAACTGGTTGGCATGAAGGAAAGCATTTGATAAACTAAGTGTCTTAGTTGAGTTCCCTCAGAAGCAGACCCTGAGGCAAAGATTCAAGTTCATGTGGTTTATCTGGAAAGAGAGGCTGGAAGGGAAGACAGCCAATACAGGGTGCATTATTAAGTGAGTTACCACTGCAGGCATCTGTACCTTAGCCCCATGTGGAAATTCTGAAAAATGGTGTGGGGAACACCCCACCTGACTCCAAGTCATCCCACCCAAGGGCAAGGGAGCTGGGGGCTGTATACACTATCTCACCAGTCATTGTTGAGGGGGTTCATTCTCTGGCACTTCCCAGCATCCTTGCCCTTGGTCAGATTGGCCGTTTTCAGTTATGGAGAAATCACTCGGGCAAAACAATGCTGATGTCTATGGATGGGAGTAACTGGGGAACATTAAAATGGTAAAGCTGAAGGAATGTGGGTAGGCCACCAAAAACCGGATTAGCCACTGTAACTCTAACCAGGTGAAATGGCTCACCACATCTACCACAAACACCCTCCTAGAGGAATCTGACTCTCTAAAGAAGAGCCTGGGTGGGGTAACGCCTTAACTCAAATGAATGCCTCTCGTATTCTGCTGGAAGATGAGAAAGGAAGTTGAAATTTGGTGGTGGGAGAGCGCAAGTGAGTCTCCGCTTAAATATGGCAGATGCACGAGCTTTTCCTGGGATTTTGGCTGAGGTGTGCTCCACTCTCATAAAGGAATGATAACGCAACTGCTATTCTCTCTGGGAGAGAAGTCTACCCAGAACTGAGCAGCCTCCGCCATACCCACACCCATAAGCAGTACCCACATGCCTTTCAGCTCCTGGCAAAATTGTGTGGCCACCCAGAGGACCACATCCCTTAGCTGCAGGACATATCTAGATTCTTAAAAAGCAAGCTTTCCTCTCCTCCTCTCCTCTGTTTGCTCACAAACCTATAAGAGAGTACTGATGGTATCATGGAGTTTTACTGATGTTAAAATCAGAAGGAAGCTTTGCGGTAGTTTCCTCCAAACCCTTCATTTTACAGAGCAGAAGCTGTGGCCCATGATGGGGAAGTCACTTTCCCCAAATCACACGATGGGGTGTGGCAAACTTGTTTTATAATGCAAAATTCAGAAAACAACAGAAAATTTATTCTAGATTTGTCAAGCAAGGGATTTAACATGGGGGGAAATAAGTACTTCCAAAACCACTGGAAAGGCTAAAAGGGAGAAAGTTAGGACTGCCACCAGCTTTTAAGTTGTGGTTTCAAGAATCGTAGAACTTATGAAGCTGTCCAGAGGTTGGAAACTAGGTCCTTCTACAGACCTGCCACATATAGATTTCAGATGACCATTTCTCTGGTTTAGGCTGGAAATCACATTTAAACAACCCTGGAAGCAAAGGATTCTGGGAAATGTAGTTCTCCAGCTTCTCGTTTCAGGGAGAAGATAAAATGGGTGGAAATGAACACTGATGGTCACAAACAAAATAGTATCAATCACTGCGGTGGGCCCCAATTTGTAGATACGTGTGCAAACCTAGGTAGTAGAAGGGACCCCTGCTTGGTGGTGTGTGCTTCTCCCAAAGAGTAAGTGGGGAAGAGGGACAGAACAGAGAACCAGCACTGGCCAGAGTTCTGTACCTGGTCCTACCCTTGGAGACAGTTCTAGTGACTTTGATGCATGAGTATTTCTAACATGATCATTCAGTCCATCATGTCAATCTATAACGCTGTATCATGGCTGTGGGGTGACAGGCCTCTGGGGGAAACTCAGGGTCTTCAGGACCTATGGTGGCTCCAAGTGGAGCAAGTGAATGTGGGTATCCAGGAAACCTGCCTTGGTGACCCCTGCAGATGCTCACCAGGAACTCTTGCTAGTGCCACATCGGTGTGAGGGCATTTGGAGTAATGTGGCTTATTGCTATCCATAGATTTGGGCTAACTTGGTTGGGGTTATGGCTCTTTCACTGATCTGATGCATGCTTATGGACAAGTTACCCAAGTTTCCTCATCTCTACAGGGAATGTTGTTGAGCTACATTATCTGTGTTCCCAGTCCTGACATTCTAGTATCTTGACATCAAAGCATCTGAACTGTAAGGTTGCCACATTGTCCCGAACCCCAAAGTATGCTAAAGTTTTACTAGAATCTGGAACTTTCTATCTTAAGGGGAAAAATTCTATATAGATAATTGCTTCCTAATCCCTTAATCAGAGTGAAGACTGACCCTTTGAGGCCAATAGGGTTACTATAGTGTTTGGTTCACAAACAAGTGTGTGAGTTATAGCCCACAGTGAATTCTGCATTATCCATCAGAAACCACCTCGGGGCCTTAAATCCTGTGCTCAGAACAAACCTTGTGTTAACCTTTTAGACAGGCATTTGGAATAACAAGATTTTTACTTCCTGTCAGGAATCTCATGCCTTTCTTTTTGTTCCCCTTCTTCAACTCTGGTAATATGGAGGCATCTCATGTTCTTATTCTCTTCCTCATGATTCAAAACATATCAAGTGCCCTCCTTCCTCAGCTATTGCTCTCTGTTCTCTATGTGGGTAGCATTAGTCAGATAATCAAACCCACGATATCTTACTACAAAACTAATGTGTTATCTCATCTAATTTATAAAATATTCAAATCAATTTAAAATGTGGCATTGGTGGTGGGTTTACTACTAGTACTATCCTTGTTATTATTACTAAAAGCACATTTTTTTCATGATGATGATGATGATAGCACTTTAACTTTGCAGAGTATTGTAGTCTTCAAATTGTTTTATTATTAATTTTCTAATGAGGGAATTAAGACAGATTGGTTGAGATTCATCCAAGATCATGCAACCAATTTGTGGTAGAGTTGGAAGTAAAACCCAAGTCCCTTGGCCTCCAGTTCATGCTTTTTTCATTACGTATTGCACAGCCAGAAGGGAAGGCCTACAGAAGTCCCACAGTAAGAATGACTGAAGAAGATGTGTGAACCAAGTAGAAGGACTGTCACCGTGGTATGTCCCAAGGTGGTGATAGACAGACTTTTAGTCCATCACAGAAAAATACTCATCCAAGAAGACAACCAAGTGGCTGGTTCATGTTTGGTCTGATTTCTGAGTTTTGGAGAAACTCAGAAAAATAAGTGTGTATTTGTTTCCAAATAAATCAGTCTGGTTTCCCAGCTGGCGCCACCATCTTTGTATACATTTGACACTACACAGACTCAGGTGGCAGCCATCACGTGGTAGGCACTAAAAGTTTACATATTAATTACAAAAACTTCCTGGAAGATGACAACAAAAGTTCTTGCTCCAACAAAATCACTATGTTATGATAATTTCCTGAAAGATGGAAGTGAAGAGTCTTCTGGAGAAGAGACCTTTTTTCTAATTCATTCAAAGCCAGACAGGTAAGTGAGTATTATGGACCTAGTCTGGGGTGTAGATAAATGGAAGGTATGGAATAAAAATTTGGCTTTCGTTTGCTTACTTATTGATTTATTCATAGTTTCTTTACTCGTACGTTACGCATTTAGAACCGAGACTTTGGGGGAGAGTCTGTGCTCGACACTGTGCCTGACGCTGGGTTGCTTAAGACCAAATTCCTACTTTCAGAGAACTCGGTCTAATGAGACAGTCAGACAAGTAAATAAGTGTAGGGTTTCATGGGAACTCAGAGGCAGGCAGGAAATGTAACCCAGCCTTGCATGGGAGCAGACACAGACAGGATAGGGAGCGTCAACAAAAGCAATTTTTTTTACTTTAGTGTTATGAGGGTATTAAAAGTTGAAGGAGCAGCATGTGCTAAACCCTGGAGGTAATAGACTGTGTCCTCACAGCACTTGACATTGGCTAATTGAAACCTCTGGACAACCCCTGTTAGGCAATCACTATTATTATTCCCATTTAACAGATGAGGAAACAAAAGCAGAGAGAGATTGGGTGACTTGTTCAAGTAAAGAACAGGCATAGCATTTGAACCCAGAGAACTGAGCTACCAAAATCACCTACTTACTCTCTGCCTCTCCAGAGAGAGTATGTTGCTTTAGGAGAACCCGGTTTGGCCCCTGAGTGTAATTTCAGGAAGCCTTAGTGTCTGGGGTAGTCTGATTCAGGGCTGGTTGTGAGAACATAGCCCCGTCTCTTCTTTAGCTCTAGCTGGTGACTCCACCTTTTCCTCTGGCTGCTTCCTGAAATCCACTGCCCAGGCCCCCAGGGGGCATATACCTTACAAACTGTGGGGATCCCAGAAAATTACTCATCTTCCCCATTCCATGTCTGTACTGATTCTAGAGATATTTTCCAGGAGTTGCTTTGTCAATTTTTAAACTAAATTTCCACCCACTTGCTTTGTTGCTATGAGGTGCTTTTCCCTAAAAGTTGAGTGATGGGAAGGGTACACCTGGAAACTGAATTTCAGTTATTTGAGGGCTCTGGTTCAGGTTGATTCGAGTTAATTGTGAGCTTACTCTACTGTGTTATTGTCTTGTTTAAGTTCCAAACAGCTTGAAGGAATGCATAAATTTCAAAAAGTCTGTTATGTACTCTCTCAGAACATTCAGTTTATTTGGTCAAAGTCAAAATTTATCCTGGAGAAATTATTAGAAATTAAATTAAAACTTAGCTTTAAAAAAAAAAACTTATTTTGTATGTGTCATAGTGTAGCAGCCCATTAACATCACTGTGCTAATACTTGCCACTGTTCATAGCATTTGGTGAAATGCACAGAGAGCAGTATTTTTTTTGGGGGGGGGACTCTATTCTGGGTTCAACAATTATTTAACCATTAGATGCAACACTCAACCATTAAAATACCAGATCATTGTACACACAAGTAACAAAATGTGTTTTAGCAAGTACTAGAGTATTTCCATGCGAAACATAGCAAGAGGATCTTAACAAAAAGTCCTCGCTGAAAACCAGCTCATGCGGGTATTTTGCTTTTGATCTTGGAAGGTAGAGACCCGTCATTTTGGTTCACTTGCTGTGTGGATGAGCTCCTTTGTTGGAGAAGCAGCTGGTATGGTGGGAAGGGTGCTGGCCTGGGAGGCAGAAGGGTGAGGAGGGAAACCCACTACTACCATTACCTAACCCTGGACGAGGACTGTGCTTTTAGTTTCCTGTCTAAGATAGATCAGACTCTATGGTCTCTGAAGACCTTTTTTCACCCAATTCCATGGTGAAATAAGACCAAAGCTTTGATACTGATACAGACAGGTAAGCCTTAAGGAACCTTCCGTTTTAGCTGACTAGGGATCTCAAGACTTTTTGTGTAAAGGACCAGGTGGTAAATAATGTTAGGCTTTGCGGGCCATACTCTCTTAGTCACAAGCACTCAACCCTAACGCAGTAGAAAAGCAGCCCTAGATGGTACATAGGTGAACAGGCATGGCTGTGTCCCAGCAGCACTCGGTTTACAGAAACAGGCCACGAGCAGGGTTGGAGCAGTGGAGCCCCATGTGCAACCCCTGATGGAGAAGATGGCTGCCGTGCGGGGCTGGGGTGAGCCGTGGGGGCAGAGCCTTGGCCTGTCTCAGGGATCTGACGGGGACAGGAAAGGCCACGTGAACTTGCTCCAGGCTCACCTTGCAGAGGCCACCAAAGCCGTTCCCCAGAAAAAAGCCGTGGGGGGTCCAGAAAACAGGCGTGTGTGTGATTCTCCCTCAGGACTGAAAGAGTTAAGGAGGCAGGGGCAGACACAATTGTTTCTTTCTAGGGAAACTATTTGGACTTGGGAATTTGCTCTGCCACACAGCTGGAACTCATTACTGCTGAAGTTTTTTAAGTTAAAAAGTTTTATTTAGGCCCCTGCGAAGGTTTTCTCAGGCCAAGAGTGAGAGCCTATGCTCCCCCTGCTGCTGGCCACAGCCAAGAGCTTCGGTCACTCTTGCCCTTGGGCCACCGTTCCTGTGCCCTCCTTGCACTCCTGCTGACCCTCTGGCCACCTCGCCGCTTCCCTTCTTTTTCCAGCCTCTTTCATGAACCATCATCCATCTGCACAGATCCTCTCTGGCTCACGGGGCGAGCCTGTGTCAGCAATACGGAAAGTTTCCTACTCAAACAATAGAAACATTCACCTTTCTGTTAGCTGGGATCCAAAAATGCTAATATTTTAGGTGGACTATAGAATCTGTCACCCAGAGCCTTGGGTACAGACACAGAGGGTTCACAGACCAATGAAAGTCAGGTCAATGTACATCTTGAAAATCAAGGGGAAAAAAATAGACTTTTTTTTTTCTTATTTCAGGTCAGTTCAGACAAAGGAAGCAAAGCAGTGGTTAGCATGATGTGAATGACAGTGAACGGTTAAGTAGAATCTAATAAGCAATAGCCTTTAGATAACCAGGCACCTTCTCTCCATTTATTTATTTATTTATTTATTTATTTATTTATTTTTACTTTTAGGCTAAAGAAATAAGGGTCAGGAAGCTTGGTAAACAGCATGTTTACGGGAAAGCTCATAGCGTCCTTGTTTCTGAGATCTGTCTGCAGGTCCTGCTTAGCACCAGGTGGGTGGAATGGTAGTAATTCAGGTTCAGGGTGACCCCCTTTGGCACTGCAGCTTCAGAATCAGTCACAGTTCAGTTGATTTCCCCATCCTGTGTGTCACCAAAGCAGGGAGGGGTAACCCCAGACTCTTAGCAGAATTGTCTATAAGACTCTGGACAGAGGTTTTGTCTGGTGAACCTCCTAATTCATAGAAAACTGCTAAAAGGAGCAGCCCTTTCTCCAAGCACTGTATTTAAATCTACTAACTTTACATAACCTTGGGTAACCCTGGTCAGGTCAGTCGTCCTTGTGGAAGTTCAGTGGCAAAGTTACACATGGCTGAAGTAAAAACGGGGGACAGAAGATTGGGAGGCAAAGACTTGGGTCTAAGCTATCACGGAATCCATTCAGCATTCAGGATGTAAATCTGAGGTCAGCCAACCCGAACATTCCATCCAGAGCTAGGGAGGGGATAATGGCGGTACCTTGTATCTGAGTGATGACTGGCATTCCCTAAGTGCTTGCCGCATGTCAGGTGCTGTGCTGACTTTCCAAACACTATGTGAGGCAGGTACAGTTGCTACCATTTTACTGATGAGGAAACCGAGGCTCAGAGAGATGAAGCAGTTTCTTCAGTGACTCATCAGAACAAGGGTTAGGGCCAAGAGTTGGCTGGTTGCAAAGCCCGTGCTCCTGCTCACCATGCTCTGGGTGGGGAGGAGGGAGGGCACCTGAGTTACAGCGGGAACCTGAATTCTACCTGAAGCTCTGCCACTCAGGGGCTGTGTGAACAATGTAGCGGGCTGTGTTCTAGGTGCCAGGGAAACCGCAATGAATGAATGCTCCCCCCAAATCAGAGCTTCTTTCCTTGTGGGGAAAGACAGACAAGAAACATGAAATGACTACGTGAATACATGGCAGAGAGGGGTGGGGGGGGGATGAAAAAAACTTAAAAACAGTTAGGGAGCAACTGAGGGAGGGGACTTGAAGCTCAGGCTGTGAAAGGACAACCTCTCTGAGGATGTGCCCTTTGAAATGGGACTTACTAGGAGTCAGCCAGGTGAGGGTCTGGTGGAAGTCAGAGGAGCAGGGGGCACTTGGTCTGTCCCTTAATGCCACCAGGGCCTAATGGAGGAGCAAATAACTCTGCCTGGGTGCCAGGGCCACAAAGCTGGCACAGGAGCAGTGGCATACACTTGGACTATGTCTTAGAGGAGGGACTGAGTTCCCCAGGAAGAGGACCTGAAGGCTTTGGGGCTCGGTGAGGGGTAGCAGGGAGCAGAACAGGCAGGCAGAGACTGGAAACATATCATCACATGGGGTGCTTTACCGGGTGAGTGGGAACCCCATTCCTCCTTAGGAGTGGTAATATTTGTTTTAAATTCACACCAAAGGATGCATGAGTGGTATTAGCTTAACCGAAAGTACTTTTTTTATAATAAAAAAGAGAGCATTTCAAGCATTTTGTGGTGTTTGTGTGTGAGGGGTGCTGAGTGGGAGAAAGTAATGAAGTGCTAGAGAAGGAAGGGGGGCCCAGAGGAGACATAACCAAGTGACCCTCCTCCCAAGTTGTCCTGCTGAGCCCCATGCAGCCCTTGCCTGGGACACTGCTGCAGGCCGGGAGGCCGCTCTGCACACAGCTGCGTCTTGTCCGGCACACTTGGAGGCTGGGAGGGGGCTCGACCTCATGTGCTTAGTCATTGAAGAGTTCACAATTTTTCCCTCTGCAAGGTCTCAAAAATCATTGAATGGTCTCCTACCCAAGAAGGGAAAACAAGCTCAGAGAGGTGAAGCCACTTGCTTGAGATCACAGAGCCCAGCTTTAGGTCTTTTCCCAACTCCACCCCCACCGCACCCCGTAATACCCCTCCAGGCTGCTTATTACCCGGACTATAGGTTCATTGTTGAAAGCCATTATTCTTAGTCTTTCTCCTGCCAAAGCACATGTGGTGAGTGTCCCTTATATTTTTGACAGATGTCCTGGGATGTGCCAAGATCAAGCACTGAGAGATAGACGAGTCCATTGTGGGTTATGTATAATGTAGGTGTGATTCAAGGCTGAGACTCAGCCTCCACTCCTTCCACACTCCAGTAAGCACATTACTATGCAAATAAGTGAGAGGAAAGCTATCACAAAAGGGACCAATTATGAAATTATTAATGTGCTTTTTCTTTGCATTCTAATTGCAGCATTCCTAATTTCTCCTATCTGCAGATGGACATGCTGAGCCATGTACTGGGACACACAAGAGGAAAGCACATTATTATTTTCAAAATAATACCCTCAACTCACCCTCTCCTTGGTCAAGTTTTGCATACCCATAAATGAATTTTACTTACGTTAAAGGGCCACTCTATTCAGGTTGGCTGGGCTCAGGTCTCTAAATTCTGTTCTTTTTACCCTCGAAGTCCTTCAGTCCTGCCAACATGCTGCTAGCTTCTAATGCTAACCATTCTTTGACCTGGGCAGTGTCCTGGGGGAGACTTATCCATTTTCTTCTTTGCAAACTTGGCTTTCTCTTGCTTCCCTGGTGAAAAGGCCCCCCCAGCTTCAGCTAGAGGATCGTTCCACCCACCAACCATAGAAAAGACCCTACCGTGGGACTGTTGGCTCTGAATTCCACACATGCCCCAAATGGGAAGAGAAGGAAGCTTCAGAAAAATCTTACCTCAAGGCCACCTCCAGCCCGGCCACACCACCCTGTCCTACCTACTGTGATGTGGCCCAGACTCAGGATGACATGGAGAAGTCTGTGACTTGGCATCTTCCCAGAACCTCAAATGGACAATTAGAGACAGGAAATGCCCCCTGCTTCACTTTCTGCCTCTACTTTGTCTCTTCCCCGAGATGGGTGTCTGGGTATATGGAGAGAGAGAAATGAGTTTTATTTGGAGCGTATTCTGTTACTGTGAATCGGCAGGCTCCTGTCACATGTAGGAGGCGTATATGCACCACCCTACAGGACAAGTCTTAGAGCTGCGTCTTCCAGGAACGGCCCATGCTAAGAGCAAGACCAAAGGATTAGAAAACCTCCAAATGAAAACTCCAGTTTAACATTTTTCTTGCTTTGACATCTTGGTTTGAATGACCTCCACCCTCATCTTTAACTGTGGACTCCTTTATGATATCCCCACTTCTCTGCAAATGGATGAGCAGGTCAAGTAGAGTGAAGGTCAAATATGTAGAAGGGAAAAAGTAAAAACGCATTAAATTTTTAAAAATTATTATCTTTTGTTATTATAAAGATGCTCTTGTATCCACCTTCAATATTTTAACTGTTATTAGTAATTGATGATTGTTAACTGATAGTGTCTAGCAATGTGACTGTCAGGCCAGGGGTAAGTGTAACAGAAGTTTGTTGTCTGGCCTTGTAAAATCTCATAGACTTCCCAGTTATTTTAAGACATGATGCAAAGTTTTCAATAATAAACTGACTATTAACTTCCTAAAATACATGAGGAGTTGGTGCATGCCTGGATTGCTGATGCCTCTGAATCATCATTCTGAGCCATAGTTGCTATTATATCAATTGCACTGAACGCTGAAAGAACAGAAGACTGGGGTGAAGGGGGTTTGACTGTGGGTACTCCCTGCAAGAAGTCCTTTTCCTCTTATGAATTTTTTAAAAGATTTTGTTTATTTATTTTTAGAGAGAAGGGAAAGGAAGGAGAAAGAGGGAGAAACATCAATGTGTGGTTGCCTCTCACGAACCCCCTGCTGGGGACCTGGCCCACAACCCAGGCCTGTGCCCTGACTGGGAATCAAACTGGTGACCCTCTGGTTTAAAGCCTTGCTCAATCCACTGAGCTACACCAGCCAGGGCCTCTTATAAAATTTTTTATGTCACTTGGTTTTTAAATCACCTCAGTTTTTCTCTTCTTTTTTTAAAATGTAGGATAAAAAATGTCTGTCTAATTGAAAGGTCTTGTTACTCTTGTTCTAGTTAATCAAAATGTTGTTGTAATTCAAATATAAGCAATCGACTTATTCCAAAAGTTGAAGCAAACCTCCTGTACTTTGCTTATGAAAGCTGGTCAGGACTATTGCTCAAAATCTGGCCATAGACGAAGCCTGCTTGAAAACTGTTTAAAGTCACAGGGTCAGCTCCAGAAAATGTTGGGCGGAAAGCCCCATTGTCATCTTTGAGCCTCAATATTCACAAAACTCACTTCACTGCTGCTTGATTGTAGCTTTCATAACACTGGTGCTCCAAAGGGTCCACCGTTCAGTTGATAATCTTAGGGGATTTTTTTTTTTTTTTTTTTTTTTTTTTTTTTTTTTTTTTTTTTTTTTTTTTTTTTTTTTGCTTCTCTCTGGTTATCTTGATTCCAGAGGGGAGCTTGAGCAAGAGGGGCAGCTGGTTGCTCCTGACTGTGAATTTGAGTTGATCATTTCTGTTCAAGAAAGACCTCAAGTGCCTGAGGTTCCAAAGCAAATTTCCTGTTCTAACAGCATTTCCTACATGGCTTTGGGCAATCTGAGAGGTAGAGCATAGACACAAACCCATGAGCTGTGTGGGACTGTGCTGCAAGTCTCCCCTTGGTAAATGTTCCTAGGAGACAGGTAAAGAACACTACTGGGCAAGGTAAGACCTAAGAGAACAAATTTTAAGTGGACAGACTTCCTGCGTTCTAAAAATTCCTGAGATTTTGGCTGTCTGTAGGAAATGGAGATTTTCTTTCAAGACCACCAAACTTGAGATGAGTACTCCCTTTCTTGACAGCTACCTACTTTGAGACACTGGGAAAGTGTACTTGTTCACTCAGCTGGATACAACATTCTGTTTTTGTCATGTGCAGAGGCATGATCTGTAATGCAACTGGGAATGTATTTTTATTACTTATTTCCTTTTGTAAATATTGGAATTATTCAATAAATATTTTTTGAATGCTAACTCTATGCCAACACTGATTCTGTGCTGAAGATTCTCAAACTTTTTGGTCTCAGGATTGCCTTACACTCTTAAAATTGTTGAGGACCCCAGAGAGCTTTTATTTATGAGGGTTATATCTAGCAAAATTCATCAATTTATAAATGAAAATTAAGAAATTAAAAAAATATTGATCAATTGATTTTAAATTGACAATAGTAAAGCCATTACATAGTAACACAAATGACATTTATAAATGTTATAAAATAGCTTTATTTTATTTTTAAAAAGAACAAAAATTAGTGAGAAAAGTGACATCGTTTTACATTTTTGCAATTTTTTTTAGCATCTGGCTTCATTCAACAGTTGGATTATGACTGCATTTAATCTATGATGATAGATGTTTTGATTAAAGTATATAAAGAAAATCCGTTGTTTATATAGCTATGTAGTTGGAAAAGGAGAAGCGTTTTAATGGTCTTTTTATTTATTTTATTTTATTTTTTTGTAACTCTTTTATTTTAATTGTTGTTAATAGTCTTTTTAGATAATTGTGGATAATCTTCTTTGATGCTTCTATAAAACCCAGTTAGCAGTAAGTTCTTAAAAGTTAGTTCAATTAGAAATTCAAAACGATATCAATTAACTCTTACATTAAAATCTACTGGTCTATCTTGCATTTGGAATGGATCCTTTAACGGTTCGCAATTTTGTAACTTCATTCATTGTTCGCTTGCAAAATGATAGTTCACATAGTTATTCAGGTAGTCTAAGAGTTGACACATTACATTATACTGTATATACTATATTTAAAAAATCACACGTGTTAATATCACCATCAATTTTATCAGAAAAGTCCCTAAATATTGAGAAGCTGACAAAATGATGGTGGCAGATTCAAGTTTTCAAAAATTCTAATTTTCATTTGAAATTTTGAATTTTATTGTGGGCAACCATACTGTCAGCTGTATTTTCCTCAAAGTGACATTTTCATTCATTTTCGAGAAAGTGTCTGCCAGATACCCAGTTTTAGACATTCAGTTTGGCTGTTGGTGGTTCTTTCAAGTGATAGTAGTGTTTTATGAGAAATGCAGCTCATAACCAAACAATCGTACAAATGCTTTTTGTCAAGATAACCGGTACACTTTGTTATGGAGGGGGAGAGCTTCGTGGGTGCTTTCCTTTCAACCCAAGGAATATTAAATGGATGTGTACCCAAGGCTTACAATTTTAAAACAATAATTTTTTTTTTTGTCTACAAGAGGACCTTCTTTAATGAAACTGACTTTTTTCTGCAAGGATATGACAGTGAGGAATGCAATGATTTCTGTACAGTTTGATGTCACTGCTAGATTCATGCTAACGATCCAGCAGTTTTACCCACTATGCCTTTTACACACTCCTTTCAAAATGCCAACACAGTGAAAAAGACATCTAATGTCTTAGTATTAGTACGAAAATCATTTAATCAGGGGTCCATATAGGTCCACTTTGAGAACCACTGCTCAAAGTGCTAAGAATACTCACAAAGTCCCTGCTCCCAAGTCCCTGGTCTCAAGGGGGAGAAGAAAATACACAAAGAAATGAAGAAATTTCATGTCAGCAGCCTGCAGCTTTGGCTAGAGGAATGGGGGCCTTGTTGCTATCGGGAATCTGGGGATCACATCACAACACCCACTATGCTTAGTCTCTTTTCTTTTCCTTATCTATGAGCTGGAGATAAAAATCAGAATAGTTGACTGACTAAAGTATGAGAATGTATAAGGAAGGACTTTGTCATTGAAATGGTTATGCAAATGGTGATTGTTGCTATTGCAGGGAACTTACGTGACTAGTGCATGTGCCATGAAACCTGTATAATATCTGAGAGTAAATAAACAAGGGCAGTAACATTTATGTTATATAGGAATTTATCTTCAGAATAGCTGAACTTTCTGAGATCACTTTTTTTTTCTTAAGGAGCTACCAGGTGAGCTACCCTGGAATCACTTCTGAATGTCAAAGCATAAATCATGTGTAGCTTTTTCCATAGCTACCCCTCCATATAGCCTTTCCTATGTGACTCTAAATCATATTTATCACCTCCTGTTTTCTTCCTCTAAAGACTGCTATTGTGAATCACTGAATCATGTCCCTGTGTTAGCAGATAAGGAATCTGCCTCATTCTTATAGGTGATTATTCTTTCATTTTTCATTCATTGTTGTCTTGCTTATAAATTTAGAAAACCAGGCTAGCAAATTCTTGGGAGAGAAGAAACAATTACATAATAAAATAAGCTTGGGCAACAGCTATTTATGGAAAGTTTACTTACTACAAGATTTCTTGGGGCTTTTAACAAGCTAAAATATTGTCATCTCTAAGTATGAGCTATACTATGAGGCACAAGGCCGTGTACAATGCAAGAATGCACAGACTTCTTTCTCCTAGTGACTACAATTCTGAAAACATGACTCGGAGTCATTTTGGTTAAAACTGAATCAAGTGATTCTAGGGCTTCAATGTGTCCCAAAGTTCATCCTCTCATCGAGCTCACCACACCTGTTTACCCACCCTGATGTTACGGATGGACAAACGAAGGTATACCCAAGAGTTTAATACAGTGAGATAATTTTGTTTCCAGGAAGCGCTTTCTAGAGAAACGTATCTTGTGTCCTAGATTGATCAGCATCCGGCCTCCAGCCCATCACACCATCAGGCCCATCATCACCTCTTGGTCCAGGAAAATCACACTCCCATGCAGTTCCCGGGCTGCTTGGAGGGACAACAATTTCACTATCAATTTATTATTTGGCTCCTCTTGATACAGCATGTAGAAGTTTAAATTTTATTTCAAGATGTGAATTGTAAAAACAAATTTTATTCCAATCAGGGCCCAATCAATTCTAGTTTCTTAAGGAAACGCTTGGCTGTTGGCAAGCCAGGCTCAACGTGGTGTGGACAGAGCCTGGGATAAGAACTTCTGATTGAATAATGAGTGAGGGGAAACAGTGGAATTTAAAGCGAAAGTGGAGCAAGTGTGAAAGAAAAGCAGGTTCTATATAATTTCAGGCTATACAAAAGCCTGTCTTTTGCTCACTAGAATATTGGACTGAGTTCTTTTATATCATCTAATGCTGATATTAAAATTTAGCAATAGTAGCCCTGGCTGGAGTGGTTCAATTGGTGGAGCATAGTCCCATCACTGAAAGCCTGTGGGTTTGGTTACCAGTCAGGGCACACACCAAGGTTTCAGGTTTGATCTCTGATCTGGGCACGTTGGATCCCCTGTCCAGGTGCATATGGGAGGCAACCAATCGATGCTTCCCTCACATCGATGTTTCTGTCTCTCCCTTCCTCTCTCTCTAAAAGCAATGAAAAAACAAATGTCCTTGGGTGAGGATAAAAATAATTAAAATTTAGCAACAGTAAGTGTACAGTGCACATTCATGGTTAATTCACATGTAAGGAAACAGAGTAAGAGATATAAAACTTACTTGGTTTTATGAACCATAAAATTAATCATGGGTCTGCTATCACTTTATAAAGATGGCATGGTAGAGAGAATAACAGGCTAGGAGTCACAGACCTGAGTTAAAGTCTTAGTTTGGCGATGGATCAGCTAATCTCTTGGGCAAGTCATTTCCTCTTTCTGGACCTCTGTGTCTTCCTTAGTCCCATGTGGAGGCTGAACTACATGAGGTACCTTCCAGGTCTGACAGTCCAGATTCTCTGACTCTACTTCATTCTTATGTTCTTAAACTCTCACCCACTCCCCCAGTTCTCACAGGATCAAGACCAAAGTTTTTTAACTGTTATTCAACGCCTTCTGCTTCCTAACTCTGTTTCTCCTTTTGGGCCTCACCTTTCAAGGTCACCTATTTCTCCAATGACACATCCAGTTCACATGTGAGGCAGCCCCAAGTATCACCTCCCTCTGAGTCCTCCTTGATTACTTTTCTGAGAAAGCTTTCTCCCCCAGTGTTGATGGCCATTGCTGTGTCTGTGGCCCCACCCACTGACCACAGACTGCTCTTGGTTCTTCTTTCCTGCGTAAATGTTTATCTCCACGAACATATTATTAATATATTGATAAGTAATATGGGGGCCTTTTTATTATTACTTTTTTAAATAGCAGAACATGGTAATGAAAAGAACATAGTGGAAGTTTGTTAACTAGTGTTTTTGATTGATGTGTTCTATTTGTCTGTAACTACAGTGATAAATTGATTTACACATTTAACTTGGGCCAATGTATCCACAGTGGATTTATTTATTAGATGGGTGTTCTGGCATCATGAGTGTGGTTGTGACTATAGAGTGGTGATAAATCACTCGGCTCATATGGACCACTTACGATGCCCACTCTCAGCAATCATGCTAATATCTTTTCATTTTATCTAAATGTTCTAGGCCAGGGGAGTCCAACCCTCAGCCCATGGGCCACATGTAGCCCAGGATGGCTGTAAATGCAGCCCGACACAAAATCATAAATTTACTTAAAACATTATAAGATTGCTTTTGTGATTACATGTCACAATGTACTTAATGTGCAGCCTAAGACAACTCTTCTACCAGCGTGGTGTTTTGGTGTCCAAAACGTTGAACACCCCTGTTTCTCATCATACTCACCAATGCTTCATGAACATAATCTCATTCACTCCTTACAATCACCCCCTGCAGTAGGAACTATTTTATAAATTAGGAAATCTTGCCAAAGAGACATTTAAGTAGGTTGCTCTTGGTCACACAGAGAGCACACAGGTGAGTTTGTCTGTAAATTAGGACTTTCTGAGTCAGGGGTTAAAATGCTTACCTAAAGTGGTCAGGAAGAACACACAATAAGAAAGCTTTGTAAAGTACATTTCATATCCAATATGCTATAGAAATTGTACTTAAAATGTTCTAATTACTAGGATTTCTTTTCAGTGATTGACTAGACTGGGCCAAAGAAGACCTCCTTATCTCATTGGTTCACTCTGGGCAGAGTGAGTTAGAACATGGACAAGCATGGCTCTCTGCTTTGGAAGTCCTAAGAGAAATCATGGTGGAAATGCTGATAACTTCAGTCTGTAGAAATTGATGTGGAAGGGGCTAGAGATTATTAGAGATAGTAGGATGATGCATTATTATAGCAAGAGAAGAACTATGATGGTGCTCTGTACTAACAGGTCAGGCCCAAAACACAGCAGTGGACATCAGTATGACTGTGGGCAAGTTACCTAATGCCTCTAAGCCCTATTTTTTTCATCTCCAAAATGGATGTAGAAGAATCTGCTTCACAGGTTGTTGAGAGGATTAAATGATATAATTCACTTAGTAAATACATATTTGCTAAGTGCTTATTTTGTATCAGATACACTTTAGATCTTAAGAGCTCAACCGGGAACAAATCTTTGCTTCCAGAGATTGTTTATCCAGAAGAGACAAACAGTATAGGTGATACATAAGTAAACTTTGTGGCCTGTTTTGCATTGATAAATGCCAGGGAGAAAAATCAGGCAAAGAAGTAGAGGGAGGGGTGCTAAGAGGTTAGGAGGAGTCAGAAAGAGTCTCACCAAGAAGATACTATTAGAGCAAATCTAGAGGCTATTAAGGAAGTAAGTCATGTAGTTTGGCAAAGAAAAAGTAAGTGCAGGCACCCCGAGGCAGAAATGTGCCTGAGGAAGAGCAAGGAGGCCAGTGAGGCTGAGTAGGGGCAGGGGGAGCAAAGTAATATGAAATGAGTCAATAAGGTATATAGGTTATCATAAAGACTTTGACCTTTAATTTACTCTGAGTGAGTTATGAAGACTTGAAAGGTTCTGAGCAGAGCAGCACATGATGGGACTTAGATCTGAATGGCAGGACTTGGCTACTGTGTTGAGAACAGTCTGAGGGGACACCATTAGGAGGCTATGGAAATATTTCAAGCCAGAGACAGGGAAGAGCACCTGAGCAATTGCTTTGCAAAAGCACGTACTTTTTCCCACTGTCTTGTGGGAACGCCTTCCCAGTACAACCTAATTCCCGTGTGCATCAAGGCACACTGGGCAGCTGTGGAGACAGACTTCCTTTGCGATTTGATTAGGTTTAGACATGGAATCCCAAATGCCAATCCCCACAGGCCAAATAAAGAAAGTTCTATGAGCCACCTAGCCATTTTCAAGACATGTTGGTAGCTTCAGACACATCCATCCAAAGCAGGGAAGGTTTACTTTACTGAGTGGAGGAGCCACACCCAGAGAGATGCCAACCCAAGCCTGTCTCACACTGGGACAAGGGGAGGGCCTTCTGTTTGTTCTAGCAATCAAGCAGATCACATTACAGCCCAAAGGTTTCAGATTCTCTGGGGATCCAGGTTGGCACCGGCACCATTGTAGTTTGTCCTGGGATGCCTCAGCCTGAGATCTCTTGGAAGCATAATTACCTGGACCACAGAAGAAAACAACATGTGCAAGACAGCTTCTGCTGTAATGAATTCTCCCAAGTTACATAGGCTTGGCTTCTCTGCTATTTAGAAGCAGGTGAAAAGGGTTTTTTTTTTAAGAAATTATAATTAAAAAGTGTTTCAGATTACCTTAAACAAGGATTGGTAGACGTCTGGCTCCCTCCCATGCTAAGCAGCCATCTGGACATACCTTGCATGAGGTCTTTGACATGGCAGCTACGTAGCTGCCTTTGCCAACCCTGATAGAAAAGCCAGGTGAGCTCACCCTGTGTTCTGTTGCTGAAGCACTTTATTTAAGGATTTGGTGAGCAATGCAGCCTGCCCCAGGTTATCCCAGACCTAGCAACCCACAACCATGCAAAAACACAGAGGCTCCCCCAGAGGCCTTCTGCAACAATTTTCATGGCCAAGTGCATTTTTGGCACCTGGAAACACAGCCTTCTACTGGAAAAGTTTGCTTGCTACTCACCCTTTAAGAGCTAGGAAATAGGGCCAAGGTTGCAGAGAGGCTGTATCTCAATTCCCTCCCAAAGGGGTGAATGTCCAGGAACTGAAGTTCATATGGCATAGTCACTGGTCTGTCTTTCCACTGGGAGCCAATAGTCTCATACCTCACTATGAAATGGTTCCCATGTTGCTTGGCCCTCTGTAGCCTCTGCAGGATAGGGTGAAGAATGCAATTCTAGGACAGCAACTCTTAAGAGAAAGGAGCTGGATTTCTTATGTGTCCATGGATATGGTTAGAGAAGTCCTGTGGTTAAAGAGAGGACATTACTGCGTTACTCATCCAGTAGGAGCAAGACAGTGGTAGCTACAGTGGCAGCAGCTGCAGGATTAGGAGATTTATCTAGGCAACATTTATTTCTTCTTCCTACGGAATTGTGCCACAGTTAAAGACCACAGATAAGTTCATTTTAAATTCTGCTTTCTGGCTTGGCACATCAACCTTTAGAAGTACCACTCTAAGGTGCAAAACCAAAGTTTGCACCCCTCCTAATGTTGCTGTCTGCTCCTAGCTTCCACAATGCAACTCCTCAAAAGGTCAAAGAATGCCTCATCTTTACTTCTGTATGAGCCTCTCTTCTATGCAGATTATGTGACTAAGGTTTTCAGTGTTTCCAAATCAAAGCCCTCAACAGAGGATTTCATATTTTCCTGAGATAGTTACATATTAGCTTGGCAAATGCCAGCACCCTACCCAGCAAACATCAAAGCAGTCATGTCTGTCTGTTCAATACCATTTTCCATTCTGAGCCTACAATCTTAGAATGAAAATGGATTGTGCTTTGACATCAAACAGACCTGAATTTGAATTTCAGCTTCTTTACCTACTAGCTGGTTTACTGTGATGATTTTATGACCTTTTAAGAATGTCTTCCCTGTATTTTAAGGACATAAAACCTACCATTATGAGCATGAGGTCTTTTATTTCATTTAGATATGGAACCTCAAATGCCAGTCCCCACTATATTACAAAATGCTCACTATACATCAAGTGTTTGATACTATGAATGGATAACTAGGTACTCAATAATCTTTATTTTAACTTCTAGAGGTGCGTAATCTTTAAAGAACTCTTTAAGAATCTTCCAACAATCAAAACTGTCCAAATGGAGCAGTATTTAAGTGTGTCAAAAGTAATTAATTACCAGAGTATTACATAGGCCATATTAAATGACAGAAATCACTAGAGGAGTAATGATGGAGAAACTTGGATTAGATTATAGAAACTAGTTACCAAAGCAAGGAGATTGATGGATAATTATCAACCTGGAAATGGGTTCCTACATCCACATGCTTGTCAATTTGGATGAAGATACAGAATATGTGTTTATCAAATCTGTAGGTAGCTGTAAGCTGGAAGAGAGAGTGGATATTTTAGTTAATACATTAAAATGATTATAGTTAACAACACTGATATACCTGAAAGTAGCTAAGAGACTAGATCTTAAATGTGCACACCACAAAAAAAAAATTAATTATGTGAGATGGTTGGAAGTATTAACTAACATTACCGTGGTAATTATTTGGCAATATATAAGTGTATCAAATCAGCACACTGTATACCTTAAACTCACACAATATTATGCATCAGTTATATCTCAATAAATCTGTAAAAAAAAGAACATTGTCTTCTGGTAAGAAAAAAAGAAAGAACAAGATGGGAAAGGATGGAATAACATTGGTGCAGATAAAAAATAAAGATTTAAAGGTGTTAGGGACCAGTGAATTCTTTAGAAATACAAATAGTGGCTTGACTGCCAAGAACGCTAATGAAAATACAGATTGTATTCATAAAATCAGAGCATCTATATTGAGAAAATTACATTTGAGACTTCCCACACAACCTAAATGAGGGTATAGACAAGTTGGAGGCAAATAACCAGAGTAGTAAATTAATTTTGCATAATGTAAATATGACTGAAAGTACTGGGTATGTTTGTCCTAATGAAGTTAGCTGTGGTTATTTTCAAATACTGTATATAAAGAAGGGACATGTATGGTGTTTCCCCAGATGGGGTAGCCATCCCACCATTGATAAATTAATAATACATTAATAATAATGCTAATTATTAAAATACCAATACAAATAATGCCTGCAATTAATAATACATTGATAATAGAATTAATATTTATTGGAAAAATATAAATGAACACATCAAACCTATGCATTCACAGATATTATTATTCAGTTTTGAGATTAACATAGGTGTTTAAGTTACAATGAATTGAAAGAAAAAACATTAAGTATATAATAAGTGTGTGGTATTACAGTATCATGCACTCAGTATTGAAGCACTAACCAACCATGTGTAAAGCAAATCAGATTTCTGGGTGACCTTATGGGAGAAAATTAAAACCAGGGAGCAGAAATTTCTGAAGCAGATTTCAGCTCAACATAGATCAGGCTTCCCAATCAAGTCATTGCAATGATAAAATGGGCCACCCCAAGCACCACATTCACCAGCCCCAGGGGAGTGAGAGCTCAGGCTAGAGGGCATTTGGTGGGGACAGAGTAAAGGAGATGCAGGCATCAAGCGAACAGTCGAACTAGGTGACTTGCAGGCCCCCTCTGGCCCTGTTACTATGAGACTGAGTTTTGCATCAAGTCTCACTCAGCACAGAGACTCCCAGCCTTTTCGTGTTAAGAAAATCTGTTGTTTGTTTCACTTTATCTGGAAAATGTTGGTAGAAAACCAACACTGCATTATCAGAGATGCCCTGGGTTTCTATTAGGCGGGGGCTGGTAATAATCGCCTCCAAGGAATTAATGTCAGCTAATAGCCATGGTCCCTATCTCCAGCTGTGACACATTAGGTAGAACTCATCACCTCGTCCATTCTCACTTAGTTTTTCTGTAACAGAAGACTGTATTCCCCAATAATAAAAATTGGGTATGGGGAAAGAATGAAAATTCCCCTGAAAGGAGAAAGAAAATGTAAGTGTGTCTCAGACCACTGGGTCCTTTACTATATGTGCTTACAGTTTTGAAGCCCTGAGCAAGTTACTTAATATCCCTGACCTTGCTTTTTTCCTCCTCATTTCTAAAATGGGAGTATAATACCAGTTGCTAGGAGGACAATGATTATAAAGTACATAATATCATATTTATCACATAACAGGAGTCCATTAACTCACATGTATTCTTATTGACCCATTTCTTTTCATCATGATTACTGCTTGTGTAGCAAATGGAATTTCAGTAATAATATTTCTAATTAATTTCTCCACTCATTAATTTGTTCAGCAGACATTTCTGAAAGTGCCTACAAAACCAGGCACAGTGCCTGGTAAGCACATGATAGTCTCCATTCCAGAGATCAGAGGCCAAGCTTGGCAATAGAGCTTAAATTGTTATAATTCCCTACATTTTCCCATCCCTACATGTCAAAAATACATTCATATAACATAATACTATTTAAATCATCTCCTATATGTGGGATAAAGCAAGCTCCAGGAGACAGAGACCATATCTGTCTTGTTTTCTAACTAAATTCTCCCTCCCTCGCACATGGGCTGGCACAATATGGGGATCCATCAGTATTGGTCGTAAGAATAAAGGAAGGAATTGATGAATCAATGAAATTAGCTAAAGGACAGTCATCGATAGCATCATTTTACAGGCAGAGAAATAAAGTGTCATTGGTTTGGTAGTTACTGATCATTAAGTAAAGAAATACTTTCACCAACTACACCACTTTTAGAGCAGATGGCCTCTTACCCTTCAATTTTCTTGGGCAGAAAAATGAGAATAAAGTAATGGAACACAAATGTAACATATAATAGCAATAGTAGTAATCACAGCAACAATGCAAGCGAGTATCCATAGAGTGTTTACCGTGAGCCCAGCTGTGTCCTAGGCCCTCCATGCAATCATGCTGAGAGCCCTGTTGGATGTGCTCTACAAGCAAACACATTTGCAGCTTACTGTATATTCATCAGCTGCGGTCTTCTTGGAAGGGAGCCTGTGCTGTTTCCTCTTCACATCTCCCTCCAGTGGTAGAAACTGCAAGCTCCTGAGGGGAGGCTCTTTGCCTTTTCCTGATCTGTGTTCCCAGCACTGTGTTGGGCATGCAGCAGGTATTGAATATGTCTTTGATGAACAAATAATAGGATGACCTAATTGAAGGTCAGAAAAGGAAATGCTCAATGGGGCCTAGAGTCATGAGGAAATTTGAAGAAGGGGACACTTGAACTAAGCCTTGGATGAACTTTGATCCACATAGAGTGAGTATGACGCATGAGGTGGACCGTAAGTAGGTTATGTGTCCTGTTTAAAGACTGGACTGGGCTGGCTGTGGGGTGGGGCAGAACTGGATTCGCTCTCAGCCTCTTGTGGAATCTTCCCGTCTTTGGCACCATGGACCAGATATTTGGTATCAGCCATCATCCCGTTCTTGTGCCTTTTGCCTTGGTCAGCTCTATTGATTTACTTTTGAGTTTGATCTTTGCAAGAAAAGTAGAGCCACCAAAACCTACGGGACAGGCCTTCTTTCATCACATGGGGAGCTTAAGGTAAGAGCCTTGTGTTTTTTCCACTAACCTGGTCCAAATCATGTTCCATGAGCCATCATCCCGGGGGGAATGGCATGGATGTATGAGAAAAAAAATCAGAAAAAGTTCAGTGATCAAAAATGTGTGGGAAATGGAATTTCATCACTGCATAACTTTTCAGAGACTTTACTATTCCAGCCTTTGCTAAACACTCTGATTTTGTGACAGGGGTTTGGGGAACACGGTGTGTAGAGGACTCCTAACTTATTTAACCATGGCCCTTAGAGGGGCTGGGGGAAGTGATGACCACACAGGACTGGTGCATTGTAGCACACTCTAGTCCATGGGAAGCACCATCTTAGAGTTTTTTTTAATTATGGAAGGATTTGTCTATTTCTTAGGGCATTTAAATATTTATAAATTCATGGACCTTCTGCAGATACAAGAGCATTTCTTTCCTCTCACCTTCTCCGGTCTAACCAACTGGCTTTGTCATGAAAGCTCTCTAATCCCCACCTCTGCCCATTTCACACACTAGAGGGAAGTGTTGAGCCTGTTTAGAATTTCCCGCACTTGAGAAAAAGTATGATGAAATTGCTCTTCCTTTTTACATAAATCAGGGGGACGAGGTACCCAGCAGCTGTTGCTCTTACGGTAAAAACCATTGTGATGGGCAGCATTCTTTTAAAAATTCTTTAATTCAGAAGTTCTCAAAAACCACAGGCCAATTCTCCTCAGAAATTCCTCTGTCTGGACTTTCAGTACCTAGGACGTTCAAGTCCTCACCCGGGTCCTCCAGGGGTTTGTGAATGGGTGCAAAATAATGACAGAGCATGCCAAACTTTAAACAAGAAGGATGTTTGCTTGTGTTGTCCTGTCTAGAGTATAATAAAGGTTGGAATGGAGTTGAAACATCGAGTTCAGTCACAAAGACCCCCCCTGAGTCTTTCTTTAATTTCTGAGTAAACTCTTTGTGTTTTTTTGAAGCTATCCTCAATTCTAGCCTTTCCATCTTGTACACAATCTTCAAGACTCAGTTTGAGCCCCATTCACCCTTCAACATTGAAAACCTGAGAGAGTCTCTGTGTCTGGACTCTTGTGCTCAGCCCAGATTATTCAGACTTTGCATGACCTTTTTAGAGTTTTCATTTATGTTCTTTTTTTCCCTACCAACTGTATTATGAGAGCTTTTAAGAATCGATGCTACCCTTGAGTACATCCCCCAGTTGAACTTGACAGAAGGAAACAAACATGTTTCCTTCTATCAAGTTCCTACCAAGGAGCCGGCACTGAGCAAAGTCCTGTTTGCTTCCGCTCAGTTAAGCTGGAGTTTGGCTGCAAAGTCAGTGCCCTTTTCCTGAAATTGCAAACCAGTCAAGGAGTACATTTGGAGTGGAAGAATACATAGGGAGACCTAGTTCGCTTACAATAGTTGTGGTTTACGTCTGTTGTCCTGGTATTGTTATTAATAGTGTCTCCTCTCACTCTTGAAAGTGTGCCAGCTTAGTCGGTAAGTAGTATGATAAACAGCCTCTGGAATCAGGCATTTTGACTTTGGATGCTGGCTCTTCCACTCGCTAACTGCATGATCTTGGGCAAGTTACTTAACTTCAGTTCCCTCATGCAGAAATTGTGAATGATGATGCTTCTCTAACAGGGTTGCGATAAAGATATTAAAGTTAGTACAGCAAAGTGCTCAGACAAAAGCCTTCGGTTTTCCCGGAAAGGGAAGAGCAGAGAAGCTGCAACCAGTGACAGAACAAATTATTCAACCAGGGAGGTTCAGGGGCAAGTGGCTAAGAATCCTCATGCTGAAGGCAACCCTACAGAGCTCTTGTCCAGAGGTTGCAAAAGTGGGCTCACAGCCTGAATGTGCCCCACACGTGTATTTCGTTTGGCCTGTTACAAGAAATTAACCAGTTAAAAAACTCAGAAGCACTTACCAAAAAAAAAAAAAAAAAATCCAGATTTATGGCTTCTCTTAAAAATTCAGACTCGGCATTTCTGGAGGGCACACCCACCCAGTCCCCACTGACTGTGATAGAGCAGCTGCTTCTCTGCTTAATCAGAGCATGCAGCCTCCAGTCTGCCCTGTGCCGTCATGCCAGCTGCCTTCCTATACAGATGTGACCTGTCCTGTCCCTGTGACCACTCATGGCTTAGATGCCATCTTCTGCCTTTAGATAAGAAAGGATAGGGCTGGAGAATTCAGAGACTTGTGGAAAGTGTATGACCCAGGCTCTGGACCTGAGACTGTGTGTGAGGGTAGGGCAGTCTCTGATCTTCTGAGCAGGGCCTTAAAGAAGAAAGAATTTGGGAAGACTGCAGGGCTAGTCCTGCTCAGATTCCCAAACTTTCCTTTTTATCAGAATCATGTAGGTCAAGAATTAAAAATGCAGCTTTTGAAAGTCATCCCCCCTCCCCAACCTGGTTTTATAGAATTGGGGTGACTGGGCCCAAGTGTCTGTATGTAAAAATTATCTTCCTCCTCTGCTACTTGTACCCTGCTCCCCTCAATTCTGAAGCAGATGGTCCAGGGAACAGACTTTGGGAAACAGTGGGCTATTTGTACCTTTGCAGGTGGGATCTATACCATGGATGGAGTGAGGTGTGGGAAGTCCGGCATGAGATTGATCACTGGCTGGGTGCAGAGCGGGGAGCCCAAGGCACGGGAGGGGGGGAAGTGGAGTTAAAGAGACTTAAGTGTGGTGGGTCAGATAAAGTTGGGTTCTAAAAACCTGGGAAGGCTTTTCTTTTAATTGAGATATATTTGAAGCATAACATTGTATATATCTAAGGTGTAAAGCATGGGTTTGACACATGAATATATTGTAATATGATTGCCATTGTAGTGATAACCAGCACCTCTATCATATCACACAGAATTATCATTTCTTTTTAGCCAAACTTGTAAAAGCAGAGTAAAATGCTGGTTACCAGGGGATGCAGGGTTGGGGGACAGGATAGATATTGTCCAAGGGTAAAACCTGTGATGAGTAATAAATACATCCCAGAGAGCTAAGGCACGGAAGAGTAAGTATAGATGACACTATTATATCATAATCACCAAACTTGCTAAGAGGCTAGGTCTTAATGATTTCAGTAAAAAGTAAAAAAAAAACTTTCACCCATAAAATGTAAACACGCCCTGAGCCAGACAGCCTAGCTCTTGACAGAAAGTGAAAGCCTGCTGGTGGCAGGAAAACCACAAAGCGGTCAGAGTCCACGGTGGGAGCAGGCAGCGGGTTATCAGAGCTGAAGGGTGAAACCCCAAATGTTAGTTTTGTGCCCCTTGTCCAGCTTAACAGACAAACTATGTAAGCACCTTTGAAGGCTATGTTGACCATCCTTGAGAACAAAGAACGAAAATGAAGGTGGAACTCAGCCTCGGATCCTCCCACCCTCCATCCTTGTCTGATGGCCATTCCTTTCCCTACTGTTCCCTGATCTTTTCTGTCCATTCTTTCCCTTCCCCTCTCTTCTCCTTTGTCTCTGTGTGTCTCTCCCTGTCTCTTTCTCTCTGCTGTCTCTATTCCTTTCTCTCTCCTGAAGCCCTCTCAGTATGTAACTCACAAACCACACAAATAGTCATGGCATCAAAAAGTATTCGGGGGAGGGGGGGAACATCCATCACCACTCGAGGAGAATCCAGGGGAAGAAACCAGAGCCTTGAAAAACGTTTCTAAAGTAATAAGTCCTTGTCAGATTCCAACCAGCCTGGGCCTCCAAACGGACAGGCAGAGGTATTTTTCTCCTGTTCCAAAGGCATGAGCAACGTCCCCCAGAGCAGTTCCGCTCCCGCTGCGCTTTTGCTTTTGACCATTACTGTCAACTGTGCTTTATCATGTCATTTTAGCACCAGGCCTGGCGCATTTCTTTGTATAGTAAAAGCTAATGACCCGTATGGTTTTTGGCAGCGCTGGGCCATATACATGCTCCATTTGGAGCGGAGTAAGTCCTTGGAGTCTATAGCTGTGTGAACAACCTCTGCGCTTCATGGGTCTGTAAATATCATAGCTGTGGTCACTGCTCTGAATTATTAATATTCCAGAGGCCTGCTTTGACCCTACCCCCTACAGAGCAGGCTTGGGTAATACACAGCTTCGCATTGGACCCCATCCAACTGGAATTTATGACTGGAAGTGGCAGAGGGCCCGCATTATAGCAATGTCTCACCTTCAACTGGCTCCATAGCTTGGACCCTAAGGACATCATGGTATTTATTCAATTCAAAACCCATTTATTGTGCTCCTAATGTGCTGAGCACTGCGTTTCGATGCTAGAGATGGAGAGATGACAGAGTCCCAGTCCCTGCCCTGAGGAGAGTGAACCAGGCATATAAATAAGGTCCCGGTATGCAAATAGATTTCAGGCACAACCCTTGGCAGATTTTAGAGGAAGCAAGCCCCCCACATTCTTTGGCTTGCATCCCCTGAACCCTTGCTACTGGACATGGGATCCTCAGACACCCATGGCACCTTGGAACTTGTTAAGAAATGCAGAATCTCAGGCCCTACTCCAGACTGAATCAGTTTAAAGTTTGGAGTGCTCTGATCTAAATCTAGGCTCTGTAAACCTGGATAAATTCAAAAATCATCTAGTGCTTCCATTTTTGTTTTGTGTCAGGAGAATTTTCAAGTGCCCATTCTTGGGCCTCACCCTTAGGAATCCTGACATGTTAGGTTTCATGTTAAGGTCTGGAGGTTTCCTTATAAACCCTCCAGGTACTTCTGATACAGCTAATCTGTGGACTGGCATTTGGGAACTAGCTTCACAAAACATGATTCTCAAACTTGGTTGAACATTAGAATCAGTTTGGGAGCTTGTCCATGTCTTGATGCTCAGTCTGCTCTCTGAGCAATGAAATCAGAAGCCATGGGTGTGGGGCTAAGGCAGCAGTACTGTAATGCTCCTCCAGGTTACTCAAATGTGCAGCTAAGGTTGAAGACCACAGCTCTAAACCAGAGCTGCAAAACGGTTTTAACCCGAGAACCACACGAGACACAATTACAGAGGGCCAGCAGAGCCCCCGTGGTTCCTAATTGAAAAAAGGTAGAACAAGGGCTTAAACCCAGTTTTCTTGGCCTCTAATCAGGGTACTTGTTACCTGCAAATCTGCTAGGCAGTATAGTGAGGGCTGGAATGGGACCACCTGAATCCCAAGTGAAGGTCAAGTGGAGGAAGCTCAGACCTGCAGTTCAATAGCCTTAGTCTTTCTGGTCTTAGCTTAGATATAAGTTACCACAGCTCATTCCCTGTTGTGTTGTCCAAGGTACAAGCCCTATTCATAACGCCTGCCCAGAGCCCTCACTGTTTTCAGACAGAGGTATTTTTTCTAAATATACTGAGGTCTACACATATTGGTTTTCTTTCATTTTTTCAAATGCATCCTCTTCCTTCCACCTCAGGGTCTTTGCATAAGCTGCTTCCTCTGCCAGGAGGGTTCACTCTCCTTCCCTTCCTCCATGAATCCCCCCAAGTAAGATCAGATTCCCCTATTGTTTACTCATGTAGCACCTTGTAGCCTTCCTTTATCACACTGGCCACAGTTTTAAATTGTGTATTATGTTAATATTTGAATAATTTCTCTAAACAATTCCAGTTAAGACAGACATCACATCTCTTTGGCTCAGAACTGTATTCTAGCATCTTGTATTGTGCCTAGAACACAGCAGGGACTCAATGAATACTTCAGTAATCATGTGCTACTTTTTCCAGGCTTTAGAGGGCCCAGGTCCCTTATATATTCTTCCTGCCCCACCCAAGATGATCCCCATTTGCCTCAAACAGATGGGCATTATTGTCATTCCATTTGCCTAGGCAAACACTTCAGTTCCTGCTAATCTTCTGGGCATACACCACCTGCTTCCTAGATCTACACCCACTCCCAAATTCTAGGCAACTGTCAATCTACCTGAGACCTCTCCTCTACATCCAGATACAGGTATTAGCTTTTCCCTCACCTCCACCCAAGCATTCTGAGCCTGCATGGGCCTTTTGTTTTGGTGCCACTCTGGCACCAGCCTGACAGAGTCCCCTAGGTGTTCAGTCTTCATCGCAGCGTTAGGCAGAAAATATTATCAGTGTTCTAGAAGGTGCTCCTTATGTGTACAATGGGAATAACAGCACCTATCTCAAAGGGTTGATGGAGAATTAAATCAAATCATCTGCATCAACAGCACACTGCCAAGTTAATAAATAGTTAGAATTTGTATTACTATTAATAACTTGAAAAATCCCCCTGGACTTCACAGAATAGATCAGTGCTGCTATTTGACTTATTAAGTAAGAGGATGGGAAGCTAATATGGATTTGATAATAATTTTAAATGAACTCATGTTTTTTCAGTTATGATAGCATTACCATCCAACAGTACATCTAGGAGTGAAGAATAACGCTTATTTCCATTTTCAGAAAATTTGTGATCTGTCTAAGGATCTCAGGGTCCTTGCAACAATTCCATGCCTTACTCTCCCCACACTGGGTCCTCAGCCTTCAGACTGGGAAATAGCATGAGACTGTAACCTGAAGGTATACACTTCGAGAAATGTGACACATATATGTCTCTCCTTTTATTTTATTTTCCTTTAAGCATGCTCTGTCAAATAAGCCAGAACAGAAACTCTTTGATGCGGAAGTTGATTCTGATCAGCCATATGAAGTTCAGGACTTTCAGCCCCTCCATTCTGTAGCAGAGAACTTGGAAGAGGTCAGGGCTTAGCTTCATTAAATATAGGGTGGGGGGTGGGGAACAGGGGAAGGGAATCTCAGTGTGGTTTCAATCTCGGAGAGAGTGTGAGCAGATTGAAAAGGAAAGCAACCCATGCATTTGTTCTTTCACTCAACAAATATTTATTAAACACCCTACAATACGCTGGGAACTGAATTTGGTACTAAGGACTTCCTAGCAGTGTGACCTAGGCAAGTTAATTAATTTTCCCATCCTCAGATTGTCACTTGTGAAATGGAGATGACGAGAGGGTTGTGATAGGTATTAACTTAGACAATAGGAAGAGGGGTGACACGTGGCCAGTGTGCGATGCAATGAATGAGAACTGCTTCCACTGCTGCTGTTCAGGATGAACAAGGTGGTGGCTGTGTTGCCATCATGACATTTTGAGTCAAATGGGACGTGGAGAAAAGTACACAGAAAATTATAATAGCGGTTGATAGGAGGAGTGGAGAGGAGTGCCGCGAGCACGTAGGAGGGGCACCGAATTCAGACTTCTTAGAGAAAACAAAATTTAAGGTTTTAAGTGAGACATTAATGGGGAGCAGTAGTGTTAAAGATAAAAAGTATGTGGGCACTTGTTAAAGACGGTGAGGAAGACTTTTAAAAGGGACTTTGGTGTGAAGGAGAGAGATCAGGCTCGACTCTGAATACCGAAGGGAAACGGGATTGATAGCCAAGAAGCTGAGTGGAGGGTCGGTGCATGGAAAACTATTTAAAAGGTGAGGAATTATGGCTAAATGAACTAGAGAGGATTCTTGCTAAACATGACTCTACAAGACTGGCCCACGTGTAGGCCTCTTTCAGCGGAGGACTCAGAGGACTCACATAAAGTTTGGTCAAGGAGAGAATCTTTGTCAGAAGTGACACAAGAGAAGAAGGTCGATGTAGACACATTATGTCATGGGAAAGGCTCAAAGCGGGAGAAGCATATTCACTCCTCTCCAGCAACGAACAGCTCACGTCCGAGAGTGGGGTTAGCCTCTGCTGCGTGTTGGAATCACCTCAAGATCTTTAAAAATACTTATGCCCTAGATCCCACCCTTCAAGATTCTGAACTAGTTGGTATGGGAAGCAGCCTGGGCTCTGGGTTTTTCAAATTTGTGTTCCAACGTGATCGAGAGATAATTGACATATAACATCGTGTTGCATGTGTAAGCAGCACAATGTGATGATTTGAAACACATATCTGTAGTGAAATGTTTGTCACAAGAAGGTTAGTTAACCCATTCTTCACCTCGCAGAATTACCATTTTGTTGTTGTTGTGGCAAGAACATTTAAAATTTACTTCTTAACACCTTTCAATTCTATAATACAGGATTGCTAACTAGAGTCACGACGCTGTACACTGGATGGGCCAGAACTTATTTATCTTGTCATTTCCCCGCCCCAGCCCCAGCAACCATTTTACTGTTTCTACAAGTTCAGCTCTTTTCAGATTCCCCATGTAAATGAGATCATACAGTGTTTATCTTTCTCCCTCTGACTTATTTCGCTTAGAATAATGTGTCCATGGTTCATCCCTGTTGTGGCAAATGGCAGAGTTTCCTTCTTCTTAATGGCTGAATTTCATTGTACACATTTGTCACACCTTTCATATCTATTTATCTGGCAATGAGCACACAGGCTATTTCCGTGTCTTGACTGTTGTGAATAATGGTGCAACGAACATGGGGTGCAGATATGTCTATGAGACAGTGATTTCATTTCCTTTGGGTAAATAGCCAGAAGTAAGATTTCTGGATCAAATGGTCCTTCTATTTCAGATTTTTGGAGGAAGCTCCAAACCGTTTTCCATAGTTGCTACATTTTAATTTCCATGATGATTTGTGCTGTTGAGCAATTTTTCATGTACTTATTGGCCATTTGTATAGCTTTTTTGGAAAATGTCTACTCAGTTCCTTTGTCCATTTTTAAATCAGGTTATTACAATTACTTGCTATTGAGTTAAATTCCTCATATATTTTGGATATTAACCCCTTATTAGATGAATGGCTCGCAAGTATTTTCTCCTATTCCATAGATTGCCTTTATGTTTGGTTGGTTGTTTCTTTTGCTGTGCAGAAGCTTTTGAGTTTCATGTAGTCTCATTTGTTGATTTTTACTTTTGTTGCTTGTGCTTTCGTTGTCAAATCCAAAAATATCATTGCCAATATCAATGTCAAGGAGTTTTCTTCCCCTTGTTTTCTTTTAGGAGTTCTATAATTTTAGGTCTTTCTTTGAAGTCCTTAATCTATTTCAAATTATTTTTTGTGACTGTTGTAAGATAGGGATCCACTTTTATCCTTTTTTAAGTGAATATCCAGTTTTCCCAACGTCATTATTGAAGAGAGTTAAATATTTGTTAACTGTATACTCATAGGTTTATTTCTGGGGTCTCAATTCTGTCCATGGGAACATGTCTGTTTTTATGCGAGGACCGTACTTTTTAATCATGACAAATTTGTAGTATAGTTTAAAATCAGGAAGTGTTATGCGTACAACTTTGTCCTTTCTCAAGTTATATTCATGGGGTTTATCCTTAGGAGGCAAGGGTGGTTCAAAATATTCAAGTCAATAAACATAATACTCCACATAGAAAAAAATAAAAATCATATGACTATCTCAATAAACAGAAAAAGCACTTAAAAATTCAACATCATTTGAACAATTAAAATTAAATTAAATTTTAAAAAGTAAACAGAAAAAAAAATAAATAACACCTGCATAACCACACCCAAAAAAAAAAAAAAAAAAAAAAAAAAAAAAAAAAAAAAAAAACCCCCCAAAAAAAAAAAAAAAAAAAAAAAGAAAGAAAGAAAGAAAAGAAAAAGAAATAAAGTTTCTATCTGGCTGGTAAAAAAAAATTCAGCATCATTTAATAATAATAATAATAATAATAATAATAATAATAATAATAAAGAACCTCTCAACAAATCAAGTATAGAAGAAACATACTTAAACATTATAAAGTCCTCATTGACAAGCCCACAGCTAACATCCTTCCCAATGGTTAAAAGCTAAAAGCCTCCCTGAACGTTAGGAACAAAATCAGAGTGTTCACCCTCCTCTTTCTGCAACATTGTAGTGAGAGTCCAAGCCAGAGCAATGAGAAAGAAAAAGAAAAGGCATCCAAATTCCAAAAGAAGTCAAATTATCTCTGCAGATGGCAGAGATATAGAAAATGCTAAAGACTCCACTAAAAAATGGTTAGAATAAATGAATTCAGTAAAGTTTTAGCATTCACAATCAATATACAAAAATCATCTGTGTTTGTCTAAACTAACAATTAACTCTAACTCTCTGAAAAAGTAAAGAGTTATTGATAGATTCAAGGGAATTCTATCAAAATTTCAATGACATTTTTTACAGAAATAAAAGATAATCCTAAAATTTGTATAAAACCAAAAAAGACCCTGAATAGAGCTGGGGTTTGTAGAAACGCCCCAGGTGACTCTGTTGCCCAGTATGTGTGCACCCGGGACTGTGAACCACTAGATGTTTTTTCTTTCTTTTTGTTGAATTTATAGGGGGGACACTGGTTAACAAAAGTATACAGGTTTCAGGTGCACAATTCCACAGCACATCATTTGTACACTGTATTGTGTACAAATACTACCTCAAGTCAAGTCTCCTTCCATCATTATTTATCCCTCCAAACCCTCCTCTACCTCCCCCCAACACCCCCCTCTCCCAGCAATCACCACACTGTTGTCCATGTCAATGGGGTTTTTTCTCTTTTTTTCCCAGCTGTTGGGGCAGGGTTTGGTATTGGCAGCTGCTTGGGAGAGCAGGGTAGAGGAATTAAGCAAAAAAGACCACTAGGCCTTTTCACAGCTAGGATGGAACCTTCCCTGCTAGCGTATCAAGCTTTTATCAGCCAGACTCTCATGGCCTCTTAACCAGAGGTACAAATTACTATTCCTTTTGGGGAGTCAGTGATACTTCTGTGGTGGCAGACTCCATGCTCCTCAGACTTTAAACTGTGTAGGAGTCACCTGGTCAGCTTGTTCAAATGCAGAGTCTGATTCAGTAGCTCTGGACCGGAGCCTGAGATCCTGCATTTCTAACTAACTCCCAGGTGATGCTGATGTGACTGGACCTCAGAGTGGAATTTAAATAGAAAGGATCTATAGCTAAAGCTTTTCTAGTTTTTACAGATTTGAAATAATATATTTTTAATTACACCGAAAGCATAACTAAGAAAAATCCCTGAAGAGTGCTGGAAATACAAAGACAATAGAGTATGTAGACAATAGACTATCCCTGTTCAAATGATACGCTTTCTATTTCAGAAGCCAGTTGCTATCCTAAGCTGGCTGTAACATGAACAACTGTCCAAAAAACTAGGTTTGGGTTATGGGTGTTCTATAGAAATGCAGAAACATATCTCAGGTTACAGCAGAACTTCTTGAAAACTACTGAGGAGACCAATATAGCATAATTATTATTACAAGTTTTTATCTTCAGATTCAAACTCCTTGGGTTTAAGATGTACTTACGAAATAAAGAGAATAACCTATTTCTTTGAGTTCTCGTGATGATTGATAAAATAAATGTTTGGAAGAAGCTGAGCAGAGTGTGTCCCTGGCACATAATGATAAGGAACAGTCAGATGGTTACCTGGCTCACTGTGAGCTGTATCTGCACTTGGTAAGGTAGCGCTGCTGTGATTTGTGTGAGTTCACTGCTGGGTCGCCCCACCTTTGAGCAGCACCCTGCCCCTGCTCCTCTGCATCGTGGCTGCTCCGCTATCTCTGACGCTTGGATCCTTCAACGTTCAGCCACGCAGCTCTTCATTCAGCTGTTACTATGTGCTCACTCTCTACCAATCATTGCTAAGAACCAGGCTACAAAAGGCACATCTGCTTTTAAAAAACTCCAGCAGGGAAGGCAAAACCAGGATAATCATGATAATGACTTGTGATTAGAGCTAACAGACAGGAAGGAGATTTGGAGGATCACAGAGCAGCTACTCATTCCACCTTATTTAAGTATTGCCTTTGGCTTTCAAATTCAGAACTGCGACAATGTTTTATTATAAATGTTTGCCATAGGACCAGCAAACCCCCCTTATTTGAAGCTTTGGTTTATATAAGACTAAACAATGTCCAATTTTATTAACACCTTATCACTAAAGTCCTGCATTTTCAATCTACTGAAAGCTACAGATACAGGTTTAGAGTCTACAGGACCCACTGTCAGAACATAATTCCATTTTTCACTGTCATTTAAGACAGGCGTTAGCAAGCTTTTTTGTTTGCAAGAGCCAGATGGTAAATATTATAGACTTTAAGGGTCATATTATTGAATTAATTGGGGGTGAAATTCAATAAATTATTGGGTGTGGTTGTGTTCCAAAACTGTATTTAAAAAATTGGGCAGCTGCCTACATACAGGTCTTAGTTTGCTGACCCTCCTATCTAAGTTCTCATATTTACTTGACAATTTCTTCACTCAAACTTTGAAGATAAAATGGTTCTGCACTTTTGAAGATAAAATGATCTCACTGTCTCATTTGCATTTGTTGTCTTCAACAGCAAATGTTTTCATCATTGTTTTTAATCCTATAATTTTCTTAAACACACAGAGTTGTTTCCTACAGTGACCAGAAAAACTGGGGAAGGGACCCCTCAATATTGTAAAAGAATTCAAAATTTTTTGACATTAAATGAGGAAACCACAGATATCACTTACCCCACTTACCCCACACACCTCAGAGAACTGTGGTTAAGAATGTGAACTTTTGTTAGACCACCCAGGGTCAAGTCCTGGCTCCACCATTTAGTAGGTCATGACCTTGGGTGAATTCTTAACTATTCGGTGCCTCAATTCTTCATCTGTGAAATGGGGATATTAATATTTTACTTCATAAGTTTATAGTGGAAATTATTGAATGACCTGTGTAACATGAATAAAATGATGTACATAATAAGCATTCAATAAACATAGCAATTGCTTTTGTTCTTTTCACTTCTGCATGCGAAAGGCAACCTTCCCTCTACTTATTCTCTCCATGATACATTCTCTGAAAACCTGGAGGGCCTTCTTGTCAGGCTATAATCCTGTCAGTGGCAGCATAATGGTGTTGGACTCACCTTAGAAAGTCAAGATTATCTTCAACCAAACGAAAGTGAATTTGTAACAACTCTGCTTTGACTTTGAGAAAATTTCATTAAGTTTCAGCTACATATCTTGGGGTGGCTTTCATCCACCCTGAGATTTTCCAAGGCAGATAAATGAAACATTAGGAGAGTTATACACACGTTAACACAAGCTCATGTTGAGTATTTGAGGGATAGTCTTAACAGATTTATTTGTTTTTGTCATTATTGTTGTTGATTCCACTTCATCTCTGCTCTCATTATCATCTCTACTGAGATGTATGTTGTAGTGGGAGTCAAGTCCTCTCCTACATGCATTTGGTATCTTTCTTTTCCTTTTCACCCATCCCCCTTCCCCTCTTCCCTTTGGCAGCCATCATCTTGTTCTCTGTATCTATGGGTCTCTTAGTTTTTGTTCGGTTTATTCATTTTTATGTTCTTTTTAGATTCCATATATAAGATAAATTTTATGGTATTTATTTTTCTCTGTTTGGCTTACTTCACTCAATGTAATACCCTCTTAGTCTGTACATGTTGTCTCAAATGGCAAGATTTCATTCTTTTTTTAAATATTTCATCGTGTAGATGTGTATCTCACATCCCTATTCATTCATCTATCAATGGACACCTACATTGCTTCCATATCTTAGCTGTTGCAAATAATGCTGCAAGTGAACACAGGGTACATTTGATATCTTTTCACTAAAATCCCAGAAATCCTCCCCCTGTATACTCTCCAATTTCTCAGCAATCACCCTATTTTGTAGGCTTAACCAGATTAGAACACCCACATGGAGAGATAGTCTTGTCCAAGAAACTGTCGAAGGGTATTTCAAATTTGCTGGTTGGAGAGCCCTTCTATTAGGTCCTACGCACAAAAGTGCTTTGACAACTACGAAGCAGGAGGCAACACTAATGGATAAAGTTCCTGCTTTGTGTTTGGCATGTTGTGGGACAGCACCCCTGTTCAATAAAACTTTCCACAATAATGGAAATGCCAAACATAGTAGCCACAAGTCCCATGTGGTTATGGGGCACTTGAAATGTAGCTAGTATGACAGAGGAACTAAAGTGTTCATTGCATTTAATTTAGTTTAGTTCATTTAGATTTAATTGGTCACAATGCAATTAGTTATAGGATATGTTACATGTGTTAAAAAAAAAAACAAATCTGCAAAGTAAGTAGTATATGCCTGTCCCCCTTTATAAAAGAAGAAGAAATCTCAGAGAAGTTGAACTTCCTAAGAGTCAGAGTTAGAAAGTGGTGCATGGTCAGGTAGGATTTACATGCACTATCTCTCTCTGATGCCCAGGGGTTTTTCCTTCATATCAGACTACACAGCATGTGCTATATTATGAAATGTTATGTTATATATTAATATTCTTTTAAAATCTATCATGACATCAACTAAATATTGCTATATGCAGATAGAATCACTCTAACCCATTCTCTCCAGTAAAACAAGGTTAGCTAACATGAGTTGTACCTATGGAGAGAATTCACAATTGCCTATGGAGAACCCAGGATCCCCTTTCCTTTGAAGATGCTTCAGAGGAGGTCTTTCTCTTGTTTTTGCATTCTTACCACTGAGGCCAGGGACGATGACCTCAAAAAAACAGTCAGCTATCAAAGCAAGCTGGTAGTTTGGGGGCAGCAGCTCATTTCTTCCAGCAAGCTTAGACGGAGTTGATTTCCCAACACATGTTTATAGATGTGCTCTCCTGAGTTCCACACACACAAGCCATTTCCCTTTTGAATAGCTTGTCTGGTTACATCTTGTAGTAATTTATCTGCACGCTCCCTGCCAACTGGTTCGTGGGGAAAACATGTTTGATGCATAACAATAGATCATTTGGGGATAAATCAAACTCTTAATGAAGTCCTGCTTCTCTTCAGCCAGGCATTTCACTCGGAAGAGTCTCTCTTGGGCTCTATTGACTTGAAGAGAGGGAATGTGGGTGCCCCAATCTGGGAGACAAGTAGGCGCACAGAAAGTTGATTTTCTCCAAGACAAGACTAACGACACAGCATCCCTGGGGTCCCTTTCCATGGAGTCCAACTGAAACCACTGACGTTGGATTGAAGACTAGAGCCTGGAGAGAGTTCAGATTAGACCTATGTTTGGAAGAAATGAGAGATCTATTTTGCCCAAAGCCTCACACTTTCCTTGGAGGGACGCCATGGCCGCCCACACACCCTTGTCTTTCCCAGTTCCTGTAAGGAAAAAGAAAGTTACAAGGAGATAGAAAGTAGAAAAGAAAGAGGGGGAGGGAGGAAAGAGAGAAGAATGAACTGAACTGAAAATCTAAAACAAAAGGGAGGAAAGAAAAATGAAAAAATAGTGACAATGTAGTGAGCAGGAAAGATGGGAAAAAGAAAAGGAGAAATACATTAAAACTTTCCCTTTAAAGCCATATGAATCATAGCATTGTAACTAATTAGTTCTAGTTGAGTCTTTGCCATGTGCCAGACACTATGCTAGGTGTTCCCACACACGGCTACCAACCAAGTGAGACTTAGAAAGCTTGAGAAAACAGTAGTTAATTCCTGCAAAGCCCTTATCCTGCACATCTACACCACACATGCTACTAAGTATACAATCTGTCTTACAGCCATTTTTTTTTTTTCAGGATCTCCTTCAGTGGAGGAGTCAGACGCTGATCAGCGGAGGGGAAAGGCATTAAGAAAGAGTCAGAATAACTGATATAAAACTTTTAATCATATCTCTCTGTCCTCATTTGAGGACATGCATCACCCATAGACATGCTTCAATGCCAAGTAAAACACATCTTGTGCTTTGAGTCTGAACTCGTGAACTCCCCCCGGGAGCCCTGCAGGGGCTGGTATATGCTTTTCACGGAGATGGGGGGGAAAGTGCATTTAAAGCTAAACTCTGTGATTGTTTTCTAAGGAGAAAAATGAGCTGTGCTGGTGCTTTTCTTTAGTGAATGAGGAACTCTTTCATCAAGTCACCCCCTCTCCCCAGTCTTCTCTGGCTCCCACTGCCTCCAGGATCAAGGCCAAACCGTTTGTCCTGAAATCCAAGGCCTTCCACAGGCTGGCTCCAGACGGTCTTATCAACAGTGTTTTTCCACCACCCTCCACTGTGAACTATCAGCTCCAGTGAGGCTGGTCTGTTCTCTCTTCTCTCCCCCCAAATGCACACATATGGCCCCTCAAAAGGACAAACGACGCCTCCTTTCCCTTCCTGTGCCTTTGGTTTCTTTCACCTGAAATTCCCTTGCTGCCTCTTACCCTTCTTTAAACTCTGTGTGAACTTCAAGGCCCCTCAACTTGGGAAGGATTCCCTGACCATCCAAACCCACAGGGACCTCTTCCTCCCCTGCTCCTTCATGCTATTCAGTTTGGTGCCACTGTGATGACAACTATGGGTTGTCATTCCATGCTGTCATTCACCCAAGTCCCCGTGAAGGGGCTAGTCTCTCTGTCCTGGTATTCCTTTTCTCTCCTGCCCTCGTGTCTGTCAACAATGTCCCATTGTCCATGCCTCCTTGTAAGTTGCTCTCCCTCTGTCATTTCTCCTTCTCATTTGCTAGGACGCCAGGTTATCAAGTTGCAGCCCCCAACCCATCTGTTCCCTAAGGCCTGTGGTGGTCAACAATTCTTCAGTGCTTATTTCATTCTGTTGTTATATTATAGCAGTTTGTGTATATTTGCTCTTCTCCAATGGATTATGAGCTCCTTGAGCATAGGGGTTTGGGTCACCTTGGTTGCTCTCTGTGCCTACCATGGTGGATGGTATACAGAGGGTACTCAATGAATGCTTGTGAAATGCATTTTCATTGTTACTGTGTTTCTTGATGGTACCTTAGATAACAGGCAAATATGCTGAAACAAGACTTAGAGAGCCTCCTTATAGGTACAGCCATTTCTGGAGAAAGAGCAAACATTTGAAATGTTCACGGTGGGAGTCTTCTCTCCCCTGGGCACAGGCAGCCTTTCTTCTCAGATGGCTTTTCTCCCACAGTGGGGCTGTTCCCTGAAGGACATTCAGAGTGTTATTTCCATAAGAAGAAGGGTAGACATAGGACAACTGGGGCAACTTTCCCCTAACTCTTAGCCATCCAAGGATTGGCAACCAAGTGCATCATGTCTCTCTAGAACTAGAATTAAGAATGACATCAAGGGGACAAAGCTTCAGGCTCAACCTTGCAGGGCCACTTGGTGTCTTATCTCTGCCTTTTTTGGTGCACAAGGTCCATTCCCCTCTCTCAAAGGGTTCTCCCCACCCCACAGCTCAGCTCCACAGGCCTCTGGGTTGCTGCAGTTCTAAGTGATTTTATAACCTCTTCAGTTTTCTTTCCCACTCGTTGGCAACCAGCACTCAGTTTTCTGACTCCAACATTCTGAGTGAAGAATGTGATTACCCTTGCTCACGTTGCCTTGCCAAGCCAGAGTCCCTGGCGAGCCTGAGGATGGGCCATCATCGCATCAGGTGCCATCTCTGGTGAAGTCAGCCATGGCTCAGAAGTGAAGGATGGAGGGAGGGGTCACTTCGCTGAAAATATGGCTGCCTAAGTCAGTCGCCATCAACAGAGCCTGTGGGCAGCTACAGTGCCCCTTTCATTGGACTTTCCCGTGAAGACATACACTTTCATAACAGGGTAGAAAATACAAACTCCTACAAAAGGGTCAGACAAGCAATGTAAGTGAGTAAAGCCTGGTGAGGCGACGGGAAATGGTGGCTCCAGCAATTGTTAACATGTGGGAATGTTGCCAGAACTTTCCGTTTTAAAAGAGAAGTCATAAGTATAGGTTTTAGTGTGAAGTTCCTGAGTTTTAAAACATTGTGCAAGCCAAACCAAACCTATCTGTGAGCCACATTAGGTCTGCAGGCTGTCAGTTTGTGGGTCCCATGTTAAAAACTGATGGATGGAGGCAGATCTTCTAAAAGCAACATAAATGGCCAACTAGCCCATTATTGTATTTCATTTCCTTTTGCTATAGATATTTGCATATTAATTCTTCATTAGACAGCTATCAACTGACATTAAAAGAAGCTATTTGTTTTGGATTGTTTTGAGACTAACCCTTTCATTTGCATCATTTCAGAACCCCTTTCAATCACATGGCAGTATCGAAATCTAGGAGAAGATAAGGCTCTGGGGGAGATTTTTAGCTTGAATTTTCATAAAAGGTCAATTTGGGGAAGCGATCTTATGTTAATGGCCTTCTCCTCAGGTTTCTCAAAGATCACCAGGGGCTCCAGCTTGAATATAAATCCAGAACTAAGGGACAGCAGAATAATCAGAAAAAAACCAAACCCTCATACCTTGGGAGCTGTGAAAGATACGTTTTTCAAGGTTGCCTGCAGAAGCCAGAGTAATGGGCATGTCTATACCCATGGGGAAGTAGCAGATAGATGGAGAGTGGAAATGTGATAACTGAGTTGGCTAAGTTGTTCACAGGATTGATCACACTTTGCCAAGAAATCTCTGTGATGCCCAATGGTTAGGGCAAGTCTCCAGAGGCAGAGTCTTGGCTGTTCCTCCCAATTAAGAATAAGACTGCTCCATAGGATTGAGTGATACTTCAATATTTCTCCAAGAGGAAGATGGATGAGGCCCATGGGCCATTCTCTACAGAAACATCTAGTTTGGGAAGAATCAGCGTCATAGCCCTTTGTCAAACGTTATTGCTACACTTGTGATTGGGGAAAAGGGAATCCTTGAGTGCCACTTGCATGTCAAACCCCAGAGATGAGCCTCAAGAAACGGAGCCGATGCAAACCTGCTGTAGAGCACACTTCTGGCTGGGGTCTCCTGCTTCTTCTTAAAAACCCTTCTGTGTGCGTGTATGCTCATGTGTCCTTTTTCTTGAAATTTAATATGTGCATAGAAAACAACACACATCCGTTAAATGTACTATGGAATAAATTATCACAAAATGAGCATGTCCATATAACCACTGCCCAGTTCAGAAACACAATGCTACCAGTATTTTGGAGGCCCCCTCCCAGATGTTAGCCTCCTCCAACTCCTCAAAGAAAGTCACATTTTGATTAACATCATAGATTAGTGTTGCCTGTTTTTGAACTCCATATACAAGAAGCCATATTGCACATATGCTTTTGTGTCTCTTTGTTGCAATAGTTGATTCATTTCATTGCCATATAATATTCCATCAAATGACTGTAAAGCAATGTTTTCCTTCTACTAATGGTAAAATTCTGACTTATTTCCAGTGTGGGGACATTACAAATCATGTTGCCATAGAATTCTTGTTCAGACTTTAGTTGCCCTTATGCATGCATTTCTGTTTGGTCTGTTTCTAGAATAAAATTGTTCGGTCCTAGAATAGGTGGATTTCAACATGGATATGATACCATTAGTTGTCCAAAGTGGTTGTACCAATGTATAAAATCCCTGTTGCTTTGCATTTATTTCCACCAGCATTTGGTAATCTCAGCCTTTTTGACTTGAACAGTTCTGATGTGTTTGCATCTGGCGACTGGGAGCATAGCACATTTTTAGGTTTATCATATTGTACAAACTTCTGGTGGCATGCAGTTTTGGTGTTACTCAAGTATAGAATCAATGTTTTTTCTTTTATGATAACATTTTAGATGACTCAACTAGAACCTATTTATACAACACATAAAACAAAAACATCCTCACGAGGTTAAGTAACTTGCCCACAGTCACCTGAATATTAAGTGGCAGAGCCAAGGTTTGTTCCATGGACTCAAGACCACAATATATGCAATATGGCTTCTTTTATATGAAGTTCAAAAACAGGCAACACTAATCCACAATGTTAATCAAAATGTGACTTTCTTTGGGGAGTTGGAGGAGGCTGACGTCTGGGAGGGGGCTTCCAAAATACTGATAGTATTCTGTTTCTGAACTCTTTTTTGGTGAGGGAGGATTAGGAATATTATTACAGAACTATTTCAAAAAGGCATAAGATACAATTAGTTTCACAGCAAAAAGCTAACAGAAATTCAGAAGTCAGAGGGTTCCATATGATCTTAATATTGAAGATGTGAAACCCTTCCATGACTTAGGATTCTTTAAAAGCTAGAGAACGCATAATGGCTGCAATGAGTTGAGGGGTTTCACAGAGGAGACTGTGATTCACATAGAGCTGTAATTATTGGGTAGAATTGTATAGAAAAGCATTTGAAAAATGCATCCTTATAATACTGTCAGCATCTCAGATACATGATTATGTTTTAGTTCACAAAGTGTGTTCACAAACATTCATTCAGGGTTACTAAACTGGAATATTAATTGTCCCTGCCTTGATGATCGTAATATCTCTAGCTTCTAATGTAATCTTGCAACTACCCTGTGAGGTTGGCATTATTCCTATTTTGCAGATAAGAAAAAGAGATATTTAGTGACTTGCACAAGATAAGGGGGGATGGTAGGTGGTGACGCTGGAACTTGTATTCAGATTTTCAGAATCTAAGTTTAAGGAAATTTTATCATTTACTCCTTTAGGAAGATATAGAGGCTAGAGTGACTGACCAGTGGTTTGCTCTGAATGGAAGAATTTCCGAGGATGCAAGACTTATAGGAAGGTCCTGGGTGAATACGGACTTGAAATTTTTCAGTGCGGAAGTGACTATGGGAGAGGGAAAGAGCCTTCAAATCATATTATTGATACAAAGGCTTCCTGATGCCCATAAATAAATCCTGACTCCAATAATAGGGGTGCCCTAGATGGAAATGCAAACTGGTACAGCCACTGTGAAAAAAGTATGGAAATTCTTCAAAAAACTTAAGAATAGAACTACTACATGATCTATCTGTTTTGCTCCTATTTAGTGGAAGAATACAAAAACACTAATTTGAAGTATATACCCACCCCTTATGTTCATTGCAGCATTATTTACAACTGAAAAATATAGAAACAACATAAGTGTCCATCAGCGGATGAATGGATAAAAAGACAAGGTGTATATATACCTTGTCTTTTATATATAAAATTCATCCTGGAACAATGCAGGTGTCACAGCCAATCCCCAGTGCAACAGAAAATCCAAGTATAACTTCACACCACTCCCAAATTTAACTACTAACAGCCTTACCAGAAGACTTATCAATAACAAAACCAGCCAATTAACACACATTTGTGATTTATATGTATTATATATTGTATTCTTGTAATAAAGTAAGCTAGAGAAAAGAAAATGTTAGTAAGAACATCATAAGGAAGAGGAAATACATACACAGTCCAGCCGTGTATTAAGTGAACCCGCACAGTTCAGTCCCACACTGTTCAGCAGTGTGATGGAATACTACTCAGCCATAAAAAAGGAAATCTTGCCATTTGCAACAATATGGCTAGACGTTGGAGGTATTATGCTGAAGTGAAATAAGTCAAACAGAGAAAGACAGATACCATATGATATAACTTATATAAGGGATCTAAAAAAACTCCAAACAAACAAAAGAAAACAAAAACAAACTCACAGATACAGAGAACAGGTTGATGGTTACCACAGTGGAAAAGGGTAAAATGGATGAAAAGAAACCACTGTCTGGTGAGGGAAGGTGGTAACTAGATTTATAGTGTGATCACTATGTAGTATATATAAATATCAAATCATAATGTTGGACACTTGAAATATATACAATGTTGATACAATTTTACCACAATTAAAATGATCAGGGGACCCTTGCATGAAAAGTTACCCTTGGCTGGCCTCATGGTCTGACTACTGAATATTGCAATGGAGTAGTCAACAAGACTGACCTTCACTTTCACGATGGCTCATAATAAATATGAGGTGAATATAGTATCTTGACAATGTTGAAAAGAAGCCAGTTCTAGAGAAAATGCTTCTTGAGAGCAAATTCTTTCCCAGCCCTCAGTGTACAGCACATGAATATGGGCATGTCAGCCCTTATGGGATCTGTTTCCACATGGGAAATAACAGGCAGCACTAGCTGACGTGCTAGATGGGGCAGGTGAGCAGTGGTACAGGTAGGGGACAGTGAAGAGAACCGCTCAGCAGGAAGGTCACATTGTCCTTGTTCCTTTGCCTCCCCCTTTGTTCTGGGCTTAGGAAATATGAGTCCCACAGTGTCTTTATGGACAAGAGATTCACACATTACTGGGAACGTCATCAACAAACATCCAATGGACTCACCTCAGCACACAGGGAGGATTCATTTCAAGTTCCGTGACCAACTGATGCTTGGCACTTCCTGAAAAATGAATTCCAGCTGGTTTCCGCCATCATGAGACAATGTGTGTGTGCATGCATGTGTATGCACCCATGTGTTAAAGACAGCACACTTGGTAAGCAGGTGAGCTCCATTTCATCTTCCTTTCGAGGAAGAGAAATCAACCAGGCAGAGACAAAGATCCATTAAATGTTAGAGAAGATCATAGCTCTGGAAGGTCCAAGGAAATGAGGGAGGTTGCTGACTTTTGCACTAGGGGATTTAGAAGATTATCAGAACTCCTAGTTAGAGGAGATTTTGCCAAGCTTTTCCTGCCAACTATCCCATAGATAATGGTCAAGTTGTGACCATTATAGAGCCTGGCCCGGCTCTGAACTATGAGGGAAGCAGGCAGCCCCAGCCACCCCTCAGCCTGGTGTACCCTTCAAGTTAGTGGACTCAAAGTAAACAACCAATTTCACTCATCCTGGAGGCCTCCCTCCTCCCTCTGGTGTTCAATAAGTATGGCTCCCTCTCAGCATTTGCCTCTTCTCCGTGGCTGCCTAATGAAATGTGATGCTAGCTGTAGAGTTGGAAGGACAAAGGAACTCAGTAAGTGTAATTTATTATCCAGGACTGCTTTCAACCTTTTTCCAATTATCCACATTTTTATTTTGGCTTTGGCAGACCCGGGTATATGAGGCTGTTCTGGTCACTGAAGGGCTGAAAAAACAGGCCCCAAGTATTTCTTAAGGGATGTGTTACTGGCCTTTAGTAACTCTCCATGGCATTAGCCCTTTTGAGTTAAATAAGAAAACTGATACTGGCTCCTGCTGCTTCCCCCGACTATCTGCCTTCCACGCACAAGAAGGCATAACCTGGGATCATTTCATGTAGGGACCGGAGAGCTGTCAGACCGACAGAGATGCTCTCCTTAGGATTTATTTGCTCTCACCTGCTGCAGAGAAAATAATGGACTTAGGAAAGACAAAGGCTTGTGTGTGGAAGTGGTGGGGCAAAGAGCAATGAGTGGGAGGACAGGGACCCTGGTGCATAACACAAGCTGGATGCTTATTTGACATGTAACCTGGAATGAGTCACTTATCTTTCTGTATTTCAGACTTCTGATCTGTAAAGGGTGGGGGGGGTAATGATACCCACCTCTTGTCTGTTGGATGGATCAGAGGCTCATTCTTCATCCCGCCCACTTACATGCAGACATTCCCCTGGATTCAAGGTTTGTACTGAGTCCTATGTCATCCCTCATCAATCTCACCCCTTCTCACAGCATTGTGTCTGCCATCTACGTGGTGGCCACGAAATCTTTATAACCAGCTTTATTTCTCTCTGGAGATCCAATCTCACATAGCCAAAATATTAATTGGATACTTTCCAGGAGGGTGTTTTGCTTTAAAAAATTAATTCTTCCACTAAAAATATCTCACTTCAATCTTTAGAGAGAGCCACGCACATGGCACAAGGAGGCTACAGGCCTTCAGTGCTAGTCCGGTGCTTCTAACTCTGTAGCGCTGGGGTAAGGCACTCATATGGCCAGTCGGCCATGGTGATGGTTAAACTAAAGGCTGAAAAAATCTTGGCAGGCTACCTGTTATATCACAGATAGTCCATAAATAATATCCCCTATTCTTGGATTCTTTTTGGAATTTCTAGAATGCCTTTAATTCTTGGGTTATCTTTTGTGTCAATCACACAAAATTTTCAAACACAGAACCAAGATGCAAGAGGTTGGCTGTGCAGTGACGTTCCAGACGAGCCTTGTTTTCCCACTGATCCCCACTATTAATTTGGAGATAAGGTCTTCCGAAGACAAAAATAAGTCTAAGTTATCTTAAAACTATGTATAAGAGTGTAGCAAAGTCTCCTTAAGCACAGAATCCTGAAAATTTTATGATAAAATGTTATTATTAGCATTCACATGAAATTTCTAAAAAGAATCACATAAAAATATATGGAAACTGAAAAGACCATGTCCAAATTGTGGAAAATAGTACAATACAGAAGGTTTCTTTCTTTTTTTTTTTGTATCAGATTGGGTGGTTTTATAGCTAATCACAGCACAATTTATATCAGCTTTTTAAAAAAAGTTTCCTTTGACCTTTCAAAGAAAAGACCTCTTTTCAAAGTTTACATTTATACTTTTGGCCACAGATGTAATAAAAAAAAAAAACCTAACAAACTAAAGACTCTCAAAGAGTAAGTTTAAGGAACTCAAAATGCAGAGACAAGTGGAATTAATCTGCAAGGCCTGAGACAGTTGCTCAAGTGCGGTAGGCATTTCTAACTCTCACCTGTGCTTCCTGGAACCCCTGCTGGGGGCAAATGCCTGTCCAGACTGTGTTTGCCTTTGTTACTGTCGTCATCACTGTCGTTTTGTGGTGGTTTCAGAACTTTTCTCTTTTGCAGAAATTCAGTGCTTGCATTTACAGTACAGTGAGGGTGGACGTATTTCTTTCAACGTAGGCTCTGCTCTCTACTGCGTCTGCAGTGTTGTAACAGAGATAAATACTGAGATTAGTGAACTAAGGAGGGACGATGGTATCATCATCTGTGAAATCTCTCCATGGCAGGTAGAGAAGACATACACTACTCCTTTTTATAAAGCGAGGACAGCTATGAAAGACCAATCGCAGTTTTTACTCACAACAAAAATGAATATTATATAGCCTCCTTAAGTGGTGCCTGGCCACTCACTAGGTCCAGCCTGTGAGTAAGAAACACACGCACACACACACGCGTGCATGCACATGCACATGCACATTTAAAAAGAAAACCGATGGCTTAAAGGGAGAATTGATGGAATAAAACAGAGTCTCAGCTTGTAGTAGTTATCTTGCTTCTTGAAGATACGAAAAAACTTCTAATACCAGAAAGTTTTAACTTAAGATCTTCAAAGCACCAGTGGGAATGAGAGCCATTCGGCAAGCTTCAAATAGGCTAGACTTTCTGCACCAAGGGAGGGACACTGGTATTTACAGAATCTTTCGTAGAGATTCTCTAGTGACCAACCTAATTTTCTAATCTCCCTATCCAGATTAGCAAAAAAGGGACATCTGTACTAGAAATCTCTTGTTTCTTTGTCTTCTGCATGATTGGCACTGCCAGTCCTTTCCTATATTCTGGAAGATGCTCAACGAGTGCCCGGATATTCCGCAAGTGACTTAAGCATTAGAAAAGACTGAGTTTGGTGAACTTGGAGGCCCAGCACTGTGGTTCTATGACTTCCTCTATTTTTTTTATTTCACTTCAGCTGTGATGATAGCATTCATGCTCCCACATTCTAGAATGTGGGGAATATGTGCATGTGTGGGGGGATAAAAATCATGTAGGAGGAAAGTAACTAATTTTCACAATCATTAGAAAACAACTAAGTAATTTCTCTTGGTAATAGACCATTCAACTCCACAGGACAATATGTGAATCTAACCCTGTGAATGCCACCCCAAAACCTATGTGTCTAATACAAGATGACCAGAGTCAGGTGGCAATCAGGAAAATAAAACTAGAGAGGCAAGAATCAATGGAGAAGGTTCCATGAGACCCTCGGTCTCTGGGATTTGTGACCCACGGTTTTCTTGGTAAACTCCCATTTCTTCATGTTGTATGATACCTGTTTTGTTGACAATGATCATTTAGGGCTGAAATTCCAAATGGCATTGGATGGTCATCAAAATGGCATATGGGAACACAGGACAAGGGAACCGTTCATTGTAACGCAGGTAAGCAGACCTGAGTGTACTTCAGTGTTATTTATGCTCTGTCCACAAGATGGTAGCATACACTTTCCATTTAACATAAAGCTGGCCTGCGATCTTAATTTCCCGTAAAGGAGAGAGAATGGTTTGTGTTGAACTGAGGTCAGCTACTCTGGATATCATTCAGTGTTTTTTCTATTGTGATGAATTATTGATTTGGAATATATTTAGCTCTGCTGCAACAAGGTGGGGATTCATTCGAAGTAAAGAAAACCCAGAAATGCATTGCATTCCAGCTTCTTAAAGGGAATTTGAGAAGTGGGAATACTTTGGACATTTAAAAACCACACACCAAGGATCAGATACTGACATTTTTCAAAAACACTACCTTAGTACATCATGCAAAAGACATTCAGGATGTCAAGTTCAATTAATCTTGGGTGAAATTTTGCACAGTAATGAAGTTCCTTCCATGAAACTGGTTCAAGAGGACTATAGGTGGTTTCCCTTCAAATCCAAGGGGACAGATAGACCTTAGATGCTATGAAATTTCCATGAGCTAAATAAGAGGGCAGGATCCACAAGTTGGACTGCTCCTCTGCTGTGTGCCTCTCTCCCTCATCTAGCCCCCATGCCAGAAGAGACAAGACACAGATGGGAAAAACATCTGGCCTCATCTGCCTCCATTGATCAGAGCGCCTTCTTTGAGGTTCAGGTTCTGGGCTCACATCAACTTATTTTTTTTTAAATTCTTTTTAAAATGAGGAGCTCAAGTGGGATTTCCTTTCATCTTACTATATTAATTTCAAATTAAATTAGGTCTAATACTCTGTATCAAAATCACAAAAGCAAAGCTCCAGGGCATCTAAGTGACTTCTCATTCTGTGGCCCAGGACAGCTGAGCACCCCATGTAAGTAAGAAAGAGAGAGGATGATGACCCAGGAGCAGAAGTTGGGATAAGATAATGGCAGAGGGGTGGGAGGGGAACTCCTGCTGTCACAGTTCTATAGTTGCCTTTCCTTTGGGCTCCAGGACAAAGTCAAGAGTCCTGAGCCCTCCACAGTCTAGTCCCATCCATTTTATTCTCCCTACTCTCCAGCAGGCATCCTCTGACCTAACCTAGAAAGGTTGACCCACTGTCTGTCCAATTCTCACTGCCTTTATTGTTAGACCTTCTCTTTCACATTCTTTTTAGTTCTAGTATCACCGACCTGAATCAGAAACCCCATGGCTCCAGCTTGACCAGAAGGAAAGTTTATGCATCAAACTTTCTCTAAGAAGCAAAGCAAATGGTGGGTGACTATTATTTAGGAGAGAGAGAAGGGTTCTTTAATTTCAAATTAAATTGAAATAAAAAACTTTATGCTAAGTGAAATAAGCCAGTTGTTTGAAAGACAAATACCATATGATCTCACCTGTAAGAGGAATATAATGAATAAAATAAACTAAGGAACAAAATAGAACCACAGGCATGGAAACATGGAACAGACTAAAAGTGACTAGAGGGGAGGGTGGAGGGAGATAATGGTGGAAAGAAGGGTAAGGGACTAACTAGACAAAGAACTTGGGTGAATGGCCCACAGACATGGACAACAGTGTGGGGATTGACTGTGGGAGCGGGGGGTGGGATGGGAGGAGGAGGGCCAAGGGAGGGAAATTGAGACAACTGTAATAGACTAACAATAAAAAATGATTTAATAAAAAAGGTAACATAGCAGCACAATTTACAACAGCCAAGTGCTGGAAGCAGCCTAAGTGGCCATCAACAAATGAGTGGATCAAAAAACTATGGTACCTTTACACAGTGGAATTCTACACAGCAGAGAGAAAGAAAGAGCTCCTACCCTTCGCAACAGCATGGATGGAACTGGAGAGCATTATGCTAAGTGAAATAAGCCAGGTGGTGGAGGGACAAATACCATATGATCTCACATTTAACTGGAACATAATCAACAAAAGAAAAAAACCAAACAAAATATAACCAAAGACATTGAAATTAAGAACAATCTAACAATACCCAGAGGGGAGGGTGGGAGGGGACAGTGGGGAGAAGTGTTTTCAGAAACTACTATAAAGGACACATGGACAAAACCAAGGGGGAGGGTGGAAGCAAGGAAGGGAGGTGGGTTTGGTTGGGGGGGGGAGTGGTGGGGAGAAAATGCAGACAACTGTAATTGAACAACAATAAAGTAATTAAAAAATAAAAGTTAAAATAAAGTAACTATGGTTACATTTGAGTAACTTTTCTGTTCCCTGTAAAAACTGACTACTTTCTCTTCCAGGGTAACACCTTTCATCACTACATTGACTTAATTATAAGGCAAATTCAATGTAACCTAATGGAGTTTTCTGTTTCCCTTACTCTTGATAGGGTGGTGTTTTGTTTTTTTTTTACTATGAATAATACCTTAAATTATATGTGATGGACTGAATATTATCAGTAGGAGTTCATGTCAGTAATGACTCACTCTGAAAGCTCTGGAAGTCCTGTGCTTGCTACTATGGAAAAATGCAAGGATCTATTAATGCCCAGGTAGAGTTGGGATGCTGCAGGAATGTGTACGGGGATGGAAAACCCATGGAGATGAAGAAGGAGTATACAAGGGGGAGGCCAGCGGAGGTAGGGCTCCCACTGACAATCAGTGACTCAATGAGTGGACTGAATGGAAACAAGGGTGGTGCTCCATTAACTGAATTTTCTTCATTTTTGTGTTTGAGTGATATTAAGATCGTTTTTCTCTAGAAATGCACCCTGTCTACTTGTCTTTCTAGATAATATAAGGCAAAACATAAGGTCATAGAAACACAGCTCTCCAGGGTGAGTTAAGTGTTTTTGAATAGCTCTTTAGTGTTTTGAAGCACTCATTGTACCTCATGCTCACTCATCTCTCTCTCTTCTCTCTTTCTTCTATCTATCTATCTATCTATCTATCTATCTATCTATCTATCCATCCATCCCTGCTTTTTTTACTTTATAATATATCATAAACATTTTCTTAGGTGACTCAATATTTTTTCTAAAATATAATATCTAATAGCTACATTACATTCTAACAAATGTTAAGCACCAATTTTTTTCAATCACCCCAAATGTAAGGGGTGATTGAAAAATACCCATCTAGGGTGTGTGGCAGAAAATTCATTTGACCGAAGCTGTATGAAAATGCAGTCAATGATCCTAAAGACATTGTCATCTCCCTGCCTATGGAAAAGGTAAAATGTAGGCTGAACCACACATGCTGAGGAGGAGCTGGGGATGGGTGATGAGGCCACACCTTCCAACTCTGAAAATCTGAGATTCCAGCCAACTGAATGAGCTTCTAGTCACCCGAGCTGGAATGCTGCAGTGGAAGAAGCAGATAAGCAGTGTGACTGTGAGCTGTTGTTCAGGCCTTTTAAAACTGTGTACTCTTTCCCACTGGGAAAAGGAGTTTTGGTTTTATGCTTAAAAGGACAACATGTGCTTGGCCTCACAGTCACCTATGAAAGCAAGTATCAGCTGACCCAAGTCCATACAGAGATTTATCTATGAGAAAGTGGTACTACGTGAGGCTGACCCTAAGGTTTGCAAATGTTCTGAAATTATCATTCCTCTGTGTGGTGGGAATGAAGAAAATGTTCTATTCTTAATTGACAGTCTAGATGGAGTCACCCAGCAGGAGACACACCCCAAAGAGAGGCCATGGGTGTGGGAGGTGGGCCAGTGCCTGGACAGAATCATTGGTGCAAGGGAGTGCAAGAACACTTAATAAGGCTCCTTGTGCTACACAAGAGGTGCAGAAGATTCTGAATACTATTAGCATCGTTAGTAGATGCCCACATTTCCTCTTTCACCTACAATTTTGTCTTTCTCAGTAAAATATAATTTGTTCCATAGTTCTCGAGGTGAGTCATGCACACAGGAAATCAATAGGTTTCTACTTGTCGATACCACTCTTCCCTTCAAGGACATGCTGAAGAGCAAAGAGAAGCAACATGGAAAAGTTCAGATGGGCTAAAGAGGCTGTTTACACTCATGCTGGGAAAGCTGGGTTAAGGCACCAAGAATAATAAACTGGAAATTGCCTCCTGTGGCCACTCCTGTCTTTTAAATCTGAGCTTCAGTTCAAATGAATGTTTACTAAGCATCAATTCTGTCAGGGGCTGCTGTGGACTTCATGATTGTGTCCCCCTAAAATTAATATGTTGAAAGCCTCAATCCCAATGTGATGGTATTTAGAGATGAGGCCTTTGGGAGATAATTAGGGTTAGATGAGGTCCGGAGGGTGGAGCCCCCAAGATGGGATTTGTGCCTTAAGAAGTGGAAGTCCCAGGGTTTTCTCGATGCCTCCATGCTATGTGAGGATACAGGAAGGAGGTGGCTATCTACAAATCAGGCAGAGAGTCCTCACCAGACGCTATCTCTGCTGGCACTTGACCTTAGATTTCCCAGCTTCCAGAATTGGGAAAGATAAATATTTGATATTTAGGGCACCCAACCTGTGGCATTTTTGTTATAGGAGATTGATAAGACTAAAACAGGATCTGTACTAAGAAATAGCAAATGATAAATTTTTGTTATTCATTCTACAAATATTCATGGACTGCCTACTGTATGTTAGTCACATTGGGCATTGGGAAGACAAGGTTGAAATAAAAAGATATAGGATGCTTTCATGAGCCTTTCAGTGTAGTAGGCAATACAGATATTATATTGGAAACAATTTTAGCCTTTAAAAATTATATTATTATATACTCTCTTTCTCACTCAAGTTCTGAATCTCCTGGGAAACAAATGAGGAGTCAGATAGGTGGAAGTTACAGTACCAGTTTTATGATGGATAAAACTGTTTGAGACAAGTGGTTTACTTAGTCATGTGAGCTTTCTGATATGCCCTCAGACTGAATTTTCTCCACAAAACTGTAGACCTTCTTCATAGAATAGTTCAGTCATCTGACTGAGAGTCCCTTCAGGAAGACAGATCCAAAAATCATTTAGGTTCTCTGCCAATAGCATCCACTGTGAACAATCTATGACCACCTTCATGTTCTCCTATCTGCCCAGCAGCTGATCCAGATGGCCCTGCCAGTTGCCTGGTCAACTCCACTGATGGGGAAGGCCACACACCCCTGGCTCAGCCCAGTTGGTTAAGAGAACAAAAAGCTGGCATGGGATAAAAGATGAAAAATACTACTTGAGAGGAGATCCCCTCTTGAAAGCCAAAAAATTGAGGGCTAACCATACTCTTTACAATTATGACAAGTTCTTTAGACAGGCAAACCCAGGGTGTTATGGGAAAGCATAATGTGGAAACCCAGATTATTCCAGAAGGGGAGTACATGAGCAAATTATGGTTTCTACTCCTAGGAAATTTTTAGTTCACTCACAGGAAGAGAGAATCATCATGAAACAATGAGAGTAAGTTCCGTACTAGCAACATAAGTTAGGTACACAAGGAGCAAGGCACCATTGTTTACTGTTCTTTTAAATACACCCCTCTTACACATGTTCTCTACAACATTAAGAGACGTGTTATACAGAGACTATCTCTCTATTATTTCAATATGAGAATAAATTTATTATAAAGTAAAGATTTTAGATTTTTTAGGGACAGATTCCAGGGAAGGGTATTTGGGATTTTTGTTTCTTTTGTGTTGTGTGATTAGATCTTTTAGTCATCTAAGAAACTACCAAATCAACTGAGCTTTATGACACTTTGTAAACAAAATCCTAAATCCCTCCCAAAGTGCAAAGTTTGAAAACAAATACTTTAGAAGCTGCTTTTTATTTTAAAATTAGTGTGTATTGCTGGGACTAGAAAAGTCCCACCATTCAAGCTCACCCGTGGTTACCCTTTGAAATATTACTTCCTTTGCCTTTGTTTACTTTATTCTAGTGTATAGTATTTATTTTGTTTTCTCAGTGATTTGGTTTTGTATGTATAACCAACTCTCAATTATCTGCCATGGCTTCATTAATTTGTGGACTAACTATCATTGTATCTAAGACAAATAATCTGTAAAAAATATTAAAGCTATCACTAATCAGTGAAAAACTTTATTCAACAGGTATCTACTGAATTTCTATTATGTGCCAAGCATATAACTACAGAGCAAACAGCTGGCACCCATGGAGTTAACTGTCACACAAAGAAGCTCCACCTTCCAGGGGAGGCCCCTCTGACCCCTCAATCCCACCAGACAGCATTCCTGGGCCCAACAGAGAGTCTGAATTTTATAAATGCAAGGCTAGAAATGGAAGGATTAGATAAAAAAGGAAGAAGAGAGATGGAACGCAACTCAGTTGCACTCCAATATCTGAAAAATGGCAAAGAATATATAAAAATTCCATTATTTAATTAGATAACCTCTTGGCCATTTCAAACCCCCAAGCAATTAATCTGACATGATTTTTAATTTATTTTATAATTTTTAGCATTCCAGATAATATCTAGAGAATGGTAACTGGATTCCTAAATATAGATGGAATTTTAACTAAATAAGTTTACATTCAATTTATTTCCTTTTTTTTGTGACTAGTGTAGTTTTAACCCTGATTGGGGGTTCTAATTTCAAGGCAATACAAACTTATTCCAGGTAGTTTTGGAAAATACACTGTAGTGGTGTGTCTGATAATTCAGAAGTTGATTTTATTAACTGCTATTTTTTTCTCAAGTGAAAATGTTGATGTTTGGTGCCTGAAGGTGAATGCAGAGGGTGGAAAAAACTTGTACAAAGGTGTTCAAGGGCCTTAGGGCAAAGAGAAAATCAAGACCTCAACCACTTCTCCCAGAGATTATGGCAATTTATTGGGTGATCCAAGGATGCCTGGAGTTAGCCCCAGAAGAAGGGAAGTGGTCCAGGAAGATGGGGTTTCAGACTAAGGAGGCTGTGAGTGCTGGCATCTCATCAACCAGCAAGACTTTTTGTACTATGGATAACCATTAGGATCATTTATCCTCTCTCTCCCCCCCAAAATATTATTTGGATTTCAATCTGATTTATAGTAACTACACTGATTTGTGGAGGTAACTTCACTTTTTAAAGTTATATTTTTTATTTATGCTATTATACTTACTTCCACTTTTTCTCCCTTTTCCCCCAGGATCCCCACTCAGCCAATCCCCACATTGTTGTCTGTGTCCTTGGGTCAATCATATATGTTCTTTGGCTAATCCCTTCACCTTCTTTCATCCAGTCCTCCCTGCCTCCAACAGCTGTCAGTCTGTTCCATGTATCTATGCCTCTGTTTCTATTTTGTTCATTAGTTTTTTTGTTCATTAGATCTCACACATATGTGCTATTGGATGGTATTTGTCTTTCATGGACTGACTGGCTTATTTCACTTAGCATAAAAGGCTCCTGCTCCATCCATATTGTCCTAAAAGGTAAAGAGTTCCTTCTTTTAACTGCTGCATAGTATTCCATTGTGAAAATGTACCACAGCTTTTTTAAAAAAGATTTCATTTATTTATTTTTAGAGAAAGAAGAAGAGAGGGAGAAAAAAAGAGAGAGAAAAATCAGTGTGAGAGAGAAACATCAGTTCTCTCTCACACATGCCCTGACCAAACCCACAACCCAGGCATGTGCACTGACAAAGAATCCAACTGGCAATCCCTTTCACTTTGCAGGATGATGTCCAGCCAATTGAGCCACACTGATCCAGGCTGTACCACAGCTTTGTAATCCACTCATCTACTGATGGGCACATAGGCTGTTTCCAGATCTTAGCTATTGTAAATAAATGCTGCTATGAACATAGGGGTGCATGTATTCTTTTGAATTGGTGTTTTGGGATTCTTAGGGTATAATCCCAGCAGTAGAATTGCTTGGTCAAAAGGCAGTTCCATTTTTAGCTTTTTAAAGAAATTCTGTATTGTTTTCTACAGCGGCTACATCAGTCTGCATTCCCATCAACAGTGCACTAGGGTTTCCTTTTCTCCACAACCTCACTAGCACTTGTTGTTTGTTGATTTATTGATGATACCAATTCTGAGAGGTGTGAGATAGTATTTCACTGTGTTTTAATTTGCATTTCTCTGATGATTACTGATATTGAGCATCTTTTCATATGTTTATGGGTCCTCTTATCTGTATGTCCCCTCTGGAGAAGTGTCTATTCAGGTCCTTTGCCCATTTTTTTTAAATCAGATTGTTCGTCTTCCTAGTGTTAAATTGTATAAGTTCTTTATATGTTTTGGAAATTAAACCCTTATCAGATGTGTCATTAACAAATATGTTCTCTCATACAGTGGGGTCCCCTTTTCATTTTGATGATGGAATGAAAATGATCATTCTGCCCTGGCTGATGTAGCTCAGTGGATTAATTGTGGGCCTGTGAACCAAAGGATCATGGTTTGATTCCCAGTCGGGGCACATACCTGGGTTGCTGGCCAGTTCCCAGTGGGGGGCATATGAGAGACAACCATACATTGATGTTTCTCTCCCTCTCTCCTTCCCTTCCCCTTTAAATATAAATAAAATCTTTTTATAAAAAAAGAAAATGATCATTCCATCATTTAACTGTGCAGAAGCTTTTTAATTTGATGTAGTCCCATTTGTTTATTTTTCCTTTGTTTCCACTGCCCTGGGAGATGTATTGGCAAAAATATTGCTATACAAGATAACTGAAATTTTATTGCCTATGTTTTCTTCTAGGATTTATATGATTTCATGACTTACATTTAAGTCTTTTATCCATTTTGAGTTTATTCCTGTATATGGTGTAAGTTGTTGGTCTAGTTTCATTTTTTGGCATGTACTTGTCAAGTTTCCCAATATCACTTATTAAAGAGGCTGTCTTTACTCCATTGCATGCTCTTGCCACCTTTGTCAAATATTAATTGACCATAAAGTTATGGGTTTATTTCTAGGCACTCTGTTATGTTCCATTGATCTACATGCCTGTTCTTATATCAGTACCAGGCTGTTTGGATTACAGTGGCTGTATAGTATTGTTTGATGCCAGGTATTATGATAATTCCAACTTTGTTCTTCTGTCTCAAGACTGCTGAGACTATTCAGGATCTTTTTTGGTTCCATATACATTTTTGGACTATTTGTTCTAGAGTTGTGAAATATACTATTGATATTTTAATAGGAATTGCACTGAATCTATACATTGCTTTGGGTACTATGGACATTTTAATGATGTTAATTCTTCTAATCCATGAACATGGTATATGCTTCCACTTATTTGTTTCTTCTTCAATTTTTTTCTTCAGTGTCCTATAGTTTTCTGAGTACAAGTCTTTTAACTCCTTGGTTAAACTTATTCCTAAATACCTTATTTTCATTATTTTTTGTTGCAATAGTAAATGGGATTGTTTTTGTATTTTCTCTTTCTGATAGTTTGTTATTTGTGTATTAAAATGCCATTGATTTCTGGGTATTGATTTTGTATCTTGCTACTTTGCTGAATCATTTATTAGGCCTAGTAGTTTTTTGGTGGAGTCTTTACAGTTTTCTGTGCACAGTATCATGTCATCTTTGAATATGGACAGTTTTACTTCTTTCTTTCCAATTTGGATGTCCTTTATTTCTTCTTTTTGTCTGATTGCTGTGGCTAAAACTTCCAGTAATATGTTGAATAAAAGTAGTGAAAGCAAAGCTTTGTTGTGGCATGGCTCATGTGAGTGGCCACTGCCTGGACCACCCACCTGTCCGTGGGCAAATTAAGAGGCTTCTGGCCAAGATGGAGGCATAGATAAACATACTTTACCTCCACACACAACTACAGTGAAAATTACAACTAAACTACAAAACAAACAGCACCCATATTTGTCAGAAAATTGAGCTGTATAGAAGTCTGAACACCAAGGATTTAAAGAAGCCACATTCATCTAGATGAATACCTTCCCTATACTAGGCCATGCTACTGAGACAGGGAGTTAAAGCAGCTCTACTTAATACACAGAAACAAACACAGGGAAGCTGCCAAATTGAGGAGACAAAGAAATATGGCCCAAATGAAAGAATAGAACAAAACTCCAGGAAAGGAACTAAATGAAATGGAGATAATAAACCAATCAGTTGCAGAGTTCAAAACACTGGTGATCAGGATGCTCAGAGAAATCACTGGGAACTGCAATAACATAAAAAGACCCAGGCATAAATGAAAATTGCGTTAAGTGAAATAAGAAAAATCCACGGTGAATCAACAGTGGATGGGATAAAGCTGAGATTCAAATCAATGATTTAGAACATAAGGAAGAAAAAGGCATTCAATTAGAAGAGCAAGAAAATTTTTTTTTTTAAAAAGAGAGAGAATAAGGAGCCTCTGGACATCTCCAAATGTCCCAACTTCCAAATCATAGGGGTGCCAGAAGGAGAAGAGGAAGAGCAAGAACTTGAAAACTTATTTGAAAAAGTAATGAAAGAAAACTTCCTTAATTTGGCAAAGGAAATGTACATACAAGTCCAGGAAGCACATGGAGTCCCAATGAGTTGGACCCAAAAAGGGCCACATCAAGACACATCATAACTAAAAGGCCAAAAGTTAAAGATAAAGAGAGAATCTTAAAAGCAGCAGGAGAAAAGCAGATAGTTACTTACAAAAGATTTCCCATAAGACTGTCAGTTGATTTCTCAAAACATATTTTGCAGTCGGGAAGGGACTGGCAAGAAGTATTCAAAGTGATGAAAGGAAAGGACCTGCAATCCAGATTACTCTATCTAGCAAATCTATCATTTAGAATTGAAGGTCAGATGATGTTCTTCCCACAAGGTAAAACTAAAGGGATTCATCATCACCAAGCCATTATTATAAGAAATGTTAAATGGAACTATATGAGAAAAACAAGATCAAAACTATGAACATTAAAATAGCAGCAAATACATAACTATCAACAAGTGAATATAAGAAACAAAATAAGCAAACTGACAGGAACAGAATCATAGATGTGGAGATCATTTGGAGGGTTATCAGCTTGGAGGGGGAAGGGTGAGAACAGGGGAAAAGTGCAGGGGTTAAAAAGTATAAATTGGTAGGTGCAAAACAGACAGGGGATGTTAACAACAGTATAGGAAATGCAATAGCCAAAGAACTTATATACATGACCCATGGAAGTAAAATAAGGGAGGGGATTGTTGGAGGGAGTGGGGTACTGGGTTGAGGGGGACAAATGGGGAAAAACTGGGACAACTGTAACAACACAATCAACAAAATAAAAAAGAGCGGGGAAAGCAGACATCCCTGTCTCGTTCCCAGTCTTAAGGGAAATGTTTTTAGTTTCTGCCCATTGAGTATGATGCTGGCATTGGGTTTGTCATATATGGCTGTTATCATGTTTAGGTATGTTCCCTGTATTCCCACTTTACTGTGAGATTTTTATCATGAATGGGTGCTGGATTTTACCAAATGCTTGTTCTGCATCTATTGATATGATCATAGGATTTTTATCCTTCATTTTGTTTATATGGTGTGTCATATTTATTAATTTACAGGTATTGCACCAACCTTGCATCCCTGGAATAAGTCCCACTTGATTACAATGTAAGATCTTTTTAATGTATTGCTGGACCTAGTTTTCTAATATTTTGTTGAGGATTTTAGCAGCTATGTTCATCAGGAATATTGGCCTACAGTTTTCTTTCTTTGTACTATCTTTATCTAGTTTTGGAATTAGGATAATGCTGGCTTCATAAAATGATCTTGGGAGTCTTCCCTCCTCTTGAATTTTTTTTGGAATAGTTTGAGGGGAATAGGTGTTGACATTGCATTTATTTTAACTGTGCCATGGACTGCTGTTATTTCACACCCAAAAGAGAAAGCCAAATGTCAGTCTGACCTTTGTAGATTTGTAGGTGTGGCAGATACTGCCTGTCACTGACACAATGTTCATTTTTTTCTTACTAACTGAACCCTGATTTCGCTGGGTGTAGAAATACTTAAAATATTCAGAAATGGATGAAACTACATTTCCCAACCTACCTTGCAGAGAGGGTGGCTTTGTAACATAGTTCTGGATAATGAATTAATTTACCAAATGTGGCTCCTCAAAAAGGTCTTAATTTGTGGAGGAATTAGCCAGCAAATGTCCCTTTTCCTTTAACTCATCTTCCTGCATCCACTCAATGGCTGGAGTCCTGGCAGCCATCATAACAGGGTCACCTTAAGGGTGGCACAGGAGAAAGCTAGAGGAAGCTTCCAGCTTCCTTAAATGACATCATGGGCTGCCTTTCCAACTCTGAACTGCTTATCACCATACTTCTTTTACAAGCCAAAAAAAATAGACCTTATGTTATTTAGGCCATCACTGTTTGGCTTTTCTGTTTTAGTTCGCCAAACAAGTTGCTAACTAACTAAGTAATCAGTGAGCAATTATTTTTATTGTCATGATCCTTGTCATATTTTTATTATACTTGTACTTTTAAAAAACTTTACCATCTTGGAGTATGTTTTTATATTTGTTTACTTGGAATTTAGTGGACCTTATGGAACAATGTGTTAAGACTTTTCTAGGCTAAAAAGATTTTAATTATCTTTAGTTAGACCTCTATTCTCTGCTTTCTATATCCATCATCTTCATTTCAAAGCATAACTAGAGTGCAGTTAATAGGCACAACTTCTAGCCAGTGCCTAGTGGAAATTCACTTAACAGTTCTGGCCCATAATAGGATGTGTCCTTCCTCTCTTGTGAGCCTTGCTGAAACTCTGAACTGCACAGCTTGTACTGTTTCCTAAGCAACTGGTTAGCTGTTGCTGTCTTCCCTACAACGCATTACTTAAAAGAATTCTACTCCCAGAATGCAAAAGAACAGTGGTAACCAACTCACCACTACCAATATCACCACCATTCCAAAACTTCCTACTCTGATTTCTGGAACACTCTGCAAAATGATATTGAAATATGAACCAGAAGCAAGATAATATCTTAGCTCAGGCTGCTATAAGAAATACCATTGACTGGGTGGCTTAAACAATAGACATTTATTTCTCACAGTTGTACAAGTTAAGAAGTCCAAGATCAAAGTGCCAACAGTGTCTGGTGAAGGCCTGACTCCCAAAATTCAAGAGGTTGGAGGACTCCTAAGATCATTTTATGAGTCCAGCATTATCCTAATTCCAAAACTAGGTAAAGACAGTACAAAGAAAGAAAATGGTAGGCCAATATTCCTGATGAACATGGCTGCCAAAATCCTCAACAAAATATTAGAAAACCAGGTCTAGCAACATATTAAAAAGATCTTATGCCATAATCAAGTGGGACTTATTCTAGGGATGCAAGGGTGGTACAACTTTGTAGATATCTTCTCCATTTATCCTCATATGGTAGAAAGCAGAGAGAGTTAGCAAACTCCCTCATGCCTCTTCTTACAAGGGCACTAATCCCATCATAAGAGACTTGCACTCATGACCTGATTACCTCCCAAAGACCCACCTCCAAATAACATCATATTATGGTTTCAACATATGATTTTAGGGGAACACAAACATTTAGTCCCTAGCAAATGAAGGGAAAAACAAGTATGGCTTCCTTGAAACACAGCACTTACCTAACTGAAGCATGATTACCTAGCTTTCTGATGAGTAAAGGTCTTGCATCACTGAACCAGAAGTCAGACAGTGGGGAAGAAATGAAATATTATCTCACCTTTTCCCAGGATTCTTTAGTTTTAGTAGATGATGCATTGGTAGGCCACTGATTGATTTTTCTTATTCCGATGCCACTGAAGAGAAAATATTTAGAAAATTAGCAAAGATTCTGGTAATAGATTGCTTGTTGGTAGTTATGTTCAATGCTGTGATTTTTTTTTTCCCTTTCGGCACAACACTATACATTTTTATACTTTATTTTTTGAAAAAACACACCACATTAATGCTGTGATTTTTAAATATGCTGTATAAGTTGTCATTGTATTTTTAAAGATAAATTGGAAGAAACCTCACTAGAGTCTGTAGAATCATATAACTAACCCAATAAAAATTCACAAAACATTAGCCTGTTTTATTAAATCACTTAGTTAGATATTAAGATTATTTATAATTTTTGCTATCTCAAAATAACCCTAAATACCTTATTATTTTCTTAAGAAAGATTTCTAGGAGTGAGATTATTAGGTAAGAGTTAGGACATTTGACTGCCCTTAAAGTTTTCTTGATCATTTGCTAACCTTAGGGAAAAGTGAAATCTTCCTTGGCTACTTTATAATTCTTCTTTGCTTAGTTGAATCCTTTTAGTAGATTCATATTATTTCTATGTCTTATTGTTTTATGGATAAGGAAACTGTAGTTCAAAGGGGCCATTTGTCCAAGATCACAGAGTAAATAAGCAGCAAATTAATGGGAAATGAGTTAGAAGTATCTTGGGAAACCCAATCTATTAAACTCAAATTCATTGCTCTTCCATGCCTCCATGCTTTCAAATATTCTTATTTTACAGTTGAAGAAACAAATACTCAGAGGGATAAAAGGTATTATCCAAAGACCACACAACTAGGTAATGAAGTAGACCCAGTTCTTCAATTCTTTATAAAGAAAATGAGGCTGTATTCAGGATCAATTTGTAATAGGAAATCATTAGAAATAATCTGAAGAAATGGTCAAATGCAGTTCAAATACAATATGCTGAAACTTTGTAAATTATTATGGGTAACTATGCTTATGATCCTGCAGTTATATGTATATATGTGTATATCTATCTATCCATCCACCCCTAATACCTTTCACCTGCTCTCAGCACACATCTCACCTCACCTTTCTTCTCTCAACAGAATGTAACAGAGTTTGAATTTATTCCTCACCTGAGTCCAGAGTTCAAGGAAGAGGCTGTCAAGAAGACAGATTCCTATGACAAAATAATGCTGAAAAGGGAGCATCTTTCCCGTGTGCCAAGTGAGAGGCTATTTACACAGGTATCCAGTGAAAAATCTGTTCTTGGAACATGCCTTCCTACAAAATATTAGCTTCCCATCTTCTGTCCAAAATTCATGTACTTGTCATTTTCATATGACACTGAGGCAGAGTCGGGGTGGGGTGTCTCAAGACATTTCTTCCCTTTTCTTTGTACTTTCTCTTGTGTTGTCTACACAGTGCTTTGAAAAATGAGATTCCTATGGTAATGAATGGCTAGCACATCCATAGTTTTCAGTTTCCCAATTATAAAACATAACTTGGCTATGAAAACATTTTTACAAAGACATAAATTAGAAGGCTAATGTCACAACCACCGGGTCCACCCCTGCTGCTCTCCCCATCTTTACAAGGTTAAAGATAACAGTATCAGTTGTTAAAGAGTGAGTCATCCAGAAAGCTGCAGGAGCTCTAATGAAGGCTGCAAGCGAGAAAGGGGATTCCACGTCCTCTCTCTAGGACCCGCTCACCATTACCCTAACTTGTTCCTTCTGTCCCTGCTACGCACCAGATGCTACAGCCAAATTGGGCAACCTAATGAGTAATTACCATTCTATCTGCTTACTTTCCTGTCTCCTTTGCTCATATTGAACTTTTATCTGAAATACCTCTTATCTTATCCACTGAACAAAATCTTACATGTGCTGATGCCCCACTTAAATTCCATTCCCTCTTCCAACCCTTTTAAAAAACTTTCATAGAAAGAACTAATTGTTTTCTTCTTTATAATCTCATTCTCATGGTTCACACAATTAGCAGGAAAATTTCTCTAATATATGGACATACCCAAGTCTGCAAGCATTTTGAGAGCATCACAATTATTTGCAGCCCAAGTACTTAGCACAGGTTTTCTGTAATGGAGGCAGCACACATTTTCTATAAAGGGTCAGGTAGTAAATATTTTAGGTTCTGTGGGCCATACAATCTCTGCTGTAACTACTCTATTCTGCTGTTACAGCATGAAAGCAACAGGAACATAAACGAATGGGTGTAGCACGTAATCCTGTGTTGCAGCCTGGACAGCCAAGCCAACCCATATTCCTCATTCTTTGGATTTGTGAATTGAAAATCAGACCGTCTTATCCAAAGTAGGGTTGATAAAAAGTTGATGTGAAAAATAACATGCTGTCAAGGTTACAATTCTAAAGGAGATGATTGGAAAGTTTTTAAATACAAAGCTTTTGCACCATGGAGACCAGGACCCACTCCTGCTTAAGTTGAAAGAGGGCTGTGACCCCCTAACACTGGGATGAGGGGCCACACGCCTAAATGAGCAAGATGGAAGCCATGGCTGGCAAACCAGCTCTCACATCACTGAATAACAATAATAATAATGATAATAAGGATGAATATAATTATAGCAAACATTTATTGAGTGCTTTCTACGTGCCAGGCACTGTTCTAAGCATTAATTTATTTAATCCTTACAAGAACACATTGTAGAAAGTGTTGCTTTTATCTCCACAGATGAAACTGAGGCTCAGAGAAGTTAAATGACATATTCATGGCAACACGGTTAGCAAATGAGGATGCAAGTGATCTAAAACTGAAGGATCAGTACAAGCAACACCCTGTGGTTCTTGAATGCAGGTCCATGGCCTAGATGCATACAAATCACCTGAGGAACTGATACAGACACCTAGACCCCACCCTTAGAAATGCTGTCAGTGTACCCAGGGCAAAATCAAGAAATCTCTCTCTCTCTTTTTTTAAAGAGCTGCCCCTATGATCTAGGTGTGTAGCTATAGTGACTTAAATGGTAGTTCCCAGAAGGACATTTATGCCTATGGTTTAATTCGTGAAACCTGTGAATGTTACCTTGGGAAACAAGTTTGTGGAAATGTATTAAATTAATACTTTTGTGTTAAGGGGGGCCCTATCTTATCAAGTGGGCCCTAAATCTTATAACAAGTGTCCTTATAAGAAACACACTGAAGAGACAGAAAGAGAAGAGGAGTAGCCAGCGTGGCCATGAGGCAAAGATTAGAGTGACATGGCCACAAGTCAAGGAACGCTGATGGGCACCAGAATCTGGAAGAGGCGAAAAGAATGGGTTTTCCCATAGAGCCTCCAGAGCGAGTGTGGCCCCACCAAGACCTTGATTTCAGACGTACAGATTCCAGCAGTAGGAGAGGCTAAATCTCTGCTACAGCAGCCCTGGGAAACTAACGCAGAGCCACTCTCTCTTCTTCTTAATTCCAGAACTCATGGGTGTGGCCAGTTCAAATGTAACAACTCCTCAGCTAAAAAGGATCTTTCAGGCCTCCCAGCTGCCACTGAAGTCCTCTCTAGGCTCTGAACTCTAAATCTCCCAAGGGCAGGAAGTACACTTGGCTTATATATTTGTGTCCCCGAACACCAGGGCTTCCTTGGGTGGTTGTGCAGGTTGTTCACAGAGGCCCTGCTGGCAACACCTAGCATACTGCCTTTGACATGAGAAGCCCTTGATCAATAATTCTTAGATAGATCAATGACTGTGAATTCATTGATATTGGCGTTGTCCTCGCTTACCAGTGTAACGAACTCAGATTTCAAGACCCTGGAAGTTTGTAGGCAGAACCTAAGGAGAAATACAAAAGAGAAACGACACTGAAGGGGACATAAATTCCTTATCAGAGGAACTCTGGGGTCTGAACTTTATTTTTAAAGAGAGTCTGATGAAAGCACACCTCCACCACTCACACACAGACATAGAAGTAACGTGACATACAGTACCTCCCCAGTCTTGCACGGTTCCCTGCCAGGACCATTACGCCCTGCCGTGATGTTCTTGCACTGTCTGCACCAGGCCTGTGCCTGGCCCCACACTTACGTCGTCGTCTCCTACTCCACCCTACCCACACCCTCCTTCCAGGACCCATGTGGTGTGAACATATCCTACCACTCAGATCCTGTAACCAGTACCTGGAAAATTGCTACTAGAAACAACACCCAGTGCCAACACCATGGCCTCTTTTCATGGGAACTTACCTGGCTTTGTGAAAAAAGAGTTAGAACATATCGTAATAACAATAATCCTGGGAGTCTCCACTGCCAAGAGATCAGATTCTCAATAGATGAACTGTTTTTTGAGTTGGAAGGCTGCCTTGAAACATAGCCTTCTTATTCAACAGAACTTTGCCCCTGAATAGGTATCACAGAGGGAAAAAAACTTAGGTAGATAACAAGCCAGTGCTCTCCAAATGAAACCAGGTCCCTGACCACTTTCATTACCTCGTATGTAGCCAAGTGAGATGTGTAACAAACTAAGGAGCCCTGTTGGGGTATGGGTGTCACTTCATATCCAGGTGGCCTGAGTGGTTTAGTGCCTCATCTCACTGTTCTCTTACTGACCTCAGTGCCAGAATTTGGAATGCATCCATCTGTGCAGACAAGTTACACAGAACCCAGTACAAAACCTGATATTGTTTAGCGCTTCAGGTTTCCAGTGTTGCGATGTACAGACTTGGGATTTAATTCTAATCCACTGCTCACAGGGAAAGTTACCTTTCATTCATTCACACTCCGCCATTTGGGGACGTGCCACCATGTGATTGATGGGAGGGACGGAGTCAAATGTTTCTTCGCTCCCACAGGAGAGAGTAGTGGTTACAAGGACTCAGTCTGGAGCCAGATATGCTCAAGCTCCAACCCACCTTTGCCACTTACTACTTAACTTCTCTAGCTTCATTTTTCTTGTCTATAAAATGGGACTGCTCATAACAGCACTGAGCTCAGAGGTTTCATTGTGAAGGTTAAATACGATGATGTTGATAAAGAATTTGACACAGAGAAGTCCCCAATAAGTAATAGCTATTATGTAGGACAAATGACACACAATTATATAAACTTCCTTTCCTAAGTACTACCAAATTAGAACTTACACTTTCTCTTTTACCTTTTCAACTAGCTACTTTTAATTAAAAGGGTAAATATTTCTTTCATTTTAAAGAATTCCTGTTCAGCTCACATAGTTTCAGTACCTACTACAGGCTGGGCCAGGTAGCACATTTAACACATGGGATCTCTTTTAGTCCTTACTGTGTATGTATGTCTTTGAAGCAGATATTATTATCCTTACCTAAAATTTGGGGAAACTGAGACTCAGGGAGGCTAGGTAACTTGCCAAATGCATTAATTAGATATATTTGAATATGAGGATTCTGACTGTGAAGTTTCCTTAGAGCCTAAGACTAATATATGCTACGTAGCCAAATAGGAATCAAAATGTTGACTTTTTCAATGGCTCAATAAAGTGCAAATTGAAGGTGCTGGTAAATGGCATTGGGGAACACAAAATGAGACCTTATTTTTTTTCTAAATCTGGACCTGAAGACCCCCCGTAGAGAGAAGTGGTCCTACAAACCAAAGCCTACATATCTAGCCAGTCATAAGCCCATCTCACCTCCTAGCTGACCCCAGGAGAGATCAGGCAAAAGAGGCTATTGATTTCCCTCAGGCCTCTTTGCTGTAAACATAGTGATAGGAAACAGGGGACAGAGGCTGGGAGTGCGAGCTGCAACATCAGTAAGAAACAGAGAAAGATCAGACCTTTGGGAGTGACTCCATCTATTAGTAAAAACAAGATGGCCTCGGTTCTCATCAACCAGATTTGCCACTTCTCCCCAAGGGATGAGAGGTGTATGTGTAAGCAAGAAAAGAAACCAGCTAAACAATTCAGTCAAGACTCACCATTTCTGTGGAAACTAGTTGCAGAAGTAAGGGGAGGGGAATGAAGATTCCAGTAGATGGAAACCCTATTATCTTAAAATTTGGGGAGCTAGATTCTTCATTACAAATTATGAAACATTCTGTATTATGATTAAAAGTATGGACTTGTTGATAGAGCAATCTGGATTTGAATTTTGACTCTGCTGCTTAGCAGGGCAGAATCACTCCTTTTGGCTGACTAATATATGAAATCCCTTCCAGAGTTTATAAATGCCCTTCCATATATGAATCTTCATAGCAGAAAAGGCCCACATCATCCCCACATGGAAGCCAGATTCCGTCTCTCCAACCTCCCTTACAAGTGCACAGTGAGCAGGAGGTCTGGGATTTGCAGCATCTTCCATTTCTTTTATCAATGTCTTACAGTTTTCAGGGTACAGATCTTTCACCTCTTTGGTTAAATTTATTCTGAAGTGCTTTATTGTTTTGAGTGCTATTGTAAATGAGATTGTTTTCTTTATTTCTTTTTTAGATAATCCACTGTTGATATATTGAATTGCAACTGATTTGTAGGCAATTTTGTGTGTTGATTTTGAATCCTGAAACTTTAATGAATTTTTCTATTACTTCTGACAGTTTTTTTTTTTTTTTAGTAGAATCCTTTGGATTTTCTATACATAAGATCATGTCATCAGCAAACAAAGACAATTTTGTTTTTTCCTTTCTGATTTGGATGCTTATTTCTTTTTCTTTCCTGATTGCTCTGGCTATGACTTCCAGCACTATGTTAAATAGTGGTAAGAGTGGGTAGCCTTGTATTTTTCTTGATCTTAGAGAAAAAGTTTTCAACCGTTCCCCACTGAGTATGATGTTAGCTGTGGGTTTGTTTTAAATGAACTTTATTATGTTGAGGTATGTTCCTTCTATACCCAAGTTATTGACAGTTCTTATTATGAATGGATGTTGAATTTTGTCAAATATTTTTCTGCATCTACTGAGATAATCATATGATTTTTATTTTTAAATCTATTAATGTGATGTATCACATTTATGAATTTGTGTATGTCAAACCATCCTTGCATCCCAGAAAGAAATTCTGCTTGATCATGATATATGATTCTTTTACTTTGTTGGTAAATTCTGTTTAATAGTTTTTTAAAGAATTTTTGTATCTATATTCATTAGGGATATTGGCCTCTATTTTTTTTTTTCTTATAGTGTCCTCATCTGGCTTTGGGATAAAATAGTCCTGGTCTTGTAAAATGAATTTTTCCTCTAATTTTTGGAAGAGAGAGTGGTATTAATATTTAAATGTGTCATAGAATTCATCAGTGAAACCATTTGGTTCAAGAATTTCCTTTTTGGGAGGTTTTTGATTACTCATTCAATCCTACTCATTATCGTCTGGTCAGATTTTCTACTTCATGATTCACTTTTGCTGATTTGTATATTTGTAGGAATTTATCCATTTCTTCTAGGTTGTCCAATTTGTTGGTGTATCATCAGGAAAATGAAAATTAAAATCACAAGGAAATATCACCTCCACCTGTTAAAATGACAATTATGAAAAAGACAACAAGTAACAAATGCTAGTGAAGATGTGGAAAAAAGGAAACCCTTTCTCACTGTTCATGGGAATGTAAACTGGTGCAGCCACTAGGAGAAACAGTACAGAGTTCCTTCAAAGAATTAAAAATTCAACTACCATACTACCCAGAAATTCCTTTCCTGGGTATTTATCCAAAAGAAATTAAATAACTATGTCAAAGAGATATCTGTACCCCCATATTTATTGCAACATTATTTACAATAGCCAAGACATGGACACAGCCTCAGACCACACTAACAGATGAGTGGATAAAGAATATCATATACATACATACACAATGGAATATTATTCAGCCACAAAAAATTCTGTCATCTGCAAGAACAAGGATGAAACTTGAAGGTATTATTTTATGAGAAATAAGTCAGACAAATACTGTATGATCTTATATGTACAATATAAAATTAATGAACTTAATAGAAACAGAAAAAAATGATGCTTACCAGGAACAGGGCTGGGAGGACAGAAATGGTTGAAGGTGGTCAAAGGGTATAAAACTTCCAGTTTTAAGATGAATAATTTCTGGTGATGTAATGCACAGCATGGTGACAATAGTTAAAAATGCTGTAGTACATATTTGAAAGTTGACTAGAGGATAAATCTTAGAAGTTCTCACCAAACACACACACAGTGCAACTATGTGACATGATGGATGTGTTATCTGACCTTATTACGGTAACCATTTCACAATACATGGAGTGACCCTAGTGTTTTATAATTTGGGAGGAAAGAAATTAAAAAACTCTTTCACTCTTACTGTGTTCTGAGAATATGCCTCTTTCCAGTAGTTTATAATGTGTATTTTTTCATTTTCCATTCATCTATGTAAAGCACTCAGACTTATACTAACATTTCCATATAGGTAAAAATAGTGTATCAACTTAAAATGCTTTCTTTCTGCTACAAGCACCAGACAAGCACCAGGCTTTAACACATAAGCATCTGTTTCTTTCATCTAATCAAGAGGACAAGAGGAAGTTTGTGGTGATGTAGTCGTTGTGGTGACAACGATGCTGTCATGGATTTAACCATTTTCTATCTTTCTGCTGCATGATCCTTAAAGGGATTTTATCATGGTTATTACCTCATGGTCATAAGGTGGCTGCTGCACCAATAGGAGTAAAATTCATTTGCATTTCAGCTGGTAAGTAAAAGATGGAAAGAACTAAATGTCAAAGACTCATGCTATCTGGGCAGGGTTCTTTGCAAACGTTTTCCCTGAAGTCCTGTCCAGCAGAGCTATTTGATTGACACATGCAAATCTACTCAAATCTCTGAAAGTTCTCTGGGAAAGTGAATTGTGCATGGGGTTGTGTTCAGCATCCTGACAGTGTCTTCCCTGGATAGTAATGTAATCAGAGCTAAGCTACATGGTGTTGAATTATGGCATAAGGAAAGAAGGCTTGGAGTCTCCACTTGTAACACAGGAGTCTGAGGATTGTGCATAAGGAATAATGACAATAAAAATAATATAATATAACTAGCAATGACTAATATTAATCTGGGACTTATTATATACTAGGCAATGTTCAAAAAATTTATATATTGTACACTACTTCATTTAATCCTTGCAATAATCTTATGAAGTAACTACTATTATTATTCCCATCTATTTTTGAGGAAGCTAAAACATAAAGAAATTCCACAACTGAGGAAGTTCCCTCAGTAAATAAGTACTCCAACTGCAATTGAAAGACAAGGAACAAATATTCTAACTCAGATTTACTAGTAGACAAGAAAGGGATCTTTTGTTTCTTTACCTCCTCTTCATACTAAGGTTTTTCTCTAGAAGTCAGCAAATGTTTAACTAGCCAATATGAGTCTGATTCTTAAACTTCCAAACTCACATGATCAGAAATCTTAAAACAAAATTACAAGTCAGCCCATTACTTGGCATAGTGCCTATCTAACTTGTCATTTTTTATTCAAATGGTCATCCAAGGAGTTTGCCTTCACTATAAAATTGCTACTGCTACTAAGATTAATAATGCTCTGTCCATTGGCCTTCTATATGTACAAGTATGAGGACATTTTACAGCATAGCAGACACAGTGAAGGAAAGGATCCCTTTTATTAAAGTGGCCTGACATGGAGGCATCATCTCTTCACTCACAGAAGAAACAATTCTTTATGTCCCAGAGAGCCCTGACTCCCAATAAACACCACCAGCAGCAAGAAGTCCTGGTATAAGCTCACCACTCACTGGTTTAAAGCAGTGTTTCTAACCTTTTTTCATTATTGACCACTAAGGAGCCTGTGTAGATTTTCTTCTTAATTGCTTCCAACATGACATTTAAATATCACAAATATACTATATATTTATTTATGTAGTATGGTCTTTAGGAAGGTTGAAGATCTAAACCATGCCCCCACTAACACCACCAAGAACCAATTTTCATCCCCTTGGAATGATACTGCCCTTGTTTGAAGTGATTGATTTATGACTTTAAAAGTCATTCTGAGAAACAGAGCTTCCTTGTGGCCTCACCAAAATTCTAATAACAGATAAGATCCCATAAAAAAACTCCAGCTAAAGTCTTGCTGCTATCAATGTAGTAGTCATTAGTGCCATCAGTCCTTTCGGAGCACATACTAGGACTGCACACATTCCCGCATGTGGTTTGGGTGGGGTTGTGTGTCTAGTTGTTAGTGAAAGGTATCACTTCCAGGTCAGAATACTCTGTTGCTATTTAGAAACCTAGAACTCTCTTTTCCTCTACCCAGTGATAAGCAGTGTTCAAGATGGTTGCTACTTTTATCAGCCTTGAGGTGGCTTGTTATTGTAGAACAACCCAACTTACCCTCACTGATTTACTGGGTCATTCATTTACTCCTTTGTTAATCAATGAGAACCACTACATGCCACCTACTACCCTAGGCACTAATGATATAGCAATAAACTAGACAAATCCTTGCCTTCATGGAACTTACATTCTAATGGAGGAAACAAGTGAGATCAAATTCAGTAGTTTTTCAGTCCAGAAAGAAAGAGACATACGGTACAAGAAAATTGACCCTTGTCCTTGAAGACAAGGTTAAAATTAGAAAATTTTACCCTGTGATATACTCTCAACAATCTTCTGTGAAATGAAGCCAAGTCCAGAGAGCATTGGTCCCTCTGTTCTTCCCCAGACACCAAAGGGACGCTAAAGTCTTGTTTTAATTCTAAAATTTGAAGTTAAATTATTGGGAACATTACAGAAAGAAATCATTGGAGAAAGATCAGAATTTAGGAGAATATGAAGGTGAGAAGGATGTTTTCTAGATTTCAGAAATAAAAGGCACAGACACATAAAGCTACAGATACTTCTCACTCAAACCAAATTGACCACAAAGGTACCAAGTCATCAGATGAACTAATTCACCAAAACATCAACTTGAGCTCTTGAACAAGTGATTTTATTTTGCCTAAGACCTTATATTACAGAGAAATGTTCATTTCCCACAGGATGAAGCCCATTCTTCCTTGAGAGGAACCCTGAGCAAATACACAAATAATTAAACTGAAATAGACCATTTTAACCCCACTGCAGTTCAAACATCCCAGCCATCAAAGCTGGCCAGCCAAAACCAGCTGCTTAAGATCATCCTTTGAGGTTCAATGAACCAAGGCTTTGTTAGCCCAGGAGTGAGAAAGGATTTCAAAGACAAGGGCCCTCCTTGGGAAATAATTTCCTGATGACCTCTTTGAATTACATGATTTTTCTCATAAAACAGTTAGCCCCCTAATCCATCTTCCCTCCACTGTGAATCTCTCCTAAGCCCCTCAGCCAAGCTAGGAGAAAATGATGGGAGCAATGGCCACATTTTCCCAACCCATGACAAAATGTTCCTAATTAACCTTACACTCTATAAAGTAAAATCAACAGCAGATGAATTTTCCTCTGTCTTTCACTCTGCAAATTCTGGATAACTTGAGTCTGTGTCTTTATACAGTGGTTTAAATGAACAAACAAAGGAATCTAAACTGTAAAACATCACTTTCAGATACCAGCATCATCACTACTGTCGACTTTGATGTTCCATATACAGCCATTTCTGAAGATTCTTAGTACTTTGGTAAATTCTGTTTGGATGTTTTAGCTAAAAAACATACACATGTATTTGAGTTTTAACATCAGGTACTGCTTTTTCTGTAAAGTTAAGATAATAATTTTTAAAAGGAACATACCACGAACTCAGCTGCCTAGCTTTGAACCAGGACAGTGATTTTCAACCTTTTTCATCTCATGGCACACATAAACTAATTACTAAAATTCTGTGCCACACCAAAATATATATGTTTTGCCTGTCTGACCAAAATATAGGCATAATCTTGATTCATTCACACTGGAAAACTATCGTTGTGTTGGAAGTTGTCATTCTTTTTAATTTAACAATCTAAGGGGAAAAAACGTCAGTGCCCCTGACTTTATAGTCAGGCATCACGTTTTAAAAAGTCTCGTGGCGCACTGGTTAAAAATCATTGACCTAGGGGCATATTAATGCTCAGAAATTTATCAAAGAGCTCTCTTTCTAAGAAGTTAATATCACAACACCAGAAGAAAAGAAATAGGTGGACATGAATATGAGTCAGTTCCTAGAAGCAAACACACACCTTGGGACTCAAATATCAGTAATGCTGAAAGGGTTCACAACAATGTGTTGTTAAAAAAATTCCCTGGAAAACTGGATGGGGAGTGACAATTCTGTACGCTGACATTAGCTAGTTGGATAATCTCAGGAAAGGAACTGTACACCAACACTCTGCCAGGCATCGTATGAATTTTTCATGAATTGACTCATTTACTCAGCATGTCAGAAAATATTATTATCATCGCATTTAAGAGATTTGGAATCTGGTGCCCAGAGAAGTTAAACAACTTACCCAACATCACAAATTTCAAAAGCAGATAATTTTCCTTAATACTTCCATCTCTGGATGTTCTTTAGAGTTTCACACAGGTTTAGCATTCTAAGTTTCCAAAACCTTTAGGTCTATACCCTACTGCTCCATTTCTAAAATTATGTACATATAATTCTACCAGTGACTTTATGTTTGATAATTTTTTCTTTAAAAATGTTTTCTTTTGAAGATTTCAATCTGAAATCTCAAATGAAATCTTTGGCTTGGGTTAAACTTTTAAGAGAGAAGATGAAGGATGTGGAAGGTAGAAACCTCCATTGATTCTTTTGGCCACAAAGGAGTCACTTTTAGCTCTACACACAGTCTTACTGATTTTTCTCAAGGGGATTGGGCATTATCCATCCACTGGAAGATGCCTGAAGAGATGGAAACCAATAAAAATGTGTCTTACCAGTATATATTCATTCTGCTGTATTATCTTTGTTTTCAAATAGCCCTATTAAACCAGAAAGGCATTGTACAGCATGACTCTAGAGGAAAATGCCTAATTTAAAACCTGTCTCATTCAGTGTCAGAATGGTTTTTAACCTCTCTGAGCCTCACTGAACTCATGTATAAAATGGGGACATCAACACTTTCTTCTCTAGGTTGTATGAAGGTTGGCATGCCACAGAATGCCTATTAAGCACATAGTAATATGCAATGGTTATTATTCTATCTATTTTATAATTTTGAGAACCCAATTAGAGGTTCTAACCATGAACTTCTAACTCTTCCTGAAGCAAGTCTTTTCTTTCACTAACTCTACACACTCAGGAAAATTAATTACTTAAAAACCATTTTTAAGTATTTTCCATAAAGCACATACTATTCTAAGTGTTTTACAAGTATTATCTCAGGTGTCTTCCTTCCAACCCCATCGGTGGATAATACACCCATTTTTACAGAAAAGGAAACTGAGACACAAAGACAGTAGGAAATCTACTCAAAGTGACTAAGGTAATAAGTGATAGAGCTGGGGTTCAGATTCAGGCCCTTGGCCCCACAGCCCCAGTCCTGCCCAACTCTGCTCTGCTCGTACTCCTACCACTTGCTTTGCTCCTCCTCTCAAACTGTCCCCACTCAGGACCTTTGCATAAACTACCCTGGCTGTACTGATCTCGAGCATCTCTTTACATGAATAATTCCACCTTCCCCTCCCTCAATATTCCGCTGTCTCCTGTGCCATCTTTTCCTTCCCACCAGGTGCTCAGCTAGCCATTCATACCTCCTTATTTCTCATTGCTGATGCCTAGCAGTCTCTCTGCATTATAACTGCTGTGCTGTTCAGCAGGGTCCCCTGCAGGCCTCTACAAAGGCAGGAGCTGAGCTTTAGTGTTCTGGGTGCCTACAACTATAACACCTGAGAGCACAGAATAAGTGCTTAACAAATATGACTGATGTGAAATTCATCCACGGATTGCTTATTGAGTACCTTTACAAGGCACTTGGCCCATGCCAGGGCCTGGGAGTATACTAGTGAACTAAACACAACCCAAAAGAATAGCAGGAGATGGATTTTAGAGACGTCATTAAGATTATGGGTTTGAAAGCCAGATTATCTGGGCTCACATCCAAGTTCTGCCAAGTTTTGTGAGCTTGGGCAAGTTATTTGACTTTTGTGTGCCTCAGTTTTCTCACTTATATAAATTGGCGATATGCATAAAATTATATATGTTATGTAAATATAAGATATAATATTTAATATTTATAATATATGATGCATATGTATGCAACTGTTACAGGGTTGCTCTGAGGAGTAAACGAGTTATTCCATATAATACGTGTGGGGTAGGCCTGGCCCTTAGTGAGCTCTCAGGAGGTCTGGGGGTGGGATGGGAAGGGGACATCCTGTCTTCAATTACAAATACAATAGAATAAAGAGATATTTGGTTGAATAATGTAAATTGTTTTTGCAGGTCAGCATGGTTAAAAAGAGGCAATTTTATATGATACAAACTAAAATGCACAGAGAAGGGAGCAATTAATTTTACCTGGAGAAGAAAAGCTTCAAAAAGAAGTTGTACCTTGGTGGAGCCTCACAGGGTGAGTAGGACAGTCACTGAACAGAGAAAGGGAGAGATGATTCTGAAGGAGAGAAATAGCAGGAGCCAAAGCAAGGACCACAAGAAGGCATGGCCATAGGCTTTTAAGGTCAGAATGCAGAATCCATTGTGAGGATGTAGAATTGAGACTAGGAGCCAAATTATAGCTATTACACCAAGCTCATTCACATTCTTATCTCAATGTTATAAGAGATATTAGTGGTTTTTAAGGAGCTAAAAAGGCATTATGGCCTGAAGAAAAATGTATAAATGGATTTCGGTGCCAGACAGACATAGTTTGATCCCAAGTGAGTGAACTTGAGCAACTCACTTAACTTCCATGAGCCTCAATTTCTTTATCTGTAAAATGGGTTAAATAGGACTTCCCTTGCAGGATGGTTGTAAAAATTAGAGCTGTATATAAAGCACTTGGCAGATTACCTGATACAAATGATTTCAAAGAAGAATGGCCCTTATTAATAGTATTATTAATGTCTGGGAAGATTAAATGCTTCATAGAAACAGATCCACTGGCAATCTGCAGGGACTCCTAAAACTAATTAGAGTAAGTCCAGACAATTAAAGAGAAATACAATGATTCCCCAACCAGAAGACTTAAAAAAGGCCAAGAACTATTGTGCTGAGATGTTTAATCCAAAAAATAACTACATTAACTAATATTTGTTTAGCAAATTTGCATGTGTGAAGCACTTTCCTATTAATTCATCTGCTCATTTCAATAACCTTATGAAAGAAATTGATATTATTATCTCCATTTGAAGGGAAATAAACTTCAGAGAAGTCCTTGCTCAAGGTCCCATGATGGCACATGGCAGAGTTGGGAGGTTTGATGCCATTGAAAGTGTATACTGTGTCTTTGTCTTAAAAAACTGAACACAGAATTTGTTTTGAAGGTTTAGGGAATTGTAACCTTATGGTCTCAGTTAAGAATGATAATGCAGGAAATTATACAATCATAAAAGTGTGTGGGGGGTCCATCAACAGTCATCTCTCTTAGCCTTCTCATTTTACAAAAGGGAAAATTGAGAAAAGAGCAATTAAATGCCTCTCCTGTAGTCACTTTGAAAATTCATGGCTGTGCTTCTAGTTAAAGATGGTAGATTTAACATATGCTTTACATTACATTCCATCTCCAAAACTCACTAAAGAGACAGTAAAGGGATTGATTTTAAGGACATTAACCCATAAGAACAAAAAGAATGAGAAGAAAACAACAACAATAACATTTTGGGAGCTAGAAAGCAGATGGCTGAGGGGTGACTGGCTGTGCAGACCCATGAAGCTGAGATTTAAGTTGACAGTGGGGGAAGCCCAGAAGCAACCTGATTTGCACTTGCAAAACCTCACAAAGGCTCAGAAATTGGCAGGAAAAAAGTACCTCTGAAAGCAGCAATGCAGCTGAAGCTGATAGAGGATTTGCTAACAGTGTCTGTGACAGGTAGTCCCTTCCACCTTCCTGGCAGACTGAAGACTGACTCTCCGGAGAGGCTGGTCAGAAAGATCCCGCAGACGTGAGTGCCAGGCACTACTGAAGGCAAGGATACTTTACGGAAAACAGGGAGATTTATTAAAAAGTACATATTCTGAATGGTGAGAACCCAAACTTTCTGTCCCACTTGGCTGCCAGAATACCAACAGCCATGCTTTTAGACCCAGGGCTGAATACTGAGTAATTCTGGTCTGAGGGCTGTGACCAGCCCAACGGTACAGACCCAACGATACTGATGCTCCATCACTGTCTAACAAAAGACTGACAGATCACCTGAGTGTCAATCAGCAGTCACTGCCCAGGTACACACATCTTTCTTCAGCTGCTCTGGTGCACTTTTCTTAAGGTCAGAGTGAGCAAATAAAAATGTGATATTTGGGACTTGGTTATATGAAAAATGTATTTGTTGATTATGTAAAATTCAAATTTAACTGAGTGCTTCATGCCTTATCTGGCAATCTTACCCTCTATTAAATAAAAATGGACATCCAAGAATCACCAAGCATTTGAGGAGCACTTCAACCTGAAAGACGGTGACTGAAACATACTAATGAAAGAAAAGGAACATGGAGTAAAGATAAAAATATGCAACTCCCCCCCAAACCCTAACTTCAAAAATAGTGCATTGCAGGACTATTTACAGCAGCTGAGATTTAGAAGCAGCCCAAGTGCCCACCAGTAGACAAGTGGATAAAAAAGCTGTAGTACATTTACACAATGGAATACTACTCAGCCTTAAAAGAAGGAAAATGTTACCTTCCTCAACAGCACGGATGGACCTAGAGGCTACCATGCTAAATGAAATTAGCCAGTCAGAGAAAGACAAACACTGTAAGATTTTACTTACATTGGAATCTAATGAAAAAATAAACCAAACAGAAACAAACTCACAGATACAGAGAACAGACTGACAGCTGTCAGAGAGGAGGGAGGGCTGGGTGAAATGGTGAAAGGATTAAGCAAAAAATCCCCTTATAGACACAGACAGCAGGATGGTGATTACCGGGAAGGGGTGTGGGGTGGGGGTCGGGGGCAGGGAAAGTGGAAGAGGGTACATGGGGAATAAATGGTGGCAGAAGGAGACTAGACTTTAGATGGTGACAACAGAATAAAATACAGAGACAATGTATTATAGAATTGTACACTTAAAAGCTATATAATTTTATTAATGAATGTCACCCCAATAAATTCAATAAAAATTAAAAATAGTGCCATTTTTTCTCAGAAAGTTAAGAAGGATATTGTACCTCTGAAACAAGATCAGTTTGTTTTACTTACTTTTTAAAAATTATTTTATTGTTGTTCAATTATAGTAAGATCAGTTTGTTTTAAAAAGAAATAGTCAAAGAATATCAAAGAGGTATTATTAAAGTTATGATAGCAGAAATAAAAAAATTCAATAGAAGAGTTTAAAGGGAAAGCAGAGTTACAGAAAAGTAAATCATAGAGAATGTATGAAAAAAGTGATAAAAGAAATAATTTAACACAATTCCCCAAACTGAAGAGTATGAGTTTCCAGATGGAAAAAACCCTCTGAGCACAAAGGATGATAAAATGCCTTCAATAGAGAAAAAGTAAAAAAGAAGAAAAAAGGAAAGGAAGAGAGGAAAGAAAGAAGGGTGGAAAGAGGGAAGGAAGAAAGGAAGGAAGGGAGGGAGGAGCCAAGATATATGTCTATTTTAGTTCTAGGAGGTCAGTATGAAAGGTGATCAATAAATATTAAACAATTTGTAGTCACTCTAGTCTAGAATTAATACAAGAGTTTAATAAACTGACTAGGCTTTAAGAAATGAGCTCTTACAATAATGATAGATATGAATAAGCACAAGGTCGTAAAAGGAAGTCTAGATCAAGAGTCAGAGGCACACGTTCTAGTCTTGCATCTGCCCCATGTGGCCTTAGACACATCGCTTCACATCTCAGGACCCCAGTTTTATCATCTGCAAAATGAGGGTTTAGATCATAAAATTTCATAAATGTATATATTAAGCATTCATGAAATACATGATATTAACACAATTAAGTACATAATTAAAATAATTTTAAAAATCCATATCCCAGTGATACTTAAGTACACCACTTCCTCTTTCTCAAACTGTAGTTCCTTCTTCTTTCTTAGATAAAGCAAACTATTTTATTTGTATATAATAATAGATTTGCATTTCTCTAACACTCTACAGGTTTTATTCATTCAGATCTTCCAAAAATTCCAACTGATACTATTTACAGGTTTGAGGTATACTTTATTGAGTTATACAGTCACAGTACCTGTCCTCTTCTCATGACGTTTTCAGTCTAATTGGGAAAATAGTTTTAAAAATTTTAAATCAAAAAATACATTTCTATGTCGGATAAATGCTATGAAGAAGAATAAGTTTCTATGAAAGAAGATAATAAAGGGAACCAGTTTTAGAGTTGGTGGTTAGCAAAGGAATTTATGAGAAAGTGGCTTTTAAAATGAGAATAAATAAGAGTTAGGGAGGTGAAGAGTAGAAGGAAAAGCTTAGTAGGAAGAGGAGAAAGTATGAGGGCCTTTACGGAGAAACTGAGCTTTTGAGGAAAGGAAAATCAGCCAGTATGGAGGTATGAGATTCTCCGGAAGAAGAATGGTATGAGATGAAGTTGAAGAATGCAGAGGCTAGATTATTTTGGGTCTTTGAATCCATGAAAAAAAGGTTGTATTTTATATTAAGGGCAACAGGAAGACATTAAATTATTTTAAGCATTAAAATGACATCATCTAATTTACAACATACACTCACTCTTGCTGTTACTTTATCTTGTTGGACCATCCATACTATACTTTGAGATAAGCAAGACAGACATATACTCCATTGTTGAGAAAATGAGGCACAGAGAGGTTAAGTGGCTGCCTCGTGAACAGGTCCAGTGAAACAGGTCCAGATTAGTTAACATGTAGGGATCCAGAGCAAGACTGGGTTTTCCAACACCAGTTACTTAGTATATGGCCTGACACATAATAGGAACTCAATAAATATTTGTTAAATGAATGTACGTCACACTAGGACACTAGCTTCTGAGACTCATGGGTCTTTCAGCAAAGAAAAATGTGTAAAATCAGCCACCAGGGGGAGCTTATACTTCCTCTGTAATAGAAACATTGACCTTGGCAAAGACAGCTGGCAAAAAAAAAAAAATCTTTAACTGAACAAAGTGCTTTCTCCAGTTTATACCAAAAAGATTTCATGAAATAGGATTGGCAACAACACAAGAGACCCTTTGTTATGTGCTTGAGCCTGCCATCTGTCCATGAGACTCCGCTATGGACCGCCTTCAAACTTAGAGTTCTTCTGACTTTGTTAAAAAAAATTGGTTCCTCCAAAGTAGAGGGTAGTAGCACTGTTTCCTGACGCAATTCAAACTGTGCACACTGAACAAAAGACATCTTATTTTTTCCAGCCAACACTGCCATTTTGAATTGCCTTGAACTTGCTTAAAAAACAGAAATGATCCAAATCAGCTAACAAAGCTTACCTGGTGACGAGAGCTCTCAGTCACCCTAAGTGAGACGCGGCTCCTTGTTTCCATTCTGCAGCCAGGCCTGAAGTACACACACATGGGTGGGGGGGAGGGGGGAACAAAGCAAACCATATATATGTGAACTGTAAAAAAAAAATTGTCTTAGAAGACTTAGATTTCCCCTGCCAACCACTTTTTTCTAATTTACCAAGGCCTGACTTTTGTCAACAACTAAGTGACAAAATTTTGTGCGCTTAGCTTTCAGTCAATAATGAGTTTGATCTACACATGTTATTAGCTTTCACCCAAGTTGAGGAGGAATCAGGGAAAGTTTTCAAGAGTCCCTTAAAAGTAAATCAATTATTTGTGATCAATTAATGAGGACTGATTGCTCATTCACTCGCTGTTCAGAAGTAGATTTAATCCTGTGGGAGAAACAAGCAAGGTATTGTATTGACACATGGTCCCTGCACTCAACAAACAACTCTTTTTTTGTGTTAGTTGAGAGTATTTTCCAAATATTTCATTTCTTTTAAATTTAGAGACCCAATCCAGGTAGTTGAGTGAGTAAATATTTTTTTCTGGTTTTATAGAATTATTAAACAACATATAAATGCCAGTAGGGTGCCCCGTTAAGTTTCTGTGGTCAGGTGTAGCACCTTACGTTATTCATCTTTGCTTGAATAAATACTCTTAGAGACAGAATGTAATTGAAGAAGGTTGGGTGTTGAAAGAGGATACAGGGATTTTATGCTAAGCACCTTGAATGTGTATTTATTACAAAGCTTTTAAGACATACTTTTGAGAAGTACCAATTCCATAACTTCATAGCTCAGAAGTTCCTGGGTGCATTATATCAGATATTTATTTTCTTTTTCCACAAAGTTATCTAAATAGAAATTATTTATCACACTGAAAACACTGGTGAAAGTAGTAACCTTTGAGCAGATATGAGTTTGTTGTGAGAATGTTTATGTGAGATGACTAGCTTTAGTATTTTCCAGTTATTAAATTAAGAAAATAAATAGAAAATTTTTTTCCAAAACATAATACAAGAAATGCATTTTAAAAGTTTCTACAATTATAATATTTTTTTAAATTCAACATTCAACAAATATATATGGGGCTGACTCTGTTGAAGATACTGACCCAGGTGCTATGCAAAATTCTAAGAAGGTCTAGATGATATATTCTTTCCCTCTAAAGGTCTTACAAACTGGAAAGGTGACAAGTAAAGAAGTCAAGCTCTCAGAATAAGCCATAGTACACTGACAACAGTCATGGTCACAAGGAAGTTCAAACTAAGTTTTGTAGGGATTCAGACAAGAAATAAGATTCATCTCCCTTTGAGCAAAAGTACTCTTGGGGGTGCTGGGCAAAAGAAAGACTATAAACAAAGGAGCAGTAATTGGAAATCACTGAGTCTAACTAGGAAATTGTGTCATCTCCTTTGACCAGAACACAGGTTATTTGTAGGGTAGTCCTGAGAATTAAGCTTGAAAAGATCTTTTAGGGTCAACATTTGCAAAGCCTTCAATGGTATTTTTAGAGTCCAAGTTTCACTGAACAGAGAAGTGAAACCATGAAAGACTTTCCTGGGGAGTGGGCATCTTGGGGACTGATTTGGCTGAGGTGCTTAAGGCAAACAGAAAAGGAGCCCAACCACCTCACAGTCTATTGCCGAAGTCCAGATAAGAAGAAATGTGTAAATTGAGTGCTAACCATCCTAAGGGAAATGAGGGAGTGCAGTTAAGAGGCAATTCAGAAAACAATCCAACATAAAAAGTGAATTAGATAAATTGGGTGAGACGAAGCAAAGAGTCAAATATTTTTAGTTTGTGAGACTAAGGTAATATTTGTACCCTTTACAAAAATAAACAGGACAGAAGACTGAAGAAGAGGATGATTTTAGTATCGAGAACTACGTGCTGAGATGCCAGCAGGACATAGAAAAGAAGTCCAGCAAGTTGTTAGACTTATGGGTTTGGAATGCAGGAGGCAAGAGGGTTCTGGAGGAAAGGATTTGAGAGTCAGTCTGCAGAGGCAGGGTAGTCACCGAGACCTGGGCCCTGGGTGAGGCTGTAGAGGAGAGAGAGAAGAGGAGGGGAGAGAAGGGGATAGAAAGGGAGCAAAGAAAAGGCATCTTGGGAACACTTTTCTTTCTTAGCCAAGGAGGAGCCCTTTAGGAAACAGGAGAAAAACTATTTCTTGTTGCAGGAGTACACTACTAGCATAGTGTACAGGGACCATTTCAGGAAGAGATGGGGAATGTCAAGTACAGCATAGGGAATATAGTCAATAATACCGTAATAACTATGTGTGGTACCAGGTGGGTACTAGACTTATGGGGAGGGCACTTCATAAATTATATGTTTGTCTAACCACTGTGCTGTACACCTGAAACTAATATAAAATAATACAGAATGTCAACTGTAATTTGCAAAATTAAAAAAAGAGAGAGAGGGAGAAAAGGGATGTCAGCAAGGTTATAAGCCACAGAGGGGGAAAGGTGAGGGTAAGTCTGAGAAAGCAAGAGAAAAAACCTGACTCAGATGATTTCAGAGTAAATGGTGAAATGTTTATTTCACCAATTATCGTAAAGCTGTTTGGATAACTCCACTTGAGCATAAGTCAGATTGCAAGGATATAAGGACTCAGAGGGGTGGAGAAGGGGAGCCAGCCACTGTAGACCACCAGCTCAAAAGTTCTAATGAGAAGGGAAGGAGGGGGTGGTGTGTTAACTCGAGGGTGTTAGAGGGTATTTTTGTCCATTTTACCAGCCTCGAAGGACTAAGGCTCCTTCTTACACAAAGGGAAAAGGAGCTGTAAGAGAGGGTGAGACTGCCCCAGGAGGAGAAATTACCAGAGAGATGATCACATGGGTAATACTTGATCATCAGCCCATGTTGGGCATTCCTTTTGGCAAGGAGCCAAACCCTTCTTCAGTTCCCAATGGAAAGGAAAGGGAGTGGATTCGTACAAAGGGACCAAGGAACAAGCTTTGAGGTGGAGAGGACAGGTGAGTGGGGAAGATGGACCTTCCCAGTGAAGTGGGTGAGCCAGGGATCTTTTTGAAAGTCAGGTGAGGAAGGCAGGCCTGAGGACTTCAGAATCATAAGGAAGCATCAATGTAACCTGTAGGGTGAGGTCAGAGGATACAGGGGACACAGTGGGAGTAACAAGTGTGAGATGTTAGGACTGGAAAACAGCATTTTTTTCTCTCTGGGCTCTGGGACCCTCAGGCCCCTGGGGCCCTTGATTTGCAAATCTGTGGCTGCTCACAGCCAGCCTTCAAAGCCACAGGGTTAGCACTCTTAGTTTGCTAATTCCTGGCATTAAGACCACGCCACTGGAGACTGCTGTGAGCAGCTTTTCTAGGCCCCCCCTGCAGGAAAGGAGACACCAAGGAACAAGGCAAAGAAATATCTCTGAAAAACAAGATTGGAGTCCAGCTATCTTTTCACCACTCAGTACTGACATGTCAAAATCAGGGACCTGCCTGACCTTGTTTCTTGGGAAGAGTGAGGTGTCTATCAAAATACATAAATCCTAAAAAGCTCATTGTGAAGGATAGAGTCCAAATAATTTTTATTTTGATCACTTTGAAATATTTTAAAATTGAGCACCACCAGGCATAAATAGTCCTATTTTGTGGGGTATTTGATAAAATTCCAAACATATCAATATTCCAGGGTGTGCCTGGTGACTCTGATACCTTTTGGCAGGTTTGCCAAGAAAGTGCAAATGTGAGAGGAGCCCCAGCGAAACAAGGAAACTATTCTCCCAGTAGCAGGTTGAGGGGCTAGGTGCAGGAAGAAATGCTCAGACTTGTGTCTCCCCAGTGCAGAGGAGATTAGAATGGAATAAATTAGTGATATGTACAAGAGCTGTGACTATGTAACAATGACACTTTGTTCTGCATTCAAGGAACGCCAAGCCCTTTGACAGGGTTCTTGCATTCTCTTTGGACTCCAGGAAGGTACTTGCTAAGTACATCCAACACCCAGGGAGAAGTGTGTCTCCCCGCCCACCTACAATAACCTACAATATTCTCGCTCTGCTCCTTCTCATTCAACGTCTTGCCTTCCTTTCCTTTCTGCCCACCTCTGCCCATCCTTTATCACTAAGAAAACTGCCTTTGCTTAGGAGGAAATAAAACTGCATTGAGCATCCACTTAACAGTAGCAACTGTGACATTTGCTTAACTGAGATCATTATGTGATCACCACAAAAACTGTATAAATAAGTGATAGTCAAGTGCTGATCAAAACTATTTAACAGTTAGTTTGACACAATCAGAAATGATTTGGAGGTTGCACTGGAGGTGGGTAATGGAGGCACCCACTGAGGCAGGCATTACACCTCCTAGTTGTTGGAATGTAGAAAGGTCCAGGGGTCCCCGAAGAAGAGAGGCCTGGATGCTCAGAGCAGCAAGGAGGGGGGGACATTTGAAAAGCAGAAACTTTTACCAGCTGGGACAGGAGTATTTCAATATTCAGACAACCGGAACTGTTGAATCTTGAGCCCGATGTATTTCTATATGACTGATAAAAATGGAGCCAGAGATTTTAAATAGCTCGCCCAAGGCCATCCATTTTGTACAAGGATTGAGACCCAGTGACTCCATGGCATGGCCTCCCTGCTCCCCACCACCCCGACTGCTTGTCTCTTGCTGGCTCTGCCTCCTTTCCTTCACCTGTCACTTGGAGGTTAGAGATGAGAATCTGTAGTATTTTAAAGAGGGGATACAAGGGTGCCTGAAGATGCTTTCCTATCAAACCTCTAAAGCTGCATCTTAACTCTCTGCTGGTCCCATTAGAAATCTTCTCAGTAGTGGCAAGGTCAGAAGGGGGGTGAGTAAAGAAAAATTCACTGAAAAGAAAGCCTATTATTTCCTCCTTTCCCTACAAAGAGACTGTTTATTTTGTTCCTTACCATACCCCCAGAGCCCAGCACATAGTTAACACCCAATACAACCTTGCTGAATGAATGAATAATAATTCATTCCATTTCTGTAACACTGTATATACTTTTAAGTGTCTTTACATCTAATCCTTTACATTGGACCCTCAAGGAGTTCAGCAGGACTACAGGGGTCAACACTGCTATCTCCATTTACAAATGAAGAAGCTAAGATGCAGAGAGCTAAGGTGTTTTGCTTTGCCATGGTGGAGCCAGGATGCGCCCTGCCAACTCCTGGTCTGGAGGTCTTTCTCCCAAATTCCAGTGTAGCCTAAATATACATAAAAGTTCATATAATTGGACTAGTTTATAATTTCCAACCTATCCTGTACTTGGTGACACAATGAAGGAACAATAGCAAACAGGAGACCTGGATACCCTCTCTCCTGTTTACCCCACTCCCACCCTAACTCACAAGGAAACCCCCCTCTCTTTCTAGGGCACAGCCACATCATCCCCACGAGGCACCTGCCTTTATATTTTTGTGTTTTTAAGTGAATCTCCCCTACCGCAGAGAACCATTTTTGTGGCCTATGCTGGTTGGCACAGGCCTTCCCTTGCTCGGCTCCCTAAGTCCAAATACGACAGTTAGGAAACAGAAGAGACTACCATCCCTCCATCTGACTGGAGAATGCCCACTCACCAACTCCTTCTCTGAGACCTCCAGAAGGTGAGGAAACTGGATGACTTTGGGCAATTGGCATCATTTTCTTTCCTCTTTTTACCTATTACAAAAGTTCTCCAAGTGTGGTTTCAGGACTAGTAATATTAGCATCACCAGAAATGGTTACTAGAATTAGCGTGGTGATGATAAGATGTATAAATGTTGAAGCACTATGTTGTGCACCTGAAACTAATATAATCTATGCTGCCAACTATACTTAAAAAAGAAAAATGAAAAAATGGCCTGTTTGGGTAGAACACTTTGTAAAGTATGTGATTTTCTAATCACTATGCTGTACACCTGAAACTAATACAAAGTAATATTGAGTACAAACTCTTATGGAAAAAAAGAATTAAATTTTAAAAAGTAATAGAAAATTCTTGAGCCCCAGACCAACTAGAGTCACAGGCTGTGAGGGTAAGGTCCAATGATTTGTGTTTTAAAAGCTCTCCAGGTCATTCTGGTGCATTCTGGTGCATTCAAAAGTCTGAAGGTTACTATCCTATTATGTCCTATTGTTTTCCTACCTGAGCCAGGGAGTCACCTTCTATTCCCTTTTGGTCTTCTGGGGACCCATCAGCCCACTGAGGCTTCTAATCCTTCTTCTCTTCACATGCAAGCCTGTAATATAGTCTTGTTAGCAACATCATCCATTTAACTCCCTGGAATAGGGGTGAGGCCAGATGATCCACTGAGATTTTTCAAATTGAGCAGCTCTGATTCTTCAGGGGAGCCACAACTGAGCAGATGGTTTAAAGAAGGCAGAGGAGGGGTTCTGCCTAGTGAGTTTCCTCTCGCTGCAGGCCCAAAGGCTGGAGTGAAGTGAGGACACAGGCCAGTTGCCAACTCTTAGTTACAACCCCAGGAGATCTTTGATGTTCTCTCCTTGCAGTTTGGGGTCCCTGTTTTCAAGAATTTATCAGAATGACCCAGACTTAGCAAACTTGCTCTATGTACCTTGGACAAAATAACTGCTGAGTCAATTCTGTGAGGAGACTTGGATTGTCAGCCTTAAAACCTGTTGATAGTTGACTTCGTTTGGCAAACTGCTTCAGGTGCAAAAAACAGTACCATGGGTTGGCACATGTATTGGATCCCTGCCAGCATTTGCATTAGGAAGGTAATTGCTGCAAGAGTAGGTTGCAAATATCAAAAAGAAATAATGCAATTCCTATCTCCACATCTTTCTTATCCTTACCCCTTCCTTCCTTCCCAAGTCCCCGCTCCTGAAAAGACCTCTGGAGGACTCAAGAGGATGATTTCTCCACATCTGGGAAATTTTGACAGTTAAGAAAGAAACAACCTAATTCCTGCTCAGTTGCTGGGTTGTGATATATTTTTCTTGTTTAAGCTTCTATAATCTACTGCTCTTTGTTAGATTCACCTTTCCAACAACAAAATTTGCTTAACTTCTGACCCTTGTACATTTACTGCCCTCCATCTTCTAGGTTCTTCAAGTTATGAAAACACAATGAGTGAATGAAGAAATGATTGAGTTGGAAAGACAAAAACCTTACAATCTGAACTCAAGACAACGGGTGAAAGCTCTGGGATTGGAGTCATGAGACTTGTGTCCCACCGTGGTTTTGCCCCTGGTGAGCTGGTAGATTGTGGCAGGTTGCTGCCCTACTTTTGGTCACTGCAAAACAAGGGCTTAAACAAAACGGATATCTGGGCTGTTTTCTAACTCTTTGGTACTGCGAGTACATAGATTTACTTTAGGACTTTATTATCCCTGACTGAAAACCCAGGTTGGGGACAGCAGGTAGGCTTCAACTTGTTTGCTAATTTGCGCACTTGGAATTGACGGTCTGAGATGTGGGCAGGGTATCATGCTGAACTAAAGGGTCTGCCATAAGTGTAATGGGAAAATACAGCAGGGCCAGGTAGGTGCCTGCTATTCCTGGGGCCTTCTTAGTTTCTCCCATAACTATCCCACAACTAGCAACGGTTTTACGTATATGTCTGTTTAATTGAATCTTGGCTACCTAAAATATAAATACCATCATTGCAAACAGTACAGTGCCTGATATAGAGCCTGTTACCTGATAGGTGCTTCCTGATATGTTTTGAATAAATAATGAGTCTAAGTAGCTTAAGAGCCTGTCTAGAGCAAAAGAGCAAGAACGGAAGAGGACTATGCAAACACTGGGCCCGTGGAGAGAGAATAGCCCCATTCCATGTGCCCTCTAAACATCCTTGCTAACTCAGATTCTCTTTTCTCTAAAACGAAATATCAATCCTTCAGCTTGAGGGAGGAAGGATTTTACTGGTATTTGATGAACACTCCTTTTGGACACTGCTTCCCTTTTGAATGTTTTCACTTAGAGTTTGAGTAGGTGGCAGTTAGCTGGAGAAAAGATTCAAAAGGGCGTCTGCTCTGTAATGCTCTGGTTTTCCAACCACCAGGTGAATTTTCCTGGAGTCCTGAAGCCCTCAGTGTGTTCCCCTTTACTCTTCGTTTATGTTGGAGGGCACATATTATTATAGTTGGGTATTAGGCTTTTCGGAAGGCTGGGAGAGAGGGAGGCTTTCTTGGTAAGCTTGGCTCTGTAGCTTGGCACTCACACAATAAAATGACTTTATCCCTAAACCAGATGTTCAAGTTGTTTTAACAATATCTTATGATCCCTCCATTAAATAAAACAAAAACACACTCTATCAGAGTACTTTCTGAGATTAGACGTTTCATCTCTGCTACCTGGTTTTACCCACCAGAGGGTAGCACCTAGACGAATTTGGAATAAATGTCTAGCAAAATCCAATCTTGGTTTAAGATAATTCACTCTGTATCTTGTGTAAAAGTACCTGAGAACATTAGGATAATTCCCTCAGTGCCTCATAAAGTTTCTAGGTAGATACTTCTAGGTAGGTCTCTATTTATTACCAGGACTAGTGCTGGGACATTGAGTAAATTCTCATAAACTGGGATTAATTTGCATTCTCTTTGCACAATCAGTTTACCCGGAATCTTAAGGTGAGCTTTTCCAGTATATATAAAGTTGAATTCAGTAATTGTTGGGGTCCCTTTAACTCAACAATTCTAAGACTTTTTGTAAGAATAACTTATTGACTTGCCCCAACCTTCCAAATTTGCATGCAACTTTCCTGCTATCATCAGTAGTAGCTATTGACTCAGGCGCATACCTACCCCCTAGGGAGTCAAAGGATGACCTACTTGACCCTTTGGTAGGATCATGGGTTTTCTCTGGGACCTAGGGACCCTTCTGTTTAGTTTTATATTATCACATAGTATCCTGTGCCTTTCTCCCATGGCAGTAGTCCAATTTTTAATTAGACAATTTTGATTAATGTCTACACCCCAACAGTGAAGATTTCTTGTGAACAGGAACCATGTTTGTTTTATCATTCCAGCCCCCAGAAGATTGCTTAATACATATATAGGTCCTTTCTCAAAAAATATCTATTTAAAGAATGAATAAATCAGTCTATGAAATAATGAATAAATAAGTAGAGCAATAAGCTTCCTATGCTAAGGCTCTTGAGAAGATGGAAGTACAAAACTGCAATTTTTCTCTTAGTTAATTAGCTAAACAAATATTTCCTTAGCAACAGGTTCTAGGGACTAAGAGATGAAAGTTTCTGTCCTTAAGTAACTCAGAGACTCATGGGAGAAACAGATAAGAAACTAGACAATTATAATTGATGCCACCTGAAAAAGAAGAGCAGAGTTTTACAGAAATACAGAAACCAATCTCTGGCTGAGTCTGTAAGAGCTTAAGGATGACTCCCTACAGAGAATCATGCCAAGTCTTGCAGAATAGGTAAGGAAAAATCAGGTCAAGGTATGTCTCTAGCAATAGATCTTTAGCACAAGAGGTGAAATTTGTTTATCCCTCTTGTAGGGTCAATAACCAAATAGGGAAGACAATATAGTAAAGAAGTTAAGAGCACAGTTCCTGGAGGCCAACTGGCTGGGCAGGAATCCTGCTTCTACCCCACCCATAAGCTGCGTGACCTTGAGCAAATGACTTAAACTCTTTGTGTCTCTACTTCTTTATTTTAGAATGAGAAAAATAGTATCTTCCTCATGGGATTGTCTGAGGAGTAAATGAAATGAAACATGCAATGCACTTAGAATAGACCTTGACACATGGAAGGACTTAATAAATATTAATTATCTTTGTCATTGCTTTTGAGTACTTCTTGGATGTGGCACATATTGAGACATGGCATGTGGACAATAGGAGAGAGAAAAATGAGTTAGAGAAGGAACACAGTGATTTTTTTTTTAAATGTATTAACTGTGCCTAAATAATGACCAATAATTTTGGCCTACACACCAGTCCTCCATGGGATAGTTCTGACATTGGAGAAGTTGAAAATCCATAGGTCTCAACATATCACTTTCAATTCTAGTTGAATTCAAATTTCATACAACCTATCTTCCCCAAATGCCCAGAAGACCTTGGTGGTCACTGTTTTCCCAGGAACCTTACAACTTCCACAGTTTCAGTTTCTGGAACAGATCGGGAAATTCAATCATCATATTTTAAATATGTGACAACCAAAGCACCTTTCCAAATTAAATATTGATTGTGAAATCCATTTACTCAACCTTTGTCGAGCACCTTCCATAGGTATGGACGTCAGAGATGACTATGACAGGATCTCTGTCCGCAGGCCTCAAAGCCTTATGGGGCAGATGGAAGGGTACACAGGGATCAGAAAGTAACAAAAGGGCTGAGGGCCACAGAAATCTCCACAAGGGACTACTGAAGCATAGAGAAGAGAGCAGTATGTCCACCCAGGAGTCAGGAAAGTTACCACAGAAGATAAGTAAGAATAGGTTGAGCAAATATGAGACAGGCAAGGTCTCTTGGATTCACTTTGACATACCCATTAGATTAGGAAAGCAGCTTGGCCACAAAGATGCTCAATTAATAGCTACAAAATTACAGAATAGATGAATAAAAAGGCTAGTTTTTCCTAAGTCCCATTCTTCTCTTCTCCCTCCTCCCAGCTACATCTTCCCACACATTCACGGTCTTCAGCCCCAGAGGGAACCTCCAATTCATTACTCATCTCTTTCACTGCCTGGTCTTTTGCAAACCTCTCAAAAGCCTCCTCATTATTGCTCAACAAACACAGGTGTCCTGGGTGAAGTACACAGCATTTAAATCATGAGGGAAGCCTGACACAAATGAACATTTCCCACTCATTTTTTACTGGAGGATGGGAAGTGCTGAGTCAGGGGAGGACAGTGTGTGCGGTGTGGTCATCATAATAACCATGTCATGTCCCACTTGGTCTCTTCCCTGGAACCCCCCACAGAGCAGATTTTTGGGTTTCATATCTACATACATAGGCACAAAACACACGCTCCTCCCAGTACCAGGAGGGCTGAACTCAACATGCCCTGTGTCCCTTACCATCTCATCAGGAGACCCTAAAGGAATCTAGGAAAATGGGACCTCCAAACCATCCCACAGCTGCAGGCAATGTAATACTTCTCTCAGGGCTAGACCCTGTATCCTGTCCAATCCGTCCTTCCACCCAGCATCAGTCCCATCCCCTCTCCATCTTTTCTGCACCCAGATTCTATTCTCCACACTAGACAGCCAACATTCTAAAAGGTCTTCCAAACAAATCACATTTCCTTCTCTTTTCAGCCCCAGAACATGGAGTATCCAAACCACGTGGCAACTTCACTCCTCATAAATCAATTTTTTAATCGACAGAAGAGAGGATTTGTTTAGAGACTCACAAAACTCAAAATTTATACGACCTATCTTCCTCAAATGCCCAGAAGACCTTGATGGTCTATTGTTTTCCCAGGAACTTTGCAATTTTCACAGTCTGGAGAAGGGTCAAGTGCAGACTCCAATTCTTTCTCCATGTCTGTGGTCTGAGAAGACAGTATCATCTGGGATTTGTGGTGAAGTATAATCTGTGTGGCCTGCTTGCATGAAGATGAGATGGAATATTTGGATGAGGAGGGTTTTTTTCTTATCCATAGATTGCCCACAGTGCTATGCAGAGAACTCTCCAAGTTTGGGAGTTAAAAAAACCAAACAAACAAATTTTCAAATGTTTGAGGAAGCATTTTGGAAAGTGCTGGAAAACATAAAGTGGTAAGATTAGAGAGAGAAAGGAATGGAGACAGGAAGAAAATAGAAGCAGAAGGAAAAAGAGGGGGACAAGAACAATAATGAGCAAAAGCTTTTATCCAGAAGCTTCTTCCTCGGCACATCTGTCACCTAAATGCAATTCTAAGTTCAGAGAAAGGTAGTGAAAAATCTGCATGCTGATTTCTGTAGGGTCTTTTAGAATATCACGGAGTAAGTGGGGATCTCAGAGGTAAGAGACAAAGTGTTTCAGGGAGAGGACTGTTCTTTTGTGATCAGAAAATGTGGGTTGTTGTCTCAGTTCTGCTGATACAATGAGTGATTTGGGGTACATCTTGCATCTGTCTGATGTCAGTTGCACATCTTGCATCCCAGCCCAAGTACAAGCACATACCACCTCCCCTGTGACCACTGTGGTACTCATCACCATAATCTCCCTCCTGGGGGGTGGGGGGGATCGCAGCAGTAAGGACTGGAAAGATCATCTGGCCCAGGCTCCCCAGTCCTGGACATGCATTAGAATCACTTGGGCAGCTTTTAAAAATATCAAGGCCTGGGCCCCACTACAACCCTGTTAAATGGCTAGATGGCCATCTCTGAAGGGTGGCCCTAGGCACTGCATTTTTAAAAAGGACCTTAGGCGATTCTAATGAGCCTGTGTAGGGCTGAGAATCATTGTTCTAGCTCAATCTCTAGGAACCACTTCTTCACATATTCAAGGTATTTCTGAGTAGCTATAGGGTATCAGGAACTGTGTTGGTTATTTATCAATGAACATTACAAATTCCTGTGTGCTTTTACATCAGGAGGGGGAAACAATACATTAAAAAATAAGTAAACCACACAGTCCCAGATAGTGCTATGTACTATACAGAATATAACACAAGATGATGTAACAGAAAGTAACTGGAGGGGAACTTGAGTGGTCATAGAAGTTTGCTCCAAGGAGGTGATACTTGAACTGTGAACTGAATGAGAAAAGTATTCTGCCAAAGCATTAAGGAAATAAGCATTCTCAGGCACAGGAGCAGCAAGTGCAAAGGCCCTGGGGGTAGTGCAGCGGAGAGTCTGAAAGGCCAGCCCCCAAAGACCAGCACTGCTGAAACAGTTCTCCAGTAAAACGGGGATGGTGACACCTGCCTCCAAATCATTACACTGTTATGTTGCAAAGATAAGTGAGGTGTCAGGAGGTATTTGTGAAAGAAAAGCCCAATAAAAATACAAGGGCTGTGCTGATTCATTTTTATCACACCTTTCTAATGTGACTCAATGGCCCAGACACCAGATGACAGCTGCATAACATCCCGCTGGCTTAGCTGTGCAACCCAATCATTGCACCATGATGCAATCAGAGGATCCGGGCCTGGGCTTTTCTGAGAAGTCCTGGAGAGATTTTTCAAGGACGCAGCTATGTTCCAGGAATCTTCTGTGATAAAATGTCAAGACAGTTTTCCATTTGTTAGGCTCCACTCTCCTGACGCAAGAGATCGAGTTCAAAGTAAAACTTGAAATTCCTTAAAGTTCACTAAAGGAAGAAGGGTTATCATGCTGCTAAATTGGGCAACGGGCTGCCCAGAAGACCTTCTCTCAGGGCAACCTGGCTGCTTGTCTCTTGCAACATTCGCCACCTTCACCCAGAGACGGGACTAAAGTTCATTTACATGATCAGTTCCGTCCATCCCTGAGGTGCTTTGGTAAAAGGAGGTTCATTTTTTTTAGCTAAAATTTGTCTCTTTAATGTTTTTAATCATCTTTAATTCCATAAGCAATACATGTTTTCATTTTCCTTATTATAAAATTAAAACAGAGTAGAGAAGGTAGTGTTCTCTTTGGATACTTCCTCAGATCTCCAGAAGTAACTACTAATAATGACCATTTCTATTCATTTATGTACCTGCTCATGCTTTCTGCAAACATTTACTGTCAATAGATAAAAATTCAACTCATTGTGGAAAATTCAAATTATGAGATCTATGCAGCTGTTTAGAAGAATGACGCAGCTCTAAACACACAATTAAAGCTTCTGGAGGCATTGCCAAGTTTCCTTAACGTTTTTGGGGACTTGACCTGGCAATCATGTCACAGGATTCAGGGAGGTGTGGCCAGTTACACATAGCAAGTTGAGGCAGCTGCAAATAGATAGGCTCCAGATCTTCCAAAAGAGGTGAGGTGGGGAAGCACACAGTGAGAAAGAAGGTTTAGTATGGCAAGCCAAGCATAGCTCCCGGAGATGTACAGCAATCTTGCCACAGTGCAGACAAAATTAGTAACAATGGAGGGACAGCAAGGGAAGGTGGTTTCAGGAGGTAGATGAGACGCAGTGATAGATAATTCAAAGGACATGTTACTCTGACACACACAACAATGGGCAGCCCTGTTAGTGGTAGCTGAGTTCTGAGACTGGACTGGAATGCAAGGTCGGGACTACCAATCCTCAAACAGAGTCCGGGAAGAACAAGGCAGGACCATCATTCCTTGTTCCATTTATGTAGGTAAATATGTAGATATGTATGTATCATCAAACATTTCCTATGTGTTAAGTACTGTCCTAGGTATTCAGATACAGCTCTTAATAGGACAAGCATAGTCCCTGCCATCATATAAACACACACAAAATATGTATTTTAACAGATACATAAATAGATAAGGACTCGGAGAGGGTCAAGGCTACATAAGATGGGGGTCAGGGCAGTCCTTTCTGAGGAAGAGGCATTGCAACAGAGACCTGAGTGAAGTGAGGGGTGGAGCCAGGTGAACAAATCTAAGAAGAAATAAGGAATGCTTAAAAATAGGGATACTCAAAGTGAACTGAAAGGAGATGGATTATTTCAATCATCTTGTTTTATCCATTGACTCATTTGTCAAGTATTTGTCAAGGTTTCACCATGTAAAGCCCTGTGCTAGCACCCGGGAATACAAGGCTAAACAAAGCAGAGAGGGTCCTGCCCTTATGGAGCTTATATTCTATGGAAGAGAAAGAAATGACAGGCATAAGAAACATTGTTGGCAAAGGCCAAAGGTATGAAAGAGCCTGAGTGTTGGAGGAACCGAAAGAAAGCCACCGGAGTTGGGAGCAAGTGGGGTGGGTCTAGAAGGGTGACACAGGAAATCAGAGAGCTTGGTAGGCGTAGAGTCTTGCAGGGTCTTATAAACCAGGACGAGGAGTTTACATAAATTCAAAACATAATGAGAAGATATTGAAGGCTTCAAGCAAGAGATGGGGAGAAGGGATGACATGCAGTTTCTATTATAAGGGTATTGCTCTTATTAAATACAGAGAAGAGAGTGGAGTCAGGCAATCCGGCATCTGGGTTTTGAATTGTTGGAATAGTTTGGACCACAGTGATGGCAATGGAGACAAAAAGGAGATGGCACATCTAAGAGATACCTCAGAGATAGAACCCAAAGGTTTGCCAATAGATTGGAGTAAGGAATGAAAGGCAGAGGGGACAGGTTGACTCTGAGATGGGTGTCTGACACGAGAATTCGGTAGACGTTTGCTCCATATCTGCCATGGACAAGGCTGTGAGGACTCGACTGACTTGCACACATTCCTTCTTCTGTTTCTCTGAGTCACACCCACCCCTGCTTTAAAAAGTGCCTTTTGCAATAGCTAGCAGGCTACCCAGTAGCATACTACAGTCCCTTCAGATATGCTTAAAGTCAATATTATTCTTTAATAGTAAATAGTACATTCACATTGTTCAAAAAATTAAAATGATACAGGTCTTACAGAATAAGGTCTCCATTGAGAGGTCTAGCTACTACCCATGTCCCCATTTACTCCCCTATCCACTCTTTTTATCATTTTTAGAATCTGCTTGCATCAACTATTGCTGTGTGACAAGCTTAGTGGCTAAAAACCACAATTTAGCTTGTGATTCCTTTGTGAGCTGCCTCCTTCTCCTGGTCTTGGTGATCTTGGAGTATACGATATGCTTCAGGGGTCAGTTGGTCACTTGACTGGAGTTTGGTGATCTAGGCTGGTGTGGTGGTTACATGCGTTCACTTAACTACAAGTACATTTTTCAGAATTCCCTTCCATTTATAATTCTGGGTTAGCATAGGCAGCACCCCACTATGTGTCTGATACCTGGAGGGCAGAAGTGAAGCAGGAGCCATGATGCCTGCTGCAGTGTTGGTGCAGGGCCTCAGGCACCAAGGCAGCTCATGTGCTTTGTTGTCCATCCACGGGCTCAGCCTTTGGCCACGGGGCAGCAGCAAGACTCCCAGCTCCTGCAGCTCCCATAGATCTCCTTCTTTTGCTCCCGAGTCCCTAGGCGCACATTCAGCTCCACAGCAAAGGAATTAGACACAAGGGAAGACAGACATAGGTTCCAGATTTTCCCTCAGTCTCTCTTGTTTTCTGCTTACCTCCCACCCTGATGTCTTTCGGAGGCTTCAGGAATAGCACCGGATGCAAAACAGCAGCCTTCCATAGAATTCTTTACCAGTTAATGACTTCTAATTGTGCAAGATCTAATCCCTATACTAAATCCTTTATTCCATATCACTCTGCAGCTGATAAGCTGCCAGCTAGGTTATGGGGGTGGGAAGTGGGTAGACAGCTGGGTCATTTATCTGTCATCATCCATCAGGCTAGCCTGGGCTTCTTCACATGGCAGTCGAAGCTTCCAAGAGCAGCAAGACAAGGCAACTGCCAAGTTCTGCTTGCTTCACACTGGCCGAAGCAGATTATACGGCCAAGTCCAGAGACAGTGTGACAAGGCACTACCCAAAGAGAGTGGATAAGTAGAAGTGTGAGCACATGAGGCTATTCCTGCAAACAGCATGTCACACAACTTTTGTAGGTTTCCTGTTTCCCTCCAGTGCTTCCTTATGGGAACTCAGGCAAACAGAACACACACTCGTATGCCACTTTCACCTTTTCTCATGTAAAACACAGTGTGCTCTACACACTATGTGGAGTTTCGATTTTTCCACTTAACAACAAATCTCAGCAGTATTTGGTTTTCTATTGTTTAATACAACTGCATAGTATTTGTTTAAGTGAAGGTGCTATGGTTTACTTAATCAGAACCTCATGTATGGACACTTGCTGCTTTAACAATTGGATACCCAACCTCTTAATGCTGGGCATGAGGAAGGACATTAGGCACTACCCTTGGTGTAGTCATTCTCAAACTTTAATGTACAACACATTCACTTTGGGGCGGGTGGTTAAATTAAAGTTTAGATCCCCAGGCCCGATTCCCCAGATCCTCTGAGAAATAGTTCCAGAGTAGAGTTTGAAGCCTGTATTTTAGACAAGCACCACCTCAGATCGTTATGAAGCTATAGGATCTGTCACACGTGTAGAAGTAGGTTTCCAAATATTTGTCACCTGGAGTTAGAGAATGGCAAGGGCTCAAGAGAGACAGATACATTCTCTGATAAAACAATCCACGATTTAAAGCAAATGTTACACTTGTTGATCCACTCTTCCTGTCTCTCTTGATAATGCCATTCCCCCATTGTGTATTATAGAGTGGGAGTTGTTATGGTGACAAGGTCCAAACTGGAAGGTGACTGTGAAAGAATGTGTAATTTGGAAAGAATCCCAGCCTATGTCCAAGTGGGCTCTGAGATACCAAGAGGTAGCTTGAGTTCAACGGTTTGCTGCAACTCAAACAAGCCAGACTGGACTTTCTCTTTGCTATGTTTCCCCAGCTACTCCAGGAAAACAACACTACTGGATAAGAAGAGTAGATCCTGGCAGTGGTAACAAAGCTTGAGAACAGGCATTAATAAGAAAGCCCAATGAAAAGGGCAGAGTGAGAAATGAGATTCAGGAACGAGAAAGGGGCTCTGTTGTTCAATCCAGGGCTTTGGATGGAATCAGACAGGCTTCCTCTGACTACAGCCACATGATCTGGGCCTCTCTGCTGTATGTAATCATTACCTACTATATAATAATTACTGCTGAGGTTCCTTTCTTGTGCATTCATCTAAAGAAAGCAATGTTCCTTTCCTCTGAAACACTTACCTTGCATCTTTTTAGCATGGTAAATCAACCGTTGTCCATTTCTACCTAGCAGGCTGAAAGCGCCATGAAAGCTGGTACGTGTCTGAATTTTGCTTCTACTGCTTGCCAGGCCAACTAACTGGTGTTACCACAATAAGGTGCAAACTAGAGGTTGGATCCAGATAAGAACATAGCACACAGTGTCTGGGTAGGAGAGGAGAAAGCAGGTTTGAACCGTACAGAATCAGAAACTAGTCTGTTGAGAACTTTTCTAATCCTCATGCCATAAAACTATAAGCAGAGAATTCAGTTGTCACAACAAACTTGAAAATGCAGTCTATATACTTATAAATGCCGCAGGCATTTATTATTTTTCTTGCAGATGAGAAAACAAAGGAAGTGCAATTTATCATTATACTTATATTTGTGGGGAACAATCCTATATTGTGCTATAAATAAAGTCTGATCAACACAAAACAACATTTTTCTGTTCTCTCTACAGAAATATGAATGGTTAATATGAATAAACCATTGTCATATAAAGAAACACTCAAAGAATATGCAATCAAAATTTAATTAGAAAAAATTTTTATCAGCGTTCCATGCAGCTAACAAAGATTTTATTTTGTGATATATGTGCATTACTCAGCTTTTTAAAATCTGTATATTGTTGTGATTTCTTTCCCTAAAATCACAATTTTATATTCTTTTTCTTAATAATGTCCTTCCCAAACCAGGATCTGCCTCTGGACAGTGGACACAGCCCATGACTTTTCTATACACACTTGGGCAATAAGCAGTTTTATGATTAAGTTGAAAAAGTAGTCTCAGTACAGAAAGCTTAAGGAGAGTCTAGGAACCTCCAAAATTTAGGATTACTTCTTTCCTTCATTAGTTGGGGTGTATTTCAGAAATACAGACTGGGTATATTTGGAAAACTTTAGTCATAAAGGGGAAGATTGGTTGAGTTCTTTTATATTCAATCTATTTCTAACTTACGTTTCTCTTCCCCACCTCCTTCCTCTCTACCGGGCCAGCAGTTTCTCCCCCCTCAAACGTCAGAAAAGAGTGATACAGAAAGGTTTTACTAGAACCACATGGGCTGGTTTCCTGCTCTCTGGACCTGGCAGAATCTAAGGGGGAGTTTCGATAGGCTCACAGGAGATTCTCCACTGGCTTCTTCTCTCCACAACCCGTTGATCAGAGAAGATGTGGATACACATCTCATTTGAGTGGTTACTTTCGATTCCTTCCTCACCAAGATATTCACCTCCAAATTCCTGCTGCTGGATCCCTCTGTAACTCAAGAATCAGAATCAACCCTACTCTCTCTCTTTCCCCCTTGGTTGATCTATATCAGATCCTCAGGAAATCCTCTTGCTTCAACATGCCAGGGGAGTACAGGCTACTTCTTCCAACAGCAATTCTCTCCTGACTCCAGCACCAAATCACTGGGGAGCCCTCTTTGCCTCATAGATTTCCCAGGCAGGGGTCAGACTTGGTTCCTGATGGCATAGTGGTTTTTTTCAAAGTCTTCTCACTAGACTGGAGCTGAGGGAATAGTAGATCATCTGCTGCTTCTTCATTTTTATAACGTTGACCTGGCTGAGGGGTCAAAAATTCATCTACCAGTTCTTCAGGACCATTTCCTTTGTCAATATGCAATTGGCAATTTGGAAATTCTTTTTGGAATTTCCCATCAATCTTATTTTGGGCCTGGACATAACTTCTATTTTAACACCTGCTTACAGTCTTCACTGCCTTTACTTTGTTTTATGGGATGCAGCCCCTTTGTTCTTTGGGCCATTAAATTGACTAGCTGTAAAGAAAGGCACAGTCTTTTTAAAATGTATTGTTTGTTCAAATTAACTCACACTTTCTCTCACATTTGCTTATTTTTAATTTCTTTGGAAGGAAACAGATTACACTGAAATATTTTTGCCTCATGGATGAGCGTATTTAAATACAAAATTGGTTAACTCCTGTAACATCAATTATGTATCAAGTGTTTCTTTTACGCAAAGCACTATGTGAGGTACAAAAAATTCAACACATAATAGAGGTTGCGTGAAGGGAGGTTGTGTGAATTATTCTACATCTATTTCCAATGCCCTCAATCCTTTTTTTTTTTTTTTTTGGCCTAAATTCTTTCCCAAACCCAAAGATGGTAAAGCCAGACTGGTAGTGTAATCAAATGCAGGTCTAGCTGCCTGCTGCTTTGAAAGCCAATATCTCCGAGACAGGTGCTGATGTCAAGGCAAGTGGTTTTACTTCAGGTGCAGGCCACCTGGAAGATGGGGAATTCATGTCTTAAAATTAAGCCCATCTCCACATCTCAGTGCAGGCAGAGGTTTTTATAAGGAGGCAGAGGGGAAGCAGAACAAAGAGATCAAAGGAGGGGGTCAAAAAGTTCTCCATGTGAAGACAAGCACAGTCCATTCTGATAAGACAAGTGACGGGTGTCATTCCTGGTTCAGTCATCCCGGCTTCATGTCATCTGGCTTCACATCATGCAGGCTTCACATCATCCTGGCTTCACTGTTGAAGGCCAGCAAATCTTCCAGAGCTGGGATGCATTTGTATCTTTTGAAGTTAGTTCCTAGGATCCTTAAACAAACACGTTGTTTACCTATAAGCTACATATTAGTCAGAGTCAGCATTTACAGAAACAGTGTCAAAAATGGTGGTGTGGGTTACAATTCCCCACTGTTACAATTTCCCATTGTTACAGTATGAGGAAGGTATTGCTAATGACATGTCAACGCTTCTTTTCAATGTGGTATTATACTCTGCGTAGACTGAAATTGAAAATCTGTCTTCCTCATATTCCCCAAAGAGAGTTAACCCTTTTGCAGCTTTTGTTCATCGTCTCATAGGTGCTAGAATCCCATGTGGTAGCCCTATTTACTGCCCAGGTGTGTGCAATACATCCAATGTGAATTTTCATCTCTCTGTTACTCTTGAATCTTGTCCTTGACTTCTCACCTGGACTCACATTTTGAAATTGGCTATTTTGATGACATTAGGCCCCTTTGGCTGTATGATTTGATGGCATCTTTCACAGGTCTGATTGTTAATGCAAGTTGATGACTAATTCCCAAGTCTTAGAAAAAGTACTTTTTCTAGCTGGGGGTTGGGTTTGTCAAGGACGTTTTTCAAGAGCCCCGCGAAAGAAGACAGAACACTTTTCTTGAAGTGTTCACTTCCGCCATCAACACAGGCTCTGTTGAAAGTTGGATCTCTCCCCAATGCTTTTTGCTCTAGATGGGGTGGAGGTGGGGAGAGTGGGTAAATTGCTTTCCTGGAACCTAGGAGAACAAGGAGTGACCTCAGATGTCTTCTCCCAGACACTTTTGAGAAGAAGTTGCAGCTGCCATTTTAGTTTTCTTACAGGGAGTATCCTGTGTCTTTTTTCTCTTCTTCTTTTTTTATGGCTTCAAGAAATAAAATCAAATATATCTTTTTTATGACCATGCCAGGTTCTACATTTTGCTAAGCACTAAAGGTTTCCTTGGGTCTTAAAAGAAGTGTCAGGGGTTTTAATTCTATAAAAAAGAAAGAACTGGATGTTCCAAAGGCAGACCACATGGTCGCCACTTAAAAGTACAAGTTTATAGCAAATGGCTAAAACTTTCTAGTAATGCTGAAATAATTTTGTATAAGTGTACTGTTTCCAAATATTTTTCAAGATTCATTTGGGAATGATTAAGCTAATGTTACATCTTTTCAGTGTTATGAAAAAGATGCCTTTCAATTGGAGAGAGATTTCAGCAGATCACTAAGGAAATAAAACCAACCTGGTCTCCTTCTCCCCCTGGTATGTGAAGCGAATGGGCCTTTGTTATTAGGGCACCTCAGGACACTCTGGGTGTCTGCTATGTATCCAGAAGGTTTAGGACATGCACCCTCTGGAACTCCCTGGGGAGTTTAGAACTGACTTTTAGTAAATCAAAGTATTGCTATCATCCCCATGACAAACTTGGAACTCTCAGAAGGCATGCCACCAATTTGCTCTGCAATCCCAGTAAAGATATGCTTCATTGCCTTATACAAATATACAAATGAAATGAAAAGGACTTGTCAGAACCATCTGAGAATAGGTCAAGGGAATAATCTTCAAGGTATAACCAGCCAACTGCTAAATGGGTGTTATGAGGACAGTGTGCCTGTTGGGGGGACCTCGGCATGTATTTGGACAACCCCATGCTGACAGGGAGGTCTCCTGAATGTTTTATGTACTGGCTACATTCCTGTGAGTGCTAGCTTGAAGTCAATGACACATGATGGAGAGAGACACAGCTCACCCAAGACAAGATCCAAGAGACATGAAACCAAAGCAGTTACAGATAAAAGATAATTTATAGTCTCTGGGTTGGTGTCCTCATTGGTTTAAGAAGGAGAGGAGACAGAGCTGCAAAGAGAGTTCTTTGGATTTCTTTGGAAATCCCGGATCTCTCCAGGATTTCCAGAAGACATTTATAGACTAACACTATTGACTATGTTAATCTAATTCCAACTTAATATGGTCCTGTAAATCTTAAGGACATACTATTTTATGAATTCATATAAAGTATGCATGTGTCTGCATGTGTGCGGTGTGTAAGAGATTTATTATAAGAAATTGATTCACACAATTATGGAGGGAAGTCCCAAGATCTGCACGGTGAGTCAGCAGGCTACAGACCTAAGAAAACCAATGACTTGGTTTACATCCTATCTGAAGGGAAGCAGGCTGAGACCCAGGAATAGCAAATGTTTTAGTCTGAGTCCAAAGGCAGAAAACAGCCAAATTTTAGTTTGAAAGTATTCAGCCAGGAAAAATTCTATCTTACTCAGAGGAAAGTCAGCCTTTTTTGTTCTATTCAGGCCTTTAACTGATTGGATGAGGCCCACCCTTGTAAGGGAGAACAATCTGCTTTACTCATTCTATCAATTAGAATGTTAATCTCATCCAAAAACCACAATCACAGAAATAGCTAGTAGAATACTTGACCAAATCTGTGGGTACCCTGTGGCCCAGTCAAGTTGACACATAAAATTAACCATCAAAACTTCAACCCTTGTCAGCGTGGTACCCCTATGCCTCAACTTGACAGGGCCAAGTTGAAGATATGAAGAGATTAACAAGGTCATAATTCCATCTAATATCCTGTGTACAACTATCCTTCATACAACTGAAAATGTATTATACTAACCCCTCCCCCAATATACACACACACAAAAATGTGTTCATAACAAAATAGGGAGGAAATACTCGTAACTATGGCAGTCCTCGTATCTATAACTGGTCATGTGGTTGTAATTGGTATTTACAATTACCATCACCTACTACCCATTCTGTATTTCTTTCACCTTCCTCCAGTATTACCTGGAAGTCAAGGAGACTGGACTGGAATGAGTATGCATGCGCTTCATGGAATGACAACCACTGTACTAGTCAGTGGGGGCAGTAGATGCCATTGAGTGAGCATGTGTACTATGTGGCCATTGCACTCAAGATGACTGAGCGAGTAGAGCAACGAATCTGCATCAAATTTTGTATGAACATTCCTCCCTGGAAACTATTTGGATGATTCAGAAGGCCACAGCTATGGCCAACTGGTGATTGGCAGCTTCATCATGACAGTGTGCCCACTCATGCATCACATCTCGTGCAGAGTTTTTTGGCAAAACATCAAACCACCCAGGTGACTCAGACCCCCTACAGCCCAGATTTTGTGCTCTGTGACTTCTGGCTTTTCCCAAAACTAAAATTATCTTTGAAAAGGGAGAGACTTCAGACCATTGATGAGATTCAAAAAAATATGATGGGGCAGCTGATGGAGACTGGGAGAACTGTGTGAGGTCCCAAGATGCCTACTTTGAAGGGGACTGAGGTATCATTGTCCTATGTACAATGTTTCTTGTATCTTCAATGAATGTCCCTATTTTTCATATTACATGGATGTACTTTCTGAACAGACCATTTTACACATGAGGACACAGAAGCTCAGAGAGATTAAGTGAGTATTTCAGGGTCACACTGCTAACAAGTGGCAGATCTTGGGTTTAAACCCAAGTCAGCCTGGCCCTTAAAACAATCCCTGTGCTCAGTCACTGGTTCAGTCTAGATAACTTGAAGGGTTGGGCATTTCCAGACTTGAGAGAATGGGGAGTCTATCTTCTCTGAGTAGGCATTTGAGCCATCTTTTTCCAAAGGAAATTAATAAGGCAACTGAGAATTTCTGGAGCTCAATCTATTACCAGAGACTGTTACTTATTTAATTTACCTTATGTGTATCTGATTGTGTTATAAAGGATTTGAACATGCAAAGGTCTTTAAAAACAATAACAACAAGAAAAAGTTCTCCAGCCCATGCTTACACTTGGCAGCCTGAGCCCTGGTCTGGGGCAAGATGTGAGAAAAAATATAATTAGCCTCCACTCTGCCATTGACTCTCAGGCCACAATTTCTTACCCAGGTATTAATAAATGCACATTTAGCACTGGCCAGTGTACACAACCCCAGGGCTCAGCGCTTCTCCCTCTTCTCCACCCATCCCCTGGCTCAGATGCACAATGGAACTAAAAAGAGCTTTCAGGTAGAGAGAACCCTAGTAGCTCACTCCATAGCAAAAGGATGGGAAAGTGTTTGGGATGGCAGGTTTTCCAACACTTTGAAAATACAAATCCAGACAGACACCCAGAAAGCAGCCAAGCATTTTTTTGGTGGGGAGGGTTCCAGCAGGCAGTTACCTCACTTGGTAATTGTTCAGGCACCATATGGGGCAACTTGAGCTGAGCTAGGACTCCCTCGCTGCACCTGAACAGTGATCTTCTCAGTCTAGACAGATGGAGCAGACAGTCCCTCCTCGGCACTCCAGGAACCCAGCACCCAAGACAGAGCCCAGGCCCCAGCAGAGGTCCTTCACTTTTTAGTCCCCACGGCCATCACGTTTTGAAAGGCTTAAAATAAAGTGTGTAAGATTACAAAGAAAGCCAATTATATCAAAATAATCATCAAGTATTTGAAAAATCAAATTTGTTATGCAGGAATATATGTGCTTAATATGTGTTTAATAGTGAATTAAATAAATATATTTTTGATGGAAACACAACACACATAAAGAAGTGCACAAATTATAGGTGGACATCTCGATGATTTTTTACAAAGCAAATGTACCCATGTAACCACCACCCAGATCAGGAAATAAAACCTTCCTGGCACCCCAGAAGCTCCTCTCCTTCCTCCTCAAGATCATTACTTACATGGATTAGTTATCTTTTTAAAATTTCATTATCACCTTTAGTACTGGGCTTGAATTCATATATGTTCATGAGATTCATCCATGTTGTTGCATGTAACAATAGTTTATTTTCATTATTGTATAATATTTCTAATACATGAGCATGATACAATTACTTTATCCATTCTATTATTGAGATGTGTGTGAAGCGTGTTCTCTTTGGGGCCACTATGGATAGTGCTGCTATGAAGATCCTTGTATCTGTTATCTGATATACAACTGTATGCCTTTCAGTTGGACATGAAATTGCTGAGTTTTAAAATATACATTTTCAGCTTTTTGGATATGGCCAAACAGTTTTACAAAGATGTTATGCCAATTTATACTTCCTCAAGGAATATACAAAAGGTCTAGTTGCTCCATGCTGTCACAATGGAGAAGGTCGGTCTTTTTCATTTTAGCCATCCTGGCAGATGTACAGTAATATACCATTGCAGATTAATCAGCACTTAACTGATGAATGAGACAGCATCTTTTTATGTATTTATCATTTGGGTTCCCTCTTGTACATTTTTCTACTGGTTGCCTGTTACACAGATTCTTAATGTAGTCTACATACAAGCACTTTATCCAATCTGTGTATACTGCATTATCTTATCTCACTCTTTGACTTGCTTTTTCACTCTCTTAAAGTTATCTTCTAAGGATAAAAATTCCTAATATCAATGTAGTTGAATCTCTCAATCTTTTTCTTTGTGGTTAGCACTGTTTGTATCCTGTTTAAGAAGTGTTCCCCTTCACCAATGTCAAGAAAATATACTTCTGTGTTACTTTTTAAATGTTTCATTACTTTATCCTTAACAATTAGATATGTATTGCATCTAAAATTGATCTTTGTGTACAGTGTGACCTGAAGGAGTCAAGATTTTTTTCCCCTATGGATAGCCAACTGACCCAGTGACATTTACCGGGAATATTCTCCCTACCCTCATACAGTGCTATACTTGTTGGTAGTGTGGCAATACACCTGTGGGTCTGGGACTAGAGCCTTCACTTTGTTTCACTCATTTAATTATCTACCCATGAGAACAGCACATCCTTTACTTAGGTCTCCTTTAATTTCTCTAAAAATATTTTGTAATTTTCTCTATAGAGGTTTCACACATCTTTTGTTAGACTTAGTTCCAGATCGTTGCTGTCATTTGATGCTATTGCAAATGGCATCTTTTAAAATTTGTCATTGCTTCTGGAATATAGACATATAATTAATTTTTATATATTGACCTTGCATTTAGTAACCTGGGAAATTTACTTACTGGATAACTAAAACATGAACAAACTCCTGACCGAAATTTTCTTCCTGCTTCCATCAGCACAGATGCTTGACATGTGATTGAAGCACAACTGGATTCCAAGGATTCACCCAGCTCTAGATGTTTTCAATGTCCCTTAGAGCCAACAATTATAACATGTTGTGTAATAATAAAACGGTTCTAATCCAACTGCAGTGTGACCTCAAGTTATTAATAAATGTGTCTAAGTTTGCAGGTATTTTTAATTTCAAGGAAAAACCACTTTGCCTAATCACAAAATTTAATAATCAATAAAGCAAAGAATTTTTTTGTTTGTTTTGTTGTGCTTTTTTTACTTTTTTTTTTTTTTTTTTTTTTTTTTTTTTTTTTTTTTTTTTTTTTTTTTTTTTTTTTTTTTTTTTTTTTTTTTTTTACTTTCTTAAGGAATTTCCTCAGTGGAGAGTATCATTAAGTAAGTGGCAAAAACTATTCATGAAATTTCCTTTAGCTCAGCAGTCCCTGACCTTTTTGGCTCCAGGGTCTGGTTTCATGGAAAACAATTTTTCTACGGGTCAGGCTAGGGGGCATGGTTTTGGGATGATTCAAGCAGGTTATGTTTATTGTGCACTTTATTTCAGTTATTATGATATTCTAATAGATAATGTAATAATTATGCAACCCACCATAATGCAGAATCAGTGGGAGCCCTGAGCTTGTCTTCCTGCAACTAGACAGCCCCATCGGGCAGTGATGGGAGGCAGTGACACCTGAAGTGTGTTGCTTCCGTCCAGTCTACTCCGTAATCTCGTTTCGGTTGCAGTCACTGCAGAAAACCCTGCTTCCCAAAGAGAGGATGTTGGAAATGGAATCAGGCTTTTCAGTGTTTTTGTGACAATCTCAGGATATTCTCTTGGTATTTTCTTTTAAAGGCAGCTTTCTGTTTGTTGGCAGTGATGAGACTCTGCTGTCTTATCACTGGGTCTTTCCCCTTTTTCAAAGAAGCTCTCCAGCAATGTTTGTTGTTACTCATTTTGCGTAGGGTTGGCTTGTGAGCTTACTGAGACTGTGACTGAGACACACGCACAGTGAGGGGCAGGAGGTGTGGACGGAAGTGGTCAATAAAATAATGGTGGGCCACCTGCAGACTAAAATAAGTGTCACATTCTGACTTAAAGCTTGCTGCCAGATGCAGCTGTACAATTGAAGTACATCAACTCACTTGCCTCTGTAAAGCCTGCCACTAGATGAAGCTTAATTGCCACTTGCCACTCACTGATAGGGTTTTGATATGAGTCTGAAAGCAATTGGTTTATTATGGTCTCTGTGCAGTCAAACATCTCTGCTAATGATAATGATCTGTTTTTGCAGCCGCTCCCCAGCAGTAGCACCACCACCTCAGCTCCATCTCGGTCATCAGGCATTAGATTCTCATAAGGACTGAGCAACCTAGATCCCTTGCCTACGCAGTTCACAGTAGGATTCGCACTCCTAACAATCTAATGCCACCGCTGATCTGACAGGAGGTGGAGCTCAGGCAGTAATGCAAGTGATGGGGAGCAGCTGTAAACACAGATGAAGTTTCACTTGCTCACCCAATGCTCACCATTGACCCCCTGCTATACAGCACAGTTCCTAACAGGCCACGGACCTGTTCCAGTTCATAGCCCAGGGGTTGGGGATCCCTGCTTTAGCTGGCTTGCTCTGTTAGACACTGTTTTCATAAAAGCAGAAAGTTGTTAAGATCAAAGATGTCTTGGAGATAATCCTTTCTCAAATACTTCTTTTTTACAAATTAAATAAACCCAAATAGGTAGTGACTAACTCAAAGTTTCAAAGTGGATTAGTAGTTGTTCAGAGCCAGAACTACAAGCTAGGTTTCTCAGTTTCTAGTCCAGTGCCTTTCCTTTAAACCATACTGTCTCCCATGCTCAGGAAGGAGCTGCAAATGAGGATCCATGGAATACTCATGTTTGGGAGGTAAGTGGAGATTTCCATGATATATAATGGTGGGAGCAGAGTAGGGATACTCCACTCATTAGGAATCTCCCATGTGCCAGGCTATCGTCAAGTCATTAGCTCATTCAGTCCACTCAGGAATGCAAAAGGTAGCCACTATTCTCACTTTACAGATGAAGCAATGAGTCTCAGTGATGTGAAGTGGTTTGCACAAGACCACATGTCCAGAGAACTGTAACTCTAACCTAGAACTGCTTAACTCCAACCCTTGAATTTTGTCTACTGTTCAGAAGAGGAGACATGGAAATTTTAGACATAAAAATATTTATTTTTTTAAATACTGTCAAAAATGACCAGAATTAGAATAGGCCATGAATTGGCCAGCACCCCTATTGCAAAAAATAATTTAGTTGGAAATTTTGAGAATTCTGGGTTTGAGTCTTAACCACCTCCATCACTGGACAGTCCATTCACCTTGAGAGTCCTTGGAAGTATCTCTGAAACTGTGGCAGGACTCCCAAATGACTGATGACAAGATGGCAGGTAGTGAGCCCTGACTGGCCCTGACCGGTACAGCTCTGTTGGTTGAGCATTGTCCTACAAAGCAAAAGGTTGCTGGTGTGATTCCCATTCAGGGTCCAGGTTGTGGGCCTGGTTCCCAGTTGGGGTGCATGCAAGAGGCAACCATTGATGTTCTCTCTTTCTCCTTCTTTTTCTCTCTCTCTAAACATAAATAAATAAATTCTTTAAAAAAACAATGGTAGCTAGTTAGATGAGTACGTTCTACTTTGATTCTTTGTAACTTAGTAGTTACCCCATAAAACAGGGATTTAAAAATGATTTTGCTTATTATGTCTCAGACAAAACTCTATCTTTAGGAGACATACCTACCTGCCTACTTTGTAAGTCACTTTCTTTTGGCATGAATTAAATTAATAAAAGACTTCCCTCAATAATCAGGTACAAGATTATGCCTGTAGAATACTGAGCACAGTGCCACTTCATTCATTCATTCATTCATTCATTCACACATTTATTATTTTAAGACAGTTGCTACCAAGAGCGCTTATTATGAATCAGGCCCATTATTGAGAATTGGGAGACCAGATGGATAATACACAATTTCTGTTTTTGTAATAACTGGTAGATTTACATGGAGACATGCAAGCAACCATATCACTAACCATGACCCAACTGATAGCTTCCCAAGAGAGGCATTTGCAGAAGGCATGGGAGCACTGAGAAAAGAATGTTATATCTGCTTATGGGAGGAAGAGACTGTCAGGAAAAAGTTTCACTAAGGAAATAACCTTTAATTGGGCCTTGAAGAGTGTTAATGATTCTACCAACTATCTCTTAACCTGAAGATGTTCACCTGTCTTTTCAGCGGCTTTCCTGACCTACCATTGCCATCCTACTACATTCACATATTGGTGGTGTGAAATCTGCAAAACAATTCAGATTGTGTCTTCTTTGCTCAAGCTTTTTGATGGCTTCTCAGTGAAATTAGAGTGAAATATAAATTACTCAAGACAGTTCTCAAGACCCTCCATGATGTAGCTTTTGGCTGCTCTTCTCATTCCACTCAGTTCCCCTCTCCCCCATCCCCCATGACCACACCTCAGTGACCCTTGTGTTCTTTCTGTTTGTATGTGAGTTCTTTCTGAATATCACAATTATATCAAAACTAATCTTTAGGTCTTCAAAATATGTATTACTGAAAAAGGATCCAAACCATAAACACTAAAAGGCAAATAATGCTTTCCTGCTTCTTGTTTTAGAATCTTTGCATTTGCTCTGTTTTCTACTTGGACTACTCTGTAAAGCGGTACCCTTCTCTCTGTTAGGATGTCAGTTACTGAGAAGTCCTCCCTAATTTTCTTAGTTAAAACACCTACCCACTTGCCCCAAACACATACAAACTTCTCTCTACTTCACAACCTCATTTTCACTTCTCATTATTTTACTCAGTACCAGAAAAGAATCATTGCATTTATTTGTTTTCTATACCCATGCATCTTGACAATTAGAATATAAGCTCCTTCAAGTTCAGAAATATGACCAATTCCCCTTGTTTTTTTCTCCTAGGACCTAGTGTTTGGCAAATAATAAATGATCAAGTGGATATGAGGGAAGTTTATAATAAGAATTCTCAAAAACACTGCTCATATCAAATTATATAATAAGTTTGTTCTGTTGGTAAAAGTTTTAGGGAGATAAGTGCTTAAAATATGCAAACTGTTATGTAGCAACCACTTGAACCTTTCTTGTTTGAGATGACATTAGCTCACTGGAATGGTTGAGGAGACAGGAAACACATTGTCCCCATGTGGATCAGTAAAATTTTAAAGTAAATCTTGGCTTTTTTATTCTGTTTTCATTCAAATGGCTTGCTTTTAACAGCCAATTGTCCAGCTTTCCTGTAAATCATTTTAGTACATGGGCATGATGTATTTGGGGAACTGTCAAAATGTAAATGGATGTTGTCACAGGTTTTTAGCAGTCAATCCTTATGAAGCAGTAAAAGCCATGTTCATGGCTTAGGTGTCAGGAACCCCAACCAACACTCTGCTGTGTGCCTTGTAAACCTTAAAAGGCCTTTCACCAGCTTTAAATATAAAATTATGGTCCTATAATGCTCCTATATAATCCCCACAGAAATCATAATTCACATGGTGAGCTGCCCCTCCATCTGTGAGATTATCGCAGATTTTTCTCTACTGGTTCTTTAAGGTTCCTGGAGCTGTTTTCATTATTCCCTTATACCCCTATCCACAGGAGAAAAAGGAACTTGTATCTCCCACAACTGTGTGCTAGATATCTCCAGACTTAGGGTTAAGAGGAACAACCTGAACATGAATTTTGGTTTGAAAAATATCTTCCCAGTTTATATTTCCAGTTTCATTCACAGGTTGGAGGTGGAAAGGGATTAATAGATAAAGCAGTTGGTGAGAAGATTAAATGAACAAAGATATCTAATGTGATCAGCAAAATCCTGATAATAGTAAGTGCTCAACAAATGTTAACAATTAGATATGGCTACATCTATATCCTAACACTTAATTAGTGGTGTTAAAATCTGATTATGCATCTGTCTCCTATAAGACAGAAAACTAGAGGTTGGGGGATTGATTTCTGCAGCACCAGAAATTAACCAAGTGTCTGAAAAACATTAGTCATTCAACTGATGCTTTCTGACCAAGACAGAGCACTGGCCTCTGGGTCTCACTCTATCACTGATTAGCTGTGGAACATTGGGCAACTTTGCTTAGCCTTACCAAGTCTCATTGTCCTCACTTGAAAAAAGAAAAGATTGGATTTTATGGTCTACAAGGCCCTTTCCAAATCTAACAGTCCATGGCTCTACTCAAGCAGTGCTATTAAGTAGTTAAGGAAAATTATTAGAAACTGTTGCAGACAAATTCCATTTCCCTTTGTCTTTTCTGACCATGTCCTCTACAATGATGAATTATCCAAGTGAATTTCCAAGTAATCCAAATGATTACTTTAATATTATTAAGATTTCACCCTCAATGTTCAGAGTTTATTCCAACCCAAAATTATGATGAAAGGTGGAGGTAGATATGAACTAAATGTTACCCTAGTCACTGTGTCCTACCCCACTTCCTACGCACCTATGTATGGTTCATGGAAGGTTAGGGTCTTAGCTAGCAAATAGTTATTTAACAATTTAATTAAATAATGGATTGATTTGTTTTAGAGAATGGTTTAATTCAGTTTTACAAATAATTGCTGTGAGTCGATCATGTGCCAGGTACTGGTTAAGCTCTACAGGTACAAAATTAAATAAGAAAGTTCAAAATGTGTGATAACTGAAGATCTGCAAGGTTGATACTTATTCACAGCCATATGGAACATTTCTTTTTCAGATAAAGACAGGTAGATACAGAGATTCAAAGCCAAGTCAGTTAAGTTTTAAAATGAGTAAAACATAAATATATGTCTCCTAAGTTCCAGATCCCCACATATATTATTAGCACAAAGCCTTTTAATTTAATAAATATCATTTTCCTTCTCTACCTTGTTTAGGTTGACACCTAGAAGTTGTTCTGCATTTCACTGCCACTCACCCTCAAAGCGTCAAGTCTGCCTTATTAATATTATTGGATCATAGACTCTTCATTTCAGCCTAAAACAATTTTTAAGATTCTACTATCTCTCTCCTGGCATTAATTTCCTAATTTTTTTCTACTGTCAGTGTTGTTCCCATTAATCTGCTCTCTACATTGAAGCTGGAGTGGATTTTCTGACGTTCACACTTGTACTTTCCAAATGCTTAAACAAGAAACAGCAAGGAAGGGACCAGTTTTTAAATATTTAGAGATATAGCAATCAACAATTGGTGACTGAGTGTATTTAGGATGGAGGGGCAGAATTATGGAGAAGGAGCCAAGAATGACTTACGCTTTACAACTTCATTACATAGGTGGGAGGTGGTGCCATCAAAAGAAAAAGAGTGAAGGAAAAGAAGGTTTGGTAGGGATAATGGTGTATCCCTGAATGCGATAGTACTGACCAGGATTCCCCCAGTTCCTGAAGTGTGGCTGCTGATGGCTTATCCTGAGACCCTCTCAGGAACTGGCCGTCATCAATTACACCAATGCTTTCCCTCGGTTCACACCTGTGCCTGTGTGATAGTCCCTTTTGACCAAGTGACGGAGGAAAAAAAAATATGCCAAATTAGGTTCACGTTTGAATCAACTCAGTATGTGGGTGCAAGCCAAAAATGATTGCTGCTGCATAATAGCTACTCAGGGGTGGCCCTAAAAGACAACAGTGAAAGAATATTTCCCCGATGGGCGGAACTTCTGGTAGTGCACTTGATCATCCATTTCATGTGGGAAGAGAGGTAAATTGAGAAAAGGTTATTTATGCATTAGTTGATAGTGGTAAATAGCTTGTCTAGTTCATCTAAGACCTAGAAAAAGAATATCTAAAAGATAAAAGACAAGACAATCTAGAGAAGAAATACATGGACTGATTTATAAAAATGAGCACAAAATGAAAATAATTTATATCATATGTTAAAGCCCACCAGAAAGTATCCATGTAGAACAGACACTAATGGCCCAACCAAGTAAACAGAATGACGCAGCCAGTTGACCTCAGTTATTGGCCACTCCAGGGATGGCATAACAAGCACACAAATAGAGTAGCTATGGTGGCAGGTATAAAAGCTGTATATAAACTTGAGCTCACATACTTCACATAATTTAGCTATTACCATTGTTAAATGCCCAATCTGCTAACAACAGACACTCAACATGACATACATAACACTCTCAATATGACACCATCTCTTAAGGATAACAGACACTCACTTGGTGACAAGTCAACTACATGGGACTCCTTTCACCATGGAAAGGGTGACAATTCATTTTGACTAGAATTAACACATATTCCAAGTATGGGGTTACCTTTCCTACTCACACAGCCTCAGTAAGCACTACTACCATAGGGCTTAAAGATTATTTGGTCCACTAACATCATCTATTAGATGAAAGGACTCACTATAAAATACAGGAGCTATGTGTCACTGGGCACATGACTGTGAGATTTCCCTAGTTCTGTAACACATTATACCTCCCACAAACTACCAACCTAATACAGCAGTGGGAGGCTTTGGGAAGGTATAGCTGAAGTACCAGCTTGGAGATGATACCCTCTCCAAGTATGGACTGCCAGCTTCCAGGATGTAGTGTCCTCCCTAAATCAAAAATAATTATATGGCACTATGTTTTTAATAGGTAAAATAGTACGGGTCTAAGAACCAAGAAAAAAGAAGGAGTGACTCCCCATACTGTCATTCCCATTGACCTCTTTAGGAAACTTGTACTTTTTAACACTCTAATGTTAGGTTGTTCAGGTCCAGAGAAGTCTGTTCCCAGAATTAGAAAGCTCACACCAGGGGACATAGCTTGAATCCCGTTAAACTTTAAATTATGGCTGCCACCTAGTCACTTTAGTCTCTGGTACCAAAAGAACTACAGCCAAAAAAAGGAAGTCAACATACCATCAGGGACAATTGTCTTGACTATAAAGAGGAGCTAGAGCTGCAATTAAACAATGGGAAAAGGAAGAGTATGTTTGGCACCCTGTTGGTCCACTGGAGCATCACTTTGTACTTCTCTGTCCAATTTTGTCACTAAATGGATGGAGAATGCAGCCAAAATATGAAAAGCACATGGTGACCAGAGTCCTCAGACCCCTCAGAGAAGATGGTCTGAGTCACCCTTTTAGATTAGCCACCCTACTAGCAAAAGCGCTAAGTGAGGAAAATCCAGAATGGGATAGTAGAGGAAGGAGATGTTCAGTGTAGTTGTCATGTCGACACTAGCTAAGCAGGAGGCTTTATAATTTTATTCCACCAATATTCCTTTTGTAAGTTTTCCCAAGATAAGAGACAAACCAGAATCCTGACATGGGCTGTTCCTATAAGGGGAGAACTTATTAGAGATGAAAGAATACCATATCTCAAAAGATGATGTGTATGTTGATGTCCCTGAGTCCCACCTCAGGACTGAGGCACTCTTTCTTACACCTGCCGGGAGCATTATCTGCCAATGGTCCACGGATTCATCTCTCCCTAGGGATTATTCTCTGTTAAGGAGTTGCTTCAACCCTATACATCCCTCTGTAGCAGAAGCCAAACTCTAATGACTGGTCAATGTAGGGACACAAAAGGTTAACCCTGTTCCCTCAATTTCCAACAATTCTGAAGCTCTAGAACCCCTCTCTTATGGGGGCTATTGCCATAAGCACTTCGCAGCCATGCCTGCTCATGTGGATGATATTGTCCATGGTCGCTTTCACACTACAGCAGCAGAGATGAACATATGGCCCACAGAGCCTGAGATATTTACTATCTGATCCTTGACAGAAGAGTTTTGCAATCACGAAGGGTGTGGTACTGGCATGTTGCCGGTGTGTCGAGTATTCATAACATGGCAGCATAAGCACGCAGGCTACAGTGGCTAAGCCTGCCGAAAATCTCAGAGTGTGGAAAGGACGGGGGCTCTCAGGAGGGTGGAGGGACAGCAGTGAGTCCCTCATTAGATAACAGCAACCATAGCAGAGAAGCCTCAAAGGCAGAAGCCTGTGAGAAAGGGTGTGTCAGCCAGTGATGAGGACCCAAATGAAGTATAAATTCCTGGATGTTTTTGCTCTGAAGGAAGCTTCAAAAAAGGAAGAAAAAGAAAATTCACGTTCACACTCTTTAGTTTTTTGTGTGTTATGCTGAGAAAGAGTCAAAAAAGAAAAAAATGATCTAATCTCTGGGTGAATACCAAGAAAAGTGATGTTTCTCAGTGTTGCCTGAAGACTAAAGGCATTAAAGTCAGAGGTGCTTCCAGGTTTGCTGAATTAGAATTTACAGGAATGGGTTGGGGATATTCATTTTGAAAAACTGTCTTGAGGGATTTTGAGGTACATTAAAATTTGAGATTTATTTGTAGATCAATGAACAAAGCAAATCGAATAAACAAAACCCAACCAACAGTAGCAGCATTCAATAGTAAAAAAAGTACATTTTAATCAAATTTGTTTGAACCTGTAAGACAGGTTGGAAGTTAATCTGACAACTGGAAACTCCACTGACCAGGGGACCGTAGCAGACCACAGCAGTGTTTTTAAAAGTCTAGTCTACAGGTGGAAAGTCAGCATACAGTTTGGTGGAGTGGGAATACACATAAATTCCAGGAGAATGAGAAAGAGGAGGTTTTCTGATCTAATGCAACAGGTTAAAGTAATCAAAAGGATCAAACGAAGTCAGTTGTGCAGAAACCAGTCCAAAAAAATAAAAGTGAAATGATCTTATCCCTTCACTGTGCTCCCAGCTACATTTTTTTATTCCCAAAATCAATTCGAAACTATGTCATATATTTTAACTGCAAAAAAATTAACTCCTCCCAAAGGATTTATTTTGCATTGCCTACTCAATTTCCATACTTGACAGAAATAACTCTCCAATTGTTTTGTAACTACCATGATTCGTTGATGACAGCTACTATGATGGGGAGGAAAAGAAACAAATTGTTATTTCTGCTTCTGAGTGAATGGGTATTGTGACATCTAAGAGACAAATTACATAATAATGCTCCTTTAAGATGCTTAGAATTACAGGGTGACTTCATAGTCTAATAAAGTCCTGCAACCAACTGTATATCTTTGGTCAAAATGTATGGAGCTATTAGTTAGGGCTTTGAACACTTTGAGGGGAAACACAGTATAGAAGCAATACATTAATCTTCAACATCAGTGCAATTAACATTTTCCTACTCAGTGAAGATTGTTTTTTTCAATTGGGTGGACAGATGTTTTCAGTGGATGACACAGAAGTGGTAGAAGCCAGGAAATTGGCAAAGATGAGGATGGCTGACAGACTAAAAGCAATTAAAACTGGCTTTCCTAATTTGAAGAGCATGGGACTTCTTAATTGCGTAACACTGATTAGAATTTGACCTTAGCTGAATAGCAATTCTCAGAAAATCCTGTGACAGAGTTAATAGTAAATAGTCAAAAGTACAAAGAAAGCATGTGTTGTGGGTACAGATTACAATGAAAGCTTGGGCTTGTTGGTTAGCTTGGGTTTGCCATGTTTACCTTAGTTATACTAGATCTCTAGTCTAAAAAAATTGATAATAATAAAATTTGCCTTTTGTGAGCCAGAAATTAGTAGATGATAATGACAACTAACCTCTATAACTAATTTGTCACATGCCACGCACTATGCTAAGAGCTTGACATGTGTTGTCCTGTTTCTTTCAGCCATAATTCTATAAGGTCAGTACTATTGTTATGTGCATTTTTTTAAGGTAAGAGATCAGAGAATGCTAAAAACTAAGTTCATACTGGCTAATCATAGCAGAATCAGACTTTGAACTGAGGTCTGTTTGATTCTAGTGCCTCTTCTTTAAATCACTAGGCCAGATTATTATTGGGATATCTTGGAAATACCACACTCTAAAATCCCTGACAACAAGTTAATATTAATCTTTGGACCCTTAAATCCTCTTCTCCAATTTCCCATTTGCTATATACAGGAAAATCTCATGTGCCTAATATTCTATTACCCATTCAACAGATGAATGAGTTCTATAATTAGATCTACAGAAAACTTCTCATCAGCACCAAATTTGTCAGAAGACAGTGAAATGTCTCCAAAGTGATGAACAAAATGATCTAATAGGAGAACTCTATATTTAGCTAAACTATTATTCAAGAGTATGGGTAAAACAAAAAAAATTTACATGTAAAAAAATGTACTAGTTACATACCTTAGCAGGAATATTTACTAAAGGCTGCAACCCAGCAGTGAGAAATTGAACCTAAAAGAGTGGGAAACAAGAAACAATAGTAACAAAAGAAATAATTATTGACCACAAAATGATGATATATTTGCTTATGTTGGGGAAAGGGGAGGTTGGTGAGGAATGTTAAAAATCTAGTGGAAATATTTTTTAAATGAATAACTAATTTTTCCAACAATTTTTTAAACTAAGTTACATTCCTAAGAACCGAGATATTATCTTCACCATATATTAAATTTCTATGTATACAATTCATTTTGAACTGCTTATTATCTTCCTGGTAAGTTATTTGCCTTTGGCAAACCACTACCATACTATTTTGATTACAGTAGCTCTATAATACATTTTAAAATCTGAGGAATTTCATTGTTTATGATTTTTTTCAAAATTTTACTTGCAGCTTTTGGTAATCATGCTCTAAAGCAGAGGACACCATACTTTCTCTATAAAAAGCTAGAGAGTAAATATTTTAGGCATTGAGGGCATATTTATAGTTTCTGTCACAAATACTTCACTCTGTCATTGTCACATGAAAGAAGTCATACACAATATGTAAATGAATGGATGTGACTGCATAACACTTTATTTACAGAGCAGAAGCAGGCTGGATTTGGCTGGTTGGCAGTAGCTTGCCAATCCCTCCTCTAAACCATTCCTTACTTCCTGATTTATTTTCACCACTAACCTGTCTTTTCCATATTCCTTGTGGGTTCAGCCTTCAGGGTTACTTCAGTTGTATAAGGGTCAATTTTCCACATGGGAATTACCTGGTTGAGGGAAGGGATGATCCCTCCCTGGGCTTTGAGACTCCAAGATCTAAACGAGTGTTTAATGCAGAGTAGATGCTCATAGAACACTGTCAGAAGATGACAGAGAAAAGGAGTGTGGAATCTTTTTTAACCCTCTTGTTTGATCCTGTTGAAACATATGTGCTTAGATTTCTAAAATAAGTTACCAACAAAATGGAGAGACAAGTAAAAAGACAAGTACAGTACAGAGAAATAAGGACTGGGTTGGAATTAACACAAGAGCTCAATAGGAACTCATGTTTGACATGTGGAGGTCAAAGACAAAGTCATGCTTGAGCAAAGATCTAAAGGATGAATAGCAACTGGCCAGGAAAGGGGGAAAAGAAGAAAGGAGGATGTTCCAGAAAAAAGGGAAAGAGCACTTAAAGGCTCAGAGGTGAGAGAGAGCATGGCTGATCTGCAGTAGTTCAGTGGGACAAGAGACTAGGATGAGAGGTGGGATAGAGAGGGAAGGAAAGGTAAAATAATAGACTCTAGATAAAATAATAGACTCAAATGAGACAAAAGGTAGGGAGCAACCTATAACTGAAGTCTAGGCTTAGGAGCAAACACTACTGAACAGAGATTTCCCAAGCTGATCAAGCTAAACTCTGGATAAAGTAAAAAAGGTGGTTTTATCTAAACAATGAAAGATATTAGAGTCTTGGGCAAATTGTGGTCAGCCCAAAGCAGGCGAATGGGCTGAAGTATTGGTGTAAAGGGCCAGCAAAAGAACAGCCAGTTGGCCCGTTGAGAACATCTGCTCACAACTATAACAGGAACAAAGGGGGGAGGAGCACACACACACACCCAGGAGCTGCCTGCCAAACAGTCGTCAGTGTGGGATTCTCTTGTTCCTGCTCGTACTTTCCTGATCAAACACACAGCAGCAATGCAACATGATGTGCTCTCTGGGGCAGAGAAAGCTTTTAGCAATTGGGGACGGGGTTGGGGAGTGGAAGAATGGGAACATCTGCTCTGTGAAGGCACATGAAAAATAATCTTCTAATGGCTTGGGGAGAACATCTGGGCCACACACCCCAGACCACCAGTGGTGTGGTAAATGGAGAAAGATTGGGGGAATTGATGAGGAAAGAGGCATGGTGGGTGCAGAGTCAGCTGTAAGTTAAAGAGGAACGACATGGGCTCCAGGAAAGTGGTATGGCCCCTCTGGAGAGGTTGGTCTTTTGGGGACTCTGTCACGCAAGGACCCAAGGCAGATGAAGTTTGCACCCACTGAGCTCACTGAAAAGGCTCACATGGTATATGCCACTTGGAAAACCATCCTCAACCCTTCAAGTTTTTAGCATGCTAAAACATCAAGTGGTGAACAGCTACTATGAGAAGGAAATAAGCTAAAGGCCTCACTCACTTTTAGGAACATGTGTGTGGACAGGGAAGAAAAGAGCCAGAATGATACTTCAGATGAATAGAGAGGGTTCCTTCAATTTGGCACATTTTTCATACATTAATCTTCATCCCCAGTTAACCTATTAATCTTGGAAATTCAAGATAAATTAAATAAAGATGATTGAATGTCATAGGTTTTCTTCAATTCCTCTACCAAGAATAATATTGAGTTTCTACCTTTTTTTAGGACTGTGCCAGGCTCTGAAGCCAATGAAGAGAAATAACTGTTAGTAATTAGGAGTTGTATAGAGTTTTTCAACTTTCAAAATCTGGGAGTTGTGGAAAATGATATACAGAGAAGTAAAATTACTTTCAAAGATGGCATGATTAGTAAAGGAGTAGATCCTGGAAAAATTAGGTTTCATGATTTTAATTCTGATTTTTTTTCTATAAGTTCATTGTTTCTTGCCTATGTGAAAAGGCAATAAAAACCATAACAACAAAAAACTCTTTCTTGTTGGAAAGATAAGATGGCCAAGCAGGGAATAGCTAAGTCTGGAATAAAGTGTTTGTTTCAAGCCACATGCCTATTCACCACTGGGAAAAGGGAGAGACCAGTGGGGAGAATAGATAGGAAGGAAAGGGTCTTCTTGGGGGAAGGAACCTGGGTAAGGGGTGTAGGGCTGGTCTTCCCCTGCATCTGAATAAGCTTTAGTTCACAGACATCGCTGTGCTCCAATGTCTCACTTCTGGAACTCCAAGGTAGAATAACAGGGCACCTGTCATTTCCTGGTCCCATTGCAGCTGTAGAAAGTAAGGGCTACAAAAAAATTCCTGGGGCCAGTGGAAGACATAAACACAGTTACTCAGTCTTGTGTAATCACTGAGGTAAGATCACATGTTAGGATTTTACATCTTCATAACAACCTTCTAAGGTATTATATCCCTTTACACGAGAGGAAACTGAGGTTCAGAGAGGTCACACACCCAGTGATTACAAAGGAAAAGCTAGAAATCTCCAAGTTCCTCATGTCACAAATTCTTTGTGTGATTGAGCTCCACAAGTGGGCGGACTTTTGCTGGAGTTCATTGCATATGGCTTATTATTGCAGAAATACAGGCTAGAGTCACATCACATCACATTACCTATGTTTCTCTATCCAACAGTGTGTACATGACAAATCGAATTACAATGAACCAACATAGGGCAACAGAAGTAAACAAGTGCCAAAAGGGTAGCCTGGTCTGTGTCTGAACATGGGTAGGTATTGCTCTGCTCATTGAAGCTGGTGGTACAGATAGTCAAAAAGCAAGGATCTGGGATCAGAATCATCAACCAAGAGGGGCGAGTGTAGAACAGGTGCAGGCGTAGGAGCTGTGAGGGAGTTCCATGTGCAGCACTTTGAAAGAATGGCAACAGACAATAGGCGGTGGGTCAGTAAAGCAAAGGGCATCAGAGAGCTTCAAGCAAGGCACAGCGTGAGCTAGGCACATGCAGGGAACATATTGAAAGGGGATGTTAGGAACAATGAATGCTTGAACTTGCTTAACTAAAAGATGAGACTTATGCTTAGGCATGCACAGCTTCAAAGGAGACACATTTAGAACAGGAAAGAAGAATTAGCGGAACACAAGAGTGAGCTATGCCAGGAAACCCGGGCAGACAAGCAGAGGCAGCTGGCACCCAGAGAGCAGAGGCCACCCACCAGAGACAATAATTCCAGTTCTTGGGAGGCAAATGGCAATAACGCAGGACTGAAGGGCGGGTAGGGGACCAAGAGGGAGGCTGACTCTCAAGAATGAGATAGGAATTTAGTTCCCAAAAGGAGAGTATAAGCCCACTTCTTCACCTAAATTTAACCTTTTCCTAAAAACCTGTTGGATAACAAATGTTCAGGGAGTGGAAACCTATAGGCCTCTTCTATTAAAAGAGAATAATAATAAAAATAATACATTTGTATCATTCTTTAAAACCCAAACAATATCCTGAAATGTCACTAAGCAGCCATATTGCAGTCTACTAAGAATTTCTGCATAAATAAGCCACCAGTACTTTAATAAATTGTCTCTTTTCTTGTGCATAGAAAATAAAACGTATGCATAGTAGATAACAACAAAATTATGATGAGCATACATTTTTAATACAGTCACCTCTTTCAATATATTTTATACCTTCCAATCTTTCTTCCAATGAATGGACTTTCCAGAGCATCTCAGGGCCACCAACTTTCTTTGCAGGCATTTTCATTGTTTTAGGAGATACATCACTTAATGAGGTGAAGATGACAGTAATAATGGAAAACATGTTGAAATAATGAGGTGCAATTATATTAGGATAGCTGACATACAACCACAAAGTCTTCTGCATGCTCTCTCACCTATAATCATGTGACTTCAGAAATTTTTCTGGCATATGTAATATGCTAATGCTGGTGGGTTTTTAAAAAATAATTATTTGAGTAATGAGAGTTTATGTAGTAAGAGATTGTTATACCAGGAGAAGCAGATCTTAGAGATAATAATAGTAATAGATGAAACTGTGATTTATGATGTTTGAGTTCTTTTTCTGTGCCAGACATTAAAAACAGTAAAATCTTGCTATTGTGCATTAGTTGGTGTCTAATAAATTTGTACAATCTTGGGTTGCTTTGGTTCAGTCTGAAAGAACCCAGGCAGCCTTGGAACTCCTATGTCCAGGAATCAATCCACAAATAACCAAACCTAAGTGATGAGTAATCATGGGCTTTTGCCGTGAAGAAGATACTTTACTGCCTCTATTTTATAGGTGAGAAAACACAGGTGAGGTGGGTAATAAATGGCAGAGCCTGATGTGACAAAATCTGAAGGTCCCAAAGCCTGCACTGAATGCCAGACCTCCCCCTTGAGAACTATACAACTCTAATTAGTTAATAAGCATTTGATGACTGGATTAGTGCTGCTGAAACTTGAAGGATGTAAAGCATCTTTGAAAGCAGGCATTGGCTTATTTTTCTGTAAAGGGACAAATAATAATGATTTTAAGTGCTGTAAGCTACACATTCTCTGTCTTTATAGCCATAAAGTAATCACAGATAATACAGGCACAAATGGGTGTGGTTGAGCTCCAATACAATTGAATTTATAAAAGTAGGTGGAGAGGTGGATATAATCTGTGGGCCATAGTTTTCTGACTACTCTTTTAAGGGAAAAATTCTCTCTGATAGCCGCTAATTTATTTTAGGAACCTCAGAATCTATGAGCTTGAGTTTTTAAAATTCTGACTTGAGAACACTCTTATTCAATTAGCAAACTTAATTTGTCAATTAAAAATTATATTTTTCTTTACAACAGGTAAAATAGTTTTACCTGTTGGAAAGAAATGAAATAAACAGAAATTCTCTGTAACCCAAAGATTCCCAGCATCCCTCTGACCACAGCTAAAGAAATACCGTCCTCAGTGATTTCTGTCCTTCCTTCCCTCTGGCAGAACGGGAGGGGGGTGGGTAGGGACACACAAGACTGGCTTTTGTTGCCATTAGGATGCATCAGTTGAGATCCATACCAGAGAGTAAAATACACTAATGAAAGGATCAGAGCATTTATTGTTTATCGTTTTCTTATCTCTGCCACTGCCCACCCCCATCAGAGTTAAGGATTTCTGATGATTGTCAGGTATCAGATGCAAGTTCCTTTTAAAAAGAAATGGAACTTGCTCCCCTGACAGGATTAAAGGATTACATTAAAGTTTTACAGAAGCAGAACCCCAGGCTCATTCTCCACAATTGCCCCGTAATGCCCCTTACTGTCCCTCTTGCTGTACTTGCTGACCCATACACTACCCTCCTTTCCCCATGTCTGTTCCACTCTTCCACCTGCATATCTAACTCTGTCCTAGCTTAAAAAGATAGCGCTCAATAACTGGCAATTGTCATTATGGGAATGCCTCAAAAGCATTTACTGCTCCAAACTCCTTGGTTATTAAAATAAAACTTCCTTAATCATACCTTCCATCCCCTTGGACCTCAAATTCCATTGTTCTTTCCCCTTCTGCTTTCCTTTCCTCACACGTTTGCCTTAAGACAGTATTAATATATCACTCTTTGACCAGGATGGGACTTTTCACCATTTTGTGCTGTTGGGCAGGCAGCTTCAGTCTAGAATGCCATTTCCAACACTCTCGCCACTTTTTTTCTCTTGGCCAACCATACTCATTCTTCAAGACACAGCTTGTGGGTTGCCTTCTCTCTTAAGTTTTCCCTGGCTCCCGGATACAGAGGTGGTTACCACTTATGGTGCTCCCAAAGCACTATGCTCAGACTCCTAGCACTTTCTACTGATGACTTATATTATAAGTCATCAGTTTAGATAAGTTCCAAGAAGACAGAAATATGTTTTCTTCATCACTGTTTCCCAGTCCCTTGTGCCTGGTAACACAGAGCGGTCAGTATGAATTTCTTGATTGAACAAATGGATATTTTTCTTGCTGATACAGTGCTGATGTGGAAACTCATTAAGGTCACAAGAACCAGTATTCCAATATTCTTCTTGGAACTAATTCCTTGGACCATCGTTCAGAAGAATCATTTTATGTGGAACTCCAAGATCTTTCATTCATCCATACTTTTTCATACCTTTGGGACTCTGACTAGAGTCAGAGGATGTTCAAGGCATGTTCAGGGCATAAAAAATCTCCTTCTCTGTGAGAAATGTGTTTTTGGCCTGTCCTGGATTCCTCAGAAATAGTTCTCAAAAGCTATAAAATACTCTGATAACAGATATCAAATCAGTCATCAGCCAGTTGCTCTGCTCAGTACACTGACTTGTGTAGCCATCACTCAAGCTATGCTGTTTCCGTACTTTTTTCCCCGGTCCTCAGTAGTATGTGTGTATGTATGAGTGTCTTAGCTGTCTTTTGATAGCACTGTTAAATATCCACCACTGAAGGTCAAAACACAAAGATGAATCTGTGTGTCCTGAGTAGTTCGATCATTCCCCAAGAGTCCATTTTGAGACCCTTCCACCAAAAAAAGTACACCAAACAAACAAACAAACAAAAATATCACTGCCTACTTCAGTTTTTAAATGTTTCTAACTTTTGGCTGGTCTAGCCCACCTCTTATCTGACTAAGTATTTATGAGGTGCCTAAGACTTCAGTAGCCCAGGCACTCAGACAAAACTATTATATTCCTTCTCTTATATCCATACACAACAACGGGCTTTTTGCATATGAGCATAGACTGGTAAGCTATTTCTTATCTGCACTTTTAAAGCTGCTCTCACAGAAGTGGCAAAAACATATGATGAGGACAAAAAGATGATGACAACACCAGACAAACTTCTCGCCTCCCATTGAATCCCATGATTAGAGCTAATTTCAAATCTCAGAGTTCCTTATCAATGAGAAATTCATTAGAATATTAGATTCATCAGTTCTCTCAAGGCATATTTGTTATGAACATACCTTTTTGCCATATATATCTATGGCTTTTACATATATCACCTATCTATATCATAGCCAGGCATGCTGCAGGTACTAGAAATACAAAATTAAATGGGGCAGTTAAAATCCTTAAGGAGTTCAGTCCACTTGGAAAACACATAAGGAAAAGAAGCAGTTACATCCCCTGTGGCAAGTTCTGCAGTTGAGGGGTGCTCGAATACTGCAGAAACATGGAAAGTGCACCTAAGCCTGCTTCCCCAAGTAAGTCAGGAAAAACTGGGAAAGGGAGGAAAGAAATTCTATTTTGAAATACAGTACAATGACCAAAATGGAGTCAGGATCAGTATACTAGGAGAGAGGATATATTAGATCTTAATGACAGGAAAGAAGTAGCTGTGGGTAGCTTTCCCATCTCCCCAAGGCTTTGCTCAAATGTGACTTCTTATATGAGTTCTTCTGTAACCACCATACTTCACTCTAAAATTGTGCCTCACAATTACCTCTGATGTTCCCTTACCCTGTTCCACATTTTTAATGTAAAATACTTCTCACTCTCTGTCATATTATACTACTTGTTTTTACTTGAGTTTTAATGTCTGTCTCCTGCCTTCCCACCACACCTCAGGTAGAAGAATATGAATTCTCCATGGAAGAGGTGTGTTTTCATTAAATAGTATATCCCAAGTACCTAGAACAGTGCATGGCACAAGTAGGCATTCAATAATCAACCTTAAGGATGCTGTTTGTACCTTTCTTTTTTAATTCCATCTGGTTTTGCTTTATGTATTTTAAAACTCTGTTATCTTGTGTATGCATATTTAGGATTATTATGTCTTTTTGGCAAATTGACCCTTTTTTCATTATGTAATATCCCTCTTTATCCCTAGTCATTTTCCTTATGTTAAGGCTACTTTGTCTGATATTAACATAGTCATTCCAGCTCTCTTTTTATTGGTGTTTGCATACTATATATTTTCTACCCTTTTACTTTTAACCTATATATGTCATATTTAAAGTGAATTTCTTGTGGGTAGCATACAGTTATGTCTTTTTATTACATCCATCTCTAACCTGTAATTGATTCAGATTTGATGCAATACCTGATGTGGTTGGATTTATGTCTTCCATTTATTGTTTCTTGATAGGCCCCCTTTAGTTTTGTTGTTGTTCTTGTTTTTGTTTATCCGTTTCCCTTTTCCTGCTATTTCTATTTGAATATTTTTATTATTTCATCTCCATTTCTCTATTGGCTTCCTAAATGTGTCCCTTTCTATTATTTTTTAGTAGTTATTCTATAGATTATAATACTCATGCACAGTCTTTCACAACATGCTGAGAGTTAATATTTTACAATTTCACAAAAAACATAGTCTTACAACCAAATACATCTCTCTAGTCTCCTCTTTCATGTACAGTTTTCACATGTATTACATCTAAATATACTGAGAATTCCATCAAACAATGTTATAAATTTTCCTTTCAACATTCATACCACTTTTTAAAGAATTTTAAGATGAGAAAAAATGTGTATTATTTTTACCCAGCTATTAGCCATTTCTGTTGCTCTTTCTTCATTCCTGAAGTTTTGAGTTTCTGGTATAATTTTCCTTTCTGAAAAACTTATTTTAGCATTTATTTTAGAGTAGGTCTTCTGGTGACCAATTCTCTCAGATTTTCCTCATCTGAGAAAGCCTTTATTATGTTTTCATTCCTGAAGGATATTTTTGCTGGATATCTAATTCTGAGTTGATAGTTCTTTTCTTTCAGCACTTTAAAGATGTTGTTCCACTCTTTTCTAATATCTGTGGTTTCTCATGAAAATGTCACAGTTATTTAAATTCTTGTTCTCCTAACTTTTGTATTCAAAGCATTGAAATTTGTTACACAGCAATAGATAATGGAAAGACCTTCAAACTCTTATTTCAGGTCATACTGAACTTTACTTCTATGAACTTCAGTTCTATGAAAGTCATTCACTGTCTGTCATTTGGAACTTTTCACATGTTATTCCCTCTTCACAAGAACTGTACCCTTACACACATATGGACTCCATTGCACTCTTCCAAATACACCATATTACCCACTCATCTTCCAGATTAACTATCTCTTCCTCTAAAAGGAGCTTCCTTGTTTCTTTTGTGCTCCATAAGTGTAGGTTAGGAGCCCCTCTTACACATTCCAATAACAAACTGTGCTTTACATATTATAGCCCTTGAAATAAAATAAAACATGTATCGAGTACTCACTATGTACTAGGCCTTGTTCTAAATGTTTTGCAAGAATCTATGAAGCAATGTTGTTATTGCCCTTATTTTTCCAATGAGGAAACTGAAGACCAGAATGGCTCATTTACCTGACAATAATCACGAAGTACAGTCAGTGGTTGAGCCAGTGTTTGATCCAGACAGTCTGGCTTCAGAGTCATGTCCCCTTAGCCAGTACTTTAAGCTGCTACCAACTTACTCCACTCCACTACATAACAGTAACATTTATACTGTTCAGTATAGCTAACAAGAGTCTAAGCTTTGTAATGGAAAGAACTACATCATCTTGCTCATTTTTGGTATCCCCAATGTGTAACCTATTCCAGGACATATACAGAATGGGGCAAAAGTATGTTTGCAGTTGTTCATATGAAAAATAATATAATAATTAATAAATAATAATACAAGGATAAACTTTCATATACTCATAACTGTAAACCTACTTTTGCCCTGTAGATGGTAATCAATAAATATTGACTGCCTAGCATCAAAACACTGTTTTATTTCTCATATTATGTGTGTTTACAGACTTTGAGATTTTAGATGTCAGGGACCTTCAATTTTCATCTATCTCTAGATTCAGAAGTGTGCAACATGGTAGATTCTCAATAAATATTTTATGAGCACATCATTATTGAGTGAAGAGAAAACATTCAGTGCAGAGAGTTAACATGCCTTATGGATAAAAAAGAAGTGCAGAGGCCCTACTTAAGGAAGACAGAAATTTAACATTAGTGGAACATAAATAAGTGCAGAAAAAAATAAGGATAAGGACTTTTGGAATCACTTCCCCAACAAAGGTTAGTTTAAGAAATGGGATTTAAAATAAGAATATACCATTTTTGTTCTACTATATTATTAAATTGAAATTAATAATATACAATGGTAGCAAGAGTATAGTAAAATAACACTAGCATTAGCATGCTTGTGGAAATTTAAATTGGTATATTTGTATCTAGAGTCATTACAAATATTTATACAATGGAGACTCTAATTTCTTTTATGGGAATCAATTCCTAAAGGAATAATGAAAAATATGGACAAAGGTTTAGGTGTCTATGTTAGTTACAATGGTAAAAAAAAATCAGAATCAACCAAAATTATATAGCTATTAAAATTTTGTTTAGAAAGACATAGAGATGCTTGCCATATATATGCATACAAAAAGAGCCTGAAAGAAAATACTCCAAAATGTCAACAGTAATTAACTCTGGGGTGATGGAATTATGAGTGATTTGAATTTTCATTTTTATACCTCCCTGTATTTTTCAGTTTTTCAACCATTGGCATGCATTTTTCTTTAATCAGATGAAAACAATAAATGTTACCAAAAAACTGCAAACTAAGCTCACAGCTGACCACAAGGCCCATCATAAATAAACAAGCTGGAACAAGTCATTTCAAGAAAAAAAACAGACATAATAACTGACAGGGTGGTGGGAAAACATACAAGCCAAAGGCCCTTCTCCTTCAGCAAAGTAAAGATTATGTTGCTAAAGACACCCTGGGAAAGCAGTGCAAACATCAAGGAACACAAGGATCCAAGAGTTGTTGGAATGAGAACATATAGGTTTACATCTGCCTATTAAACATGTCTTGGAGGAAACTTTAAAGCAAATAAATCTCAGCTCTCAAGTGGTCTAAGTGAACTGCCAATCCACAGCCAGAGCTAATTCAAGCTTTGGATCCTTGACTTGATGGTTCTTAGTGAGGAGGGAATTAGAGACCTAAAATTTTAATCCATAGCCCACACCTCTTCATGTGCACTTTGCTTGACCAGCACTGTAGTGATCGTCTGCTCAGATGCTAGTTTCAGGCTGTTGATTGCCCTCCCCAGTGTTGTGATTGTGTCTTGTCACCAGACATTTAAGAGATGATGCAAGAGCTGTTTCTCACTCTCCATTATTACCTTTGAATAGTCCTGAAGGAAAGTTCAATGCATAAAGAAAAGTTAGAATTTCATTTCTTCTTTAGCCTGTAATGCAATCTGACTATGCCATGGACATACTTCTTTACAGCTATATTGTAAGGATAATGTCAACTATAATAGACACGTAGACAATAGACATTTAGACCTCTTTAGCTTCCCAGGGTACCAAGCTGGGTTATGGGCAGTACTTTACTCAAGTGGTAGGAGATAATAAATAAATAGTTATTGAATGATTGACTTACTGATGGTTTTCCATATTCCACAGACGGAGTGGCAAATACATTCATTGCACTGGAATTGTCACTTCTCCTCCAACACCATCAGTGGACATTAAAAATCATTCACAATACTTTCTCTGAAATGCAGAAGAGCTTTATAAAGCTCCCCAGATGGTGCTCCAAGCAGACACTACCAATGTATTGGAACACAGACAGAAATCTATTTACCATTCACTCTACAGGGTAATGTGCAAACATCTTAAGCCACAATAATCTGACCAAAGCGTGTCTCCCATACAGGATCATACCCCTTTTGCCTCCCTGTTTATTCCCAAGAAATCACCACACTTTCTTGTCTTGGTCTCCAAGATAAATTGCTCTTCCTTTTCTGTTCTTAGCAGCTGGTTTTTAGTTCAGTTGGAGTCTCAGTTACATCCATGATAGCATCCATCTTTGAAAACCAGAATTTCTTTTTTTAACTTCAAAACATTTCATGGATTCCCTCATTATAGAGGGCAGGGACTATAACTGTTTTGACCACGCCTATAATTCCAGTACCAAAAACTGCCTGTCCACATAGTAGGTGCTTGGTAAATATTAATGAGCAAATGATATTTATTAAAAGTACATAGTAACCAAAAACTACTGTGAATTGCTATTTTCTCATGCATTTGCATTTTAGAAATTAGATCAGTGCCTACATATCCTTTTAAAAATAACCATATTTTAAATAATAAATAGTCTCTTTAGGGTGGTTCTCTGGTTATTAAAATACTTAAGATAGTTTAATGTACCTATGTTATTCAGAGATTACTAACAGCCAAAGACTTCAAAGACATTAAAACAGACTTAATACCAAACTTAAGCTGAACATAATTACAAATTTCTTTGATGATTAAGAAGGCACTTCATGACCAAGCAATACTCTGGAGCCATCATTATGCATCAATAACTCCTCCCAGCAATCATTGTTAATAGAAGTTTCTGGTAGTTAAAGACCAGATGACCAAGCTGTTCCTGACTTTGGAGTCCATGTGTACACAGACTGCCAGCCCCAGACTGAAGTATTTCTTGATTCTGCTGTTAAAGTTTTCCCAGGAGAGTAATTTAAAATGTAATTGCATTTAGGGGAATTTTAACTGGTCTCCAACATGGCCAGTTTCTACATCTACTTCCAAATAATAAGATGTTAATAATTCATTGTATTATGATTGGCATTGTGTAGGAACCCCAGGCTCCACTTTTTGTAACTATGTGTGGCCTTAAGAAAGTCATTTAACTTCTCTCTTGTGTCATCCTCATATTTTTAAAAAATTTTAAATTCTTATTGCTGTTATCATTATAATTATCATAAGCATCCCCTTACCTTTTAATTGGTATAATCATAGTATCTACCTCATGGTATTTTTGTAAAGGTTGTACATATTTAAATACTTCTGAAATAATACTTCATAACCGTTATTATCATTGTGATGTCATTTATTCTCTGCCCACCACTGAATAAAACTCTTGAACAAAAAGTGTCATTCCCTATCCACCCAGGAACACTTATTTATTCTGAGTGCCTACTGTGCTCCAGTTTCTGAGTCAGGCATCTGAAAAATCAAGATAAAGGGGACTTGGTATCTGCTCTAAATGAGCTCACAGTGTAATGAGGGAGAGAGCATGAGACAATGTGGTATGTGCACACCTACTGACAGGAATGAGGCTGGACTGACCAGGCTCAAAGAGGTCTTTCTTTGGAAACAACACCTCTGTTGGGTCTTAACAAGAAGGCAGTGAACCAAGGGGACAAGGTGACAGGCAGTTATTGGGAAGAGGGCATTTCAGGTAGAAGGGACACAAACAGAAACAGAGATACAAGAAAGAGCATGGGTTCTGAAGAAAATGGAGACTTCAACTGGCTTAGAATTTCTGGAATATAAATTACAAGGCAAGGAGTGGTGAGAGAAAAGATAGGAGTGGTAGGCAGGCACTAGATGATGGAGGAAATTTCCGATCATGAGCCACTGAAGACTTGAAAGGAAACAGACTTGAATTATAAAGTCACAGCTCCCACTGGATCATTGTCAGAGTTCTCTCCTTTAGCAGAGCACTCAGGACAGTATAAGGAGGAACCACAGCAATTTTCTCAAGGCAAGGGGCATAGAAAAAGTGTTGCCTTGAACTAATGAGTGTTAGTAGTAAGTCTTTGGGAATGGATTAGGTTTGGGTTAATACTCTTAAGAATGTAGGTTTCCAGAAACGTCCATCTAACCTGGATGATTCCTTCTTTCCCCAGTTAAGCCCCAAAGCCAGTCAGACAAACAAGCATGTGTAGAATGTGAGTGTCTAGATCTTTGGAAGAATCCAGAAGAGATTCTTTGCTTCATGGAAGCTGTGAGTGAAGGCCAGGCCTTAGTCTACCCACCCAAATTTCACTTAACGTCACCAGAACCTCCTTGGGGCTTAGGCCATGGTCCCTGGGAAGCCAGGGTCTGTGCTTAAAGACTAGTAAGGGTATTTTGTTCACAGGTGCTTCCCAGGCCATGACCCATGGCTTGCAGTTTTGTATTCCAAGAAATTCAGTATCTCCACAGCTCAGCCAACTTTGGACATAAATGTCCCAAAGTCAGCAAATAAATGCTGTACTGTGGCCAAGGCAACAGCAGCTGCTTCTGAGACTATAATGAGGTAAAGAAGGGACACAAAATGCTTTGCTAAATTCTTTCTACAGGAAACTGGGATAACAATGAATTAAAACTCCAATGCTGGATTTTTTATGGTTAATAATCTTTGACAAAGTTTTATATACCCCATATTTATACAGAGTAATATGAAGAAGTGAGTTCTTGGTCTACATTTCAGCCAAAATTTTTTAATACATTCACCTAAAATATTTGGATGATTGAAGGGAAACATCATTTATTATTTGCATTATCTGAAATTCTCCACATCACTGGACTGTATATACACAATTCTGAACTACATTTACCCAAGAAATACCCCTTTTAAGTAAAAACCTTGACATTTGAGGTAAGGAATAGACCTCCTCAACACAGTCCAAGATTTCCTTTAAAACAGCTTCATGAAATTCAACAGGAAAGGAAAGGGTGATATAAAATGCTCTTAACTTTACTGTTATTCTTGAGTATGTACAGATCCCCCATCTCCATGAAGTAGAAACATGCTCCCTCCAATTCAAAGCAAACTCAAAACCTGAATGATCACATTTAGATCCTATTTAATCTAGAAGAATGTGAGCAATGTGCCTGCCAGGACATCAATAATGAATTTGGTCACTTGGGTCTAGAGTAGAAAGTCATCCAAAATTGAACAAGGATGGAGTCTTTGAAGGTGGCGATGATGGAGGCCCTCACAGTATGTTAAGAATCTCAGAAACATTTCTTCAGAAGAGCCAAGGCACAAATATATTTGAATTTTCAGAGAACAGATTATCCAACTGAGTGACATCAGGTCAAAGACTACAAGGATAAAAGCCAGGATGTTAGCCATTCTTTTCCTTTCTCAATATCTTGGGTCATTCATCTAACGCTTAGGAAAATTTCAAGGCATCAAGAACATATATCACCTATGGACTGTTGTGCAGGTATCATGATGGTCCAAAATACTCACTCAGAAATACACAAACCAGAGGAAAATGGGGGTGGGGTGGTAGAAGAGGGTAAATAGGGAATAAATGGTGATAGAAGACTTGGCTTGGGTGAACACAGGATGGAATACACAGACAATGTGTTATAGAATTGTACACCTGAAACGTACATAATTTTATTAATTAAAGTCACCCCAATAAATTCAAAAAATTTTTAAAAATCTCACTCACAGGTAAAATTTGGTAACTTGCTTAAAGGCAGGTCATTAAGTTTAGAAATACTCTTTTTAAATAAAGGAAATCAGACGAAAAGAAATGCACAGACATATATGCCAGATAATGTTTAAAGCTTGTTAATGGATTGTAGCATAGTATAACTATCTATTTTTTGTTATCCACAATCTATAGGAGCAGTCAGACTGGGCCTTCGGATGTCTAGTAGCTCCACAGTTTTCTTCACACCAAATGTCAATACTAAACAATAAGTGATCTTCTAAATGTCTCTCATACTTAAGCTTCTCCAACCATACTGGAAGGCCCTAGAAGACAGAGACTGGGGTTTTATTATTTATTTGTCTCCTCAATAACAAATTAATTGTTATGGAATGGGCTTGATGAAAATTTTATGTGCATTGATTGGTACACATGAAAATGTTTTTTTAAAGTGACACAATCCAATATGTTTATCGTATCATAAACATAAACTTATTGTCTGGCCTGGTCAGACAAATTAATTTAAAAAGACAAAGCATTTAATAATGGCTTTTGTAACTAAGGATTTGGCATTTTGTGGGTGTTAATATATCCCCAGTGAAGAAAAGACTTGGCTGGGGTCACTGTAGCTCCAAGCCCTAATATAATTCACACCATACTCCTAAATCATTACACACATACCTGGAGCTCAGAGCTCAACTTCAAATAAGTAAGTACAGGGGCCCTTTCTGGTCTAAAGAAAAGATACATATTTTCAATCTGTCAGTTTGGGCACATTTTATTATGAGAACGCAAGTCCTGAAATCCCAGAAGAAGCCCAAAAGATCAGCAAACTAATCGACAAATCAGAGCTGGCTTTGGTACATACAAGGGGATACATCCTGGGGAATTTTGCAAACCTTGAATATATGGAATAAGCAGCTCTGGTGATTTCGAAGAGGCCAAGGGAAACAAATGAGGCTTTATTCGGGGTTATATAAAATGAGACCATGTCAGAGACATAAATCAGTGGGGGAAACATTTCAGATCCAAGGTAAACCGTGGCTAAATGTTCTTTGTCTGGACAGCTTGCCCTCCAGGAGATCTGAATTTACCTAAGGTCAAATGGAGACCAAGGTCAGAGGCAGAACCTGGAATAGAAGCCTTAATTCTCAATTGGCAGGCTACAGCTTCAGGCCTAGTTTGAGAATTATACTCAAGACTAAAATAAGCATTGTATCAGAAATCTGTAAGCCTTGAATAAAATAAAACAAATTGATTGAAATCACAGAAATGCCATCTTCCAACAATTAATTTAGGATTTGATGAGCTGGGGGGATAATAGTGAGATGGTATCGTGTGTGACGTGTGACACCTGAGCTGTCTCTGATGGGAATTCCTAAGGAATAGGCAAGCCACCTAGAGGTTTGAGGAAAACCATAATTTAAGGCATTTTTCAGGAGACTTAAACCAAGCAAATCCTCATGCTAATCTAAAGCATGAACACTGAACAAAATAAAATGAAAATGGATTTCTGAATAACTGAGAGGGAATTGGATTTAATGCTGTGGCCACACATTGACTAAAGCTGGAAATGGCCTGTATTACTGAAAAACAAATAGAATTTTTTAAAAAGACCTTGGAAAATACCTGCATCAAATGAACCCTGCTGCTCTCAACAGAGCCTATCTCAACTCTATGACCCCTGGGCTACTCAGAAGAATCTGTCTTTAACAGCCACTTGTTAAAGAGGAAAAAGGAAGACAAAGCCTTGCCTTTACAAAGAGAGATCACAGAGACAGTGGGAGTAGGAAAGACACAGTCTATTAAATAGAGAGGAGATGAAGGGAGACCCTTTCCAGGTTGAAAACAACTGATTAAATTACCCCTTAAATACAGATTACCTTTTAAAAGTAGCCATTTACCAAACTGTTCTAAGAAACTCTCATTCCTTGGTCAAAGTTTGGGAAATTCTAAACGCTCTGTTTTTCTCCTGACAGCTCACAATACACATCAGCGTATTAAAGGCAATGAGAAATCCTGCAGTCTGGAGACCTTTCACAGCCTTTCAATTGGCAGACCTGGCTTTGAAACCTGGTCTATCTTCGAGGCTCATGGTCTTACTCAGTAGTCCATACTGCTTCACTGGAAATTGATGTGGATGCCGACCAGCAGCGTCTGTGTCATTATGGATGAATTAAAACATACACATGGACTACCAAGTCCGGTGGAGGAAATAGGATGACAACCTGGTTTTTCTCTCAAGAGGAGCAAAAGCCGCAGCCTCTGTCATGACAGGCCTTTATTCTAAAAATCTCCTCACATTCCACGGGATAGGTTCTTCCTCACTATCCTAGTTACAACAAAGGAGCCAATGCCCCTCATTACATCACAGAAGAAGGATATTAGCAAATGAACAGGCAGCTGGTTATACTGGTCTCTGTAAGGTACGTGCAGGGTGAGGGGGTTTTAGCAAAGAGCAAGCTTCAAAAGAGCCTACGTATATTGCAATCCTGATTACCCACGAGAGAACCTATCTGTGCACGTGGGTCCTGTGCATCTCCAAATGGGAGCTGGGCCCACGTTGAGCAGAAGGGTCTGCCACAGTAAATGAACATTTTTTTAAATTTTTGAAATGATTAAATAACACATAAAAAGAGAAAAGAATGAAATAAACACATCCATGTGCCCAAACCCAAAAGGAACAAATGTTAACATTTTGTCATGTATGTTTCTTATTTTTACTTAAAGGAAAACATTACAGATAAAATGAAAGTCCTCTTTGTGCTCCTTGTTTGTCTCCCTCCTTCCTCCCCAGAAGCACTATCTTATAACGCATATATGTTATATGCATTACCTAGCATAAGTATGTATATGGATAAAGAGTATCTGGTATCTATTTATCTAGGTATGTAATATCTAAATAAATGTAATTCAGTATTTTATTTTTTAAAAATGCTATGTAAATGCCATCATGCTACACGTAACATTCTATAACTTCTTTTTTTCACTCAGTATTACATTTCTGAAAGCTGACCTACTTCTTTCATTGTTATATAACATTTCAGCTTATGAAGAGAACATAATTGATTTATTTATTCTCTTACACATGAACATTAAGTTACTTCCAAATTTTGCTATTACCAAACACTGTTGCAATAAAAATTCTGTTTGTGTGTCCGTATGCACCTGTACACAGATTCCTGAGGGCACATACCTAGAAGTAGAGATGTTGGGTCATGGAGTTTGCACACTTTCAATCTTACACAATTTGCCAAATTGCTCTCAAATGGCCTTCTAATCCTTATTCTGTTTAGTTCACACACTCTCCCAAAGCACAGGGCACTATGAGAAAAGCAAAAGGACTTTGCAAAAAGATTGTCAGCAAACTGGTGTTCTAAGGTCTAATTGTGGTGTTAAGAGGTCACTGAAAATTTCTGAGTCTTAGTTTCCTTAGCTGTAAAATAGGAATAAAAATACTTTTCTGATCTTATCCCCTGGGCTTTGGTGAACAAACAAAATTGTGATTGAGTTTTCTAAACTAGGAAGTGCCAGATCATGTTAATTAGTTTTGTTAATGAACACATGCATGTAAATTGGTCACCTTCATTCATCAAATATATACATGTTTACTATGTTACAGGTACCAAATGAGGACTCAGCTCATTCTCATGTAGGTTAATAACTATATTTACTTTATTTCAAATTCTTAAGTGCCATTATGCTAAACACTTTATGGGCAACCCCTGGTTGTTTATAATTCCAAAATTCATTTGTCAGTTGGTTATTTGAAATTAAAGACAAATTTCTCAAAAGGACACTATGATTAAGTGATCTGGGTCTGAGCTGTCTTATAAATTGTCTAACTTTATGGAAACCAACATATTATGGACTACCCACTATATATAACAGAAGTTGTATGAAATAATTTTGTATATATCATATACAAAATTCTACCTAACAACCCTGGCATGTAAAGTTTTAATAATTTCATCTCACCAATAGGAAGTTTGAGGTACAGAAAAGTAAATTAACTTGCCTGAGGTCACACAACTAGAGAACAGTGAAGTCAAGATTTGAACCTAGGACAGACACTACATGTTCTTTTTACTACTTCACAGGTATATGCATGCTACTTCACCATTATAAAAATGAGTCTGTAGGAAAATGAATGCCAGTAAGTGGCAAGAAAAGGTGGTGGTGGCTCAGAGAATGTGTGTGCCCTGGCCAGAGCCACCTCAGTCATCCATGAACTCATGAGCAGTCCATGAGGCCACTCTAGTATTAGTTCTCTTTCCAGTAAGGGCCCCAGAAATAAGGACCTGTAAAGAGAAAACATATTTTACTGGAATTAGAGACAGAACTGTTTCCCAATTCTGTCACAGCAGCATGACCATCCTTGTAATGACTAACATCTGTATAGCTTTCCATAGCTTACATACGGAGGTATCTATAAAATGTGGAAGGATGAAAGAGAACCTTGATGTACGATGGTTAGGACCTTAGAGACTGCTTTCCCATCCTTTTTTTCCTTTCCAAATAAGAGGCTCATAAATCAGACTAAATGTCTACACTCTACAAATTACTATAAACCTGAAGTTATGGGAGAAAAATGGAAATTAAGCATGAAACTAAATCCCTTCAAGAGCAAACTTTCTTTGTATCAAACTTAAACAGGCTCTGCTGATTTTAGAATTATTTTAAATAGTTAAAATTTTATTTGAAGCAGTTAGAACTGCTACCAATTCGAACAGGTAAGAAGAAGAAAGTTCCAGTTCACATTAGCAAGAAAAATTGTAAACTACTTATAAACAAACACAAAAACAAGAGTATACACCAAATCACACTTAGGAACATAGTCTGGTTTTGATATCATTGTTAAGCTAGCCTTACAAAATATGTTGGGTGGTTTCCCACCTTTTTTTTTTTTAATATTGTTTGGAACAGTTTGTATATGATGGGAATTATCTGTTCCTTGAAGGTTTGCTGGAACTCACCCATAAAGTTATCTGAGTTTGATGCCTTTTCTTAAGAAAAATCTTTGGCTTCTGTTTCTTTTTCTTTTTAATGTTTATTGGCCTATGTTGTTGAGTTCATCTAATAATTTATATTTTCCTTAAAGTACTCTGCTTAGTTAGTTTTCAAATGCCTTAGCACTAAGTTATTCCATAACATTTTCATAATTTTTCTTTAAATTTTAAGCATTTTTGTTCACCTCTATTTTCTTTTTTTCCCTTTGTGCCTTACTTTTATTTGTATTTTTTATTGTTGACACTATTACGGATGTCCCCCATTTCCCACCCTTCCTTTGCCCAGCTCCAGCACCCCCAACCCCTGCCTTCACCACATTGTTGTCTGTGTTCATGGGCTATGCATATGTATGCGTATATGTTCTTTGGCTAATCTCTTCCAGTCCCCCCATCCCCCACCGCTCTGAGATCTGTCCATCTATTCCATGTATCCTTACCTCTGGTTCTATTTTTTTCATCATTTTGTTCATTAGAGTCCACATATATGTGAGATTACATGGTATTTGTCTTTCTCTGACTGGCTTATTTTGCTTAGCATAATAATCTCCAAGTCCATTCATGCTGTCACAAAGAGTAATAGTTCCTTCTTTTTTACAGTCGCATGGTATTCCATTGTGTCAATGTACCACATCTTTTTTATCCACTCATCTACTGATAGGCACTTGGTCTGCTTCCCAGATCTTGGCAATTGTAAATAATTCTTTCTGATTGGTGTTTCATGATCCTTAGGATATATTCCCAGAAGTGGGATAGCTGGGTCAAATGGCAGTTCCATTTTTAATTTTTTGATGAAACTTCATACTGTTTTCCACAGTGGCTGCACCAATCTGCATTCCCACCAGTGTGGCTACCATCCATAAACCAACAAACAACAAGTGCTGGTGAGGATGTGGAAAAAAGGAGAACCTAATGCACTGCTGGTGGGAAGGCAGACTGTTTGTCTCTATTTTCATTACATATTGTTTATTTGTGCTTTCTTTTCTCACAGATTTTTTCCCCTGAGAGTATTGTTTATTTTACAGACTTTTCAAGAACCAGCTTTTGGTTTTGTTAATCAACTCTAACTTTTGGTATGTGTGCATTTTTTAAAATTAGATTTTGCTTTTATCTCAATTTGTTCTTCAGCCTTATCCAGCTTATTATTTACTGCACCTAATGAATTTTTATTTTCTTTCTGTATACTCAAATACACATGCACATATATATGTGTATACATATACACAAATACTTCCTTGCAGATCTTTAATCATTTTTTATATTCACCTGTTCCTTTTTTATAAGACCTGTTTTATCTCATAATTTCTTTCTTTTTTTTAAAATTGCTGTTGAAGTACAGTTGTCTCCATTTTCCTACCACCATGTTCACCCACCCCACCCAACCCCACCTCCCACCCTCAATCCTTCCCTGCTTTGGCTTTGTCTATTTTCTTTATACATGTTCCTTGATGACCCTTTCTCTTCTTTCCCCCATTATTCTCCTCCCCCCTCCCCTTTACTGTCAGTTTGTTCTTTATTTCAACGTCTCTGGTTCTATTTTGCTTGCTTGTTTGTTTTGCTGGTTAGATTTCACTTATAGGTGAGATCATGTGGTATTTGTCTTTCACCACCTAGCTTACTTCACTTAGCATAATGCTCTCCAGTTCCATCCATGCTGTCACTAAGGATACCCTAAGAATCCTGTAACACTAATTCAAAAGAACCCATGCACCCCAATGTTCACAATTTATAGCACAATTTACAATAGCCAAGTGCTGGAAGCAACCTAGATGCTCATTAGTAAATGAGTGGATCAAAAACTGTGGTACATTTACACAATGGAATACTCCACAACAGAAAGAAAGAAGGTGTTCATAATTTCTTTATCTTTCTAAAGATCTCAAATGGTTAATTTAAAGTCTTTTCTGATTGCTTTACTCACTCTATTTCCTGAGAGTGTTTTCATTAGTTAGGCATGTTGGTCCCTGTTGAAATCTAGCTGTTTCTCATAGGTTTAGTGATGTTTGGTTGTGAATTCATCTTCTGCCACAGAATTCTCATCCCTGTGTCCTTAACTTAAGTGACTTTTCAGGTTGGGTTACTGCCAATAAGTGACTTTTTTGCAAAAGAAGTCTTAATTTAGTGCTGTGACCGCTTCTGTCCATTTTCTTTTATAGATTGGCATATACACCAATAAAACTTTTTTCTGATCTCAAGTAACAATTTTTATTATTTCAATATTTAAATACATCATTTATTCCATTTTTGTAGGTCTGGGTTGAGAAGTAGACTTTAGTGCATTCTCATTCAATTTGATTTGTATTTCTAATTGTCATTGCCATATCTAGTTTGATATGATAGTATTCATTAAGAAAAAGTTCATGATAATTGCATCTTCATTGTGTCAAAAATAATTATTTATAATAGGTAATGTCTTTCCATAAATTTTGCCTCGAAACTAATGTTACAATATGTTTTTCCTTCATTGGATTTGAACCACCTACCACTGCTATTAATACTGCTTTTAAACTTTCCAGATGTGTTATCTATATATTCCTTATCAAGAAACAAATAATTACACTTTAAAAATTTACCTTGAGACTCTTTTAATAAATTAGTCCATGGATATTGGTTAAAACTGGTATATATAATCTGTAATTATATATATATATAGAGAGAGAGATGTAGATATATAGATATATAGAGATATCTCTATGTATCTCTACCCATGTAATATGATAAATAGAGACATTTATTGTACATAGGACAATGACACCTCAGTCCTCTTCAAAGTTATAAACTTCTTAAGGAAATCTGGTTCATTGGTAGTGGTTTGAATTAAGTCATTAGCAAATGCAGCACAATGTTCCTTCTGCTCTGGTAGCAGAAGCTGTGAAATGAATTTTGCCACGGCATGTTTCATGCCAAGATCCTGCATCAAAATATTGGACATAGTAGTTTTTGGAATAAAAACTACTACAGATCAACTTCTACTTCTCGTACTGTCAGTCACCAATCTTTGTGGATTGTAGCCCATATACTTTCAACATTCTCAGGTGTTCTGCTTGTTGCGGGCCTCCCAGAATGTGGGTCACTTTCAACAGATTGTCAACCATCTTTGAAGCATTTGTGCCACATTTATTTGTGCTGCATTCACTGCATCATCCCAAAAAGCCTACTGAGTCATCCAAATAGTTTCCACAGAGGAATGTTCAAGCTTAGAGCAAAATCTGATGCAGATTCACTGCTCTACTTGCCAGTCATTTTGAGTGTGACAGCCACACAGTACATATGTTCACTCAGCTGTGTCTACCGTTCCCACTGACTAGCACAGTGAAGTTGTCATGGTTCATGCATGTGCATTCCACTCCACGCTCCTTAACTGCCAGTTTACATCAATGTCACCCAAACCACTCTTGTTATATTAAGAAAAGCAAGAGATGGTGAAGACAGTACACAGGAGAGCCATTACTTGGTGAGACTAGGTGAAGTGCTGTTGAGGAGGGGCACAAAGAGGCTTTCTAATGCATGTGTAAGAGTTTGTTTCTTAAGCTGGGTAGATTTTATTTTGTTTTTTTTTTGTTGTTGTTGTTGTTTCAACTGTACAGATATTCTTTCATGTATCACTTATTTTTGGAATTATTTTTATTAAAAAACAGCCTATACTAAAAAAGAAAATGGATGAACTTTTCCTGGACAGACCTCATACATATAGATATGATATATATCCTATAACATATAAATGATCTGTAATAATGTTATACTGTATTATTTTGATTTTTTCTTATTATTAATCCTATAAATTCCTATTTTTATTTTCAAAAGCATTTTGTAGCCTCTAGTAATTTTTATCTTGATTAAGAATGAAATAGTACATTTTTACTACTCTAATTTTTCCCCATTCTTACCCCATTTTGTGATTTTAGTTGATATAATCCTGGATTTTATACCCAAATTATATACAATATGATTATTTTAATTTTGTATTTTTAATTTTATAAACATTTGAAATATACATTGACTTCTATAACCATATTTACACTAATTTGGTCTTATCTACTTTTACTACCTTAAATTCTTTTGCCCAAAACATTTTCACTATTACTTTGCCAGGCTTGATCATTTTGCTTTGCTTCATTTTTCAGTAGCTTAGAGAATGTCTTCAGATACCAGTTTGAAGAAGGGTACATATTAGTCTCTTTTCTCAGTATATATAAACATAAAGTCTATTTTTTCAGTGCATTTTTGCATATATATCTGTCTTACTTATAATTGTATTTAATACATGGTTATATTTGGAGAACAAATTAATACAATAATATTTTAGTACTTTCCCATATAAAAAGGGTAAGATAACATGATTGGATACAAAATTCTTGGTTAATAGCTGTTTCTCAAAATTCTAGAGACACATAATTTATTGCTATAAAAAAGATGAGCCCACATTTTTCCCATCATTGCTTATTCTGCCTGGATTTTCAATGGATTTTTCTTTATCCTCTGAGTTCAAAAATCTTACCTAAATAAACATAAGTTTAATTATATTTTCACTGACTTTTCTCCTGGAATGAGCCTTAAATCTTTAAACATGCCTCAGTTCATCTCAGTTAGGATTTTGTCTTACATCTTTAATTAAAATTTGATTCCATCTGTGCCTTTTTCTTTTCTTTTCTTTTCTTTTCTTTTCTTTTCTTTTCTTTTCTTTTTTTTTTCCAGGATAAAAACTTATTTGTTTTCTGGTTCTCTGAGTTTAGCTTCTACATCTGTCACCTTTTCTTTCAACTTTTAAATTTCTTTAAATTTTTCTGTTGGAGGAGAACAGCACAGGGTTATCTTATGTCACTTACCGGATTTTGTTCAGCATCAGTCATACTGTCTATTGCATCAATGTGAGTGTTAAGGTTTCCATTGAATTATGGTTTCAACAATATCTTTATTTCATCATTTCCTTTCTTATCTCCTTCAATTCACTTTTTTACTTTAAAAAAAATATCAAGTCATATTTTATTGTATCCTGGTAATTTATTGGTACATTTTAAATGCTGCCTAATCTTCCAGAAGAATCTTCTGTTCTATCTCTGCATATAGCCTGGTGCTAGTTAACCAGTTTCAAGAATAACAATGAGAATGGTCAACCAGGGCAATGGTATTCAAAGTGTGGTCCATGGACAGGTACAATCTGCAATTATTTGTTACTGGTCAGCAATAAGATAAGCATGCTTATCTCCAAACTGTTATCAGTGCACAATGAGATAAGGTCTTGTTCTCTGATATTTTGATCTCAGTATTTATTTAAAGCTCAATTTCTGTCATCCACTGTTATTAGAGTTCTTTATTTCAGCATTGGCCTCCTATAACACATGCAAACACATGCACAAAATATTTTACATTCTTACAAGACCTGTGTGTTACAGGGGGTAAGGTTATGAACCTATCAGGATTACACAGGAGATGAGGGACATAGGAGGAAGATCAAGCTTGGAAGTTGGTGGCACTAAATCAAATGTTAGTGGGGGATCTAGTTTTTTTCTGTCATCTTCATAACACGGCTTGCTGACTGACTGGCTATTAAGGAGAAGGGAAAGGGAATACTTTAGGATACTTCCCAAGTTTCTTGATTAATGACAGGGAAGGTAGAGAAGGTGGTGTTTATTGAAGGAGGGGCATGTTTGGCCCAAAAGAGAATGATTTATGTTTATTCTCTTTTGAGAATGAGTAACTATGAAATACTGTTGAAACATCCCAGTAGAAATTTCTAATAGGCAGATATACGTACCCTGGAACTATGGACTGAGCATTTAGATTTGAACATCATTGGCATGTAACAGAAACCATGACCATGAGTGAAACCACCCTGAGTAGGGTGAGAAGAGAAGGTGGCCCAGGAATAACCCACAGGCAACCATTAAAGGGTCAAGTAGGAAAGGAGCAACAAGGAAAATGGACAAAGACACAGCTAGAGAGGTATGAAAACTATCAGAAGAGTGTAGTCAAGGGAGCCAAAGGAAGAAAAACGATTCAAGAAAAAGGGATTAGCCCAGAAGGACAAATGCCATTCAGACATTAAGCCAAGGAAGTACTGAAAATCAACTCTCTTGATTCTGGAACTAGGTTGACTACCAGCCTAAATTTTCAATGTTATTGTGAGTTATTTCTAAATCCTTTAATTTATATGTATTTTTGTGGGATATCAAGAAATTCTGCAGTAGAAGCTGTTCTCCAGCTGACTTTCAAAACAGAGGTCTACACTAGTACTGGTTTTTTGTTTTATTTTGTTTTTAGTATTCTTGCAATTCTTCTTTTTTGGTCAAGGACCATTTGGTTGCAAATAATAGTATCCCATTCAAATTGGGGTAAGCCAAGAGTGGAATGTTTTTAAAATAATACAAGTGTAATTCATAGAACCCGAAGTCAGGAAGTCTAGTGAGGCCTCATGGGAGACTGGAATGAGGAACTGGAAAGTTGTCAGGGACCAAGATAGCTGCTTTCTCTCTGTGTCTATCTCTCTCCAGATTCTGTGGCTTCTCATCTCTGTTTTTCTTTGTTCATCTTCTTAATTCATCCTTCTCTGCAGTCCAGATCTCTATTTTTCCATAAACATGAAAGAAAATGCCCCTCAAGGCAGTTCTGCAGATGCCTTCACTTTCACACACTCTGAACCTACACAGCATTTCTGGGTCCCTATTCCAGTTTTCAAGGAGAAAGAAATTGATTGGCCAAGTTTCAATATGTGTCCACACTGTTTGGGTCTACTGTGAGCAGGGCAAATCATGTGTTTTTTTGTGTGTGTGTGGTTTTTTTTCCCATTCTGAGACTGGGGAGTCAGAGAGCTGACTCGAAGAAAGAGGTATAGACAGGTAACTAAACTTACTTCTGCATCTTCTTATCTCACTTAGTGACCCTTTCTGCTCATCTTATTGTTTTCACATTTCACCTTTTTATATTTTCATTTCAGAGTGTTCTCTTCTCAAGATTCTCCACTATTATCTCTTAAAAGCACATGTCTACTAGCATTTTATTAAAAAGTCTCTGGTTCCCATCAAAAAAAATTTTTTGAAATAATGATCTTCATCTTCCAGTCTTCAGAAATGTGGGTTTTTTTTTTTCTGCCAAATTTTCATAGACCTAGAGGATTCATTCTTTGCAAACTATATATTTATATTCCTTGGAGATTTCTCTTTTCTTATCCTAAAAGAAGGAGATATGTAATGATTGATGATTGTTAATAATAGAATATGTGGCTTGCACTTATCCTCACTCAAAAAGGTTTGGATGTGTCTCGCTGTCAAAATTCCATAAAGAGGAATCACAGGGAAGGGAGTGGATGCAAATTAGAGTGAACAAGTTCTTGCCCAAACACCATCATCTACCAGACCTTCTTCAGTTGTTGCTCTAATGGACAGAGAGATAAATTTCTCCACTCCGGTGCTTTCCCCCCTTATTCTCTAAACTAATCAAGAGCAGAAAAAAAAAAAAATTATAGTCCCCAACAGGCTCTCTATTACAAATTCCAGAATATCAGAGGTATATAGTAGATGTTCAAATAAATAAATAAATAAATAAATGCAAATTTGATCATGTCCTTTACCTGACAACCTACAATCTTTTAATGTGCCCTGAATGCAGAGAGAATTCAAGTTTCTTAGTTTGGAATTCCAAGTCCTTAATAAATTGACCCCTACTTCTTCTACTTCTAGGAGAGAAAATCTAGCTATATCCTTGTAGGCATCCTAATGGATCATATCAGCCTACCTGCATTCCACTATAGGAAATGCACTCTCACACTCCCATGTCTGTATCACCTGGGTCGTTCCCTCTGCCTCAAATCTTTCTCCCTTCCTCCATCTGTCTGCCTGATAAACTCTCATTGAACCTTCCAGCCTCAGGTTCATCATAACCTCCAACATTTGGGGCAACTGTCAGAGTTAGACTCCCACTGTCGCTTCCCCCACAACACCTTCAACTATGTCTCTATTAATGCACTTGTTGGAATCACTTTGTTAGTGTTTACTTGTCTGCTTCCTAACTAGACTGGGAGCTATTTGGAGTCAGAGACCACATATTTCTCATCTCTGTATATCTAGCTTCTACTTTTAACCAGAGAATTCTGCAAATGTTTAATGAACAAATCAATTACTGTCTAGATAGTAAACTTGAAGGTATATAAACAAAAATGCCTTGGTTGGCAAAATAAGCCAAAGTCATTAGTTAAATAGTGATTAATTCAGGGGTCCAACCTCTGAGCTGCAGACTGGTACTGGCCCAGGCCTGTTAGGAACCAGGGCGCAAAATAGGAGGTAAGCTTGAAAGTAATGTGCTTGAATCATCCTGAAACCATCCCCGACCCTGGTCTGTGGAAAAACTGTCTTCCATGGAACCAGTCCCTGGTGCCGAAAAGGTTGGGGACCGCTAGATTAATTGACTAGCCAACTGTTCAATGTTACATGACCAACTAATTTTCAAGAAGCTTGAGTAGGTATAGAGTCTCTTAATCCTAATTCAAAATAACACATCTGGATCCATGAAACCCAGCCAGCTGTTAATTATGTGCTTATAGACAGGAAGGTAAACAAAATCTGTATGTATTGGCAAAGCTCTTTAGCCTTCCCTTTGTCAAATGAACCAAGAGAAAAATGGATCTTTCTAGTAGCTCACGAGAGAAATACTAATAAATACTCTCTTCATTTGTATAACATTCTGAAACTTACAAAGTGTTCTCACATCCAAGATAATCTTTCAAACAATCTTGTGAGTTAATTAGGGTATCATAAGCCTACCTTTAAAGCTCGAGAGGTAAAATGATATACCCAAAGATAAATCTGCCAAAGGGAGATTAAAAGCAGTACCCAAATTCAAGTCTTAAATGCCTATGTTTAAATCAGGTGCTCATTTCATTTCATCAGTTAGCAGAGAAACCTAAGCAACAAATACATTTGACAACTTAGTTCCCAGGCAACAACAATATCGGTAACAGTGTATTCGGTTTACAATACATATGCTATTCACAAGGTTTCACATCCTTTGGTTTGCTTTATACAACAGCTCTGCAAGTAGGTTGGACAAATACTCTTAGGCCTGTTTAGTTGGTAAGATGTCTCATCACCAAGCCCTTGTTATATGAAATGTTAAAGGGACTTACCTAAGAAAAAGAAGATAAAAAATAGGACAGTAAAAAGACAGCAAACTCGCAGATATTAGCAACCACACCTAAAACAAAAGCAAACTAAGCAAACATCTAGAACAGGAACAGAAACACAGAAATGGAGATCACATGGAGGGTTAGCAACAGGGGAGTGGGAGGAGGAGAGAGGGAGAAAAGGTACAGAGAATAAGTAGCATAGATGGTGGGTAGAAAACAGACAGGGGGAGGGCAAGAATAGTGTGGGAAATGTAGAAGCTAAAGAACTTATGACACATGGACATGAACTAAAGGGGGGAATTTGGGTGGGAGGGGATGCGCAGGGTGGAGGGGAATGATGGGGGAGACATGGGACAACTGTAATAGCATAATCAATAAAATGTATTTAAAAAAAAAGATGTCTCAGCTCCACTGGGACTAGGTAACTTTCCCCAGGTTTCTTCAAAGTTTGTCAGTGACAAACCTAACCCTTGATTCTTAGCTCTATCTATTCCCTTTGTTAACCAATATCTTGATATATCTAAAAGGTTCCACAGTTATCACAGAGTCAACCCACTCTTGAGAAATCAAGAAAGATAAATAGAAATAATTATCTGATGTCTAGACAGCTCTACACTTGTCTCAGTAGCAGTAAAGCCTTATGACGCAGTCCCTTTTGTACTAATTCCTCAGGGGAGTATCCAAAACAGCTCAGTGTTATCCCTGGTTATTCTTTACTCAGAGTAGCTTCACATCAAGTATGAGATGCATTTCTACATGAATCAGAAGTCCTATACTATTAGTCTATGGTAAATTTAAATGGCTTCCTTTTTAGGGATATATTTTGAGCTTCATGAATGCACACATTTTTCTCAATCAAACTTTGAGTCTGGGATTTGGCTATTTCTTCCTTTCTTCCTGAACACATGTACTCCCCCCAATTTACATGCTCGTTTCTGTGCTTGCGTATACAGAACATGAACAAATATACACATAACATTGCATAATCATTCCTTGTATACACAAACTATTTGGACACATGCGCGCGCGCACACACATACACACACACACACATCTTTTGATTATACTCCCCTTCCCCAACAGGAGGACACATATGGACACATAAGACATACACCTAACACCTTGGGTAACGTCTCTCCTTTCACTCATACCCCACCCCATCTCCCTCTAATTAAACATACACATATACTTGTGCCAAGTTTCACAATGATTAAGAGTCATGTCAACTTTCAGCCTGAACGTGACTAGTAATTTCTCTGAAATTCACCCTAGGGACTGAGATTGCTGCTTGGGCAAGAGAAGAGAGTAGGGATTTTCAGACTCTAGAGTAGGGAAATAGGGCGGCACCATAGGAATAAAAGATAAAGACTTCCCTGTCAACAAAGTGAGAAGCCATAAAATAGTCCCAATCAGGGTAATCGATCCACAAAAGTCTTCCCGACTCATATATCACAATTCTTCAAATAAATTCCCCAATAAACTGAGCCTGGACATCCTTAGGGTCCTCTTTTACCCCAGAAAGAGATCATGTGGAATAGAGGAGAGACCACTGAACACTGGAAACACAGACCTAAACTTGCAGCCTAGATTTGCCTCTTAAACTTTCAACATCAGTTTCTTCATGTGTAAAAAGCAGATAATAATCACCACCTAGTACTGTAGTAAGAATTAAAGGAAATATGACAATATATATGAAATGCCCATCAGAGTCTCTGACACATAGTAGGCTCTCAATTAATGATAGGACAAAGACTCTTATACTCTAGAGAACATGAGATGTTACACTAAGCTATGTTGTCTAAAGGGTATTTATGGGGTGGTTTATAAAGAAATGGCATTTCAGCTAAATTTCTCATTGCAACATTTAAAAAATTAAGAGGAAAAACAAAATTTGGATTCTAGATAAAAATTAGTCAAGGATTTAGGAATTTTTTGCATGAGGCTTTTATTTCCAAGTTGTTAGAAGAAAAGGTTTTTGCTTTGCTGGGAAAAATTCAACTTAACCATGTAACTTTTGTAAGGAAAAAAAGGCAAAAAGCCCAGAGAGTGGCATCAAATAACCAGTGTGACTATAACCTCAGAATGCATGTCCTCAATGGTTTTTATGTTGTCTACAGAAAAATAAGAAAAGGATGCCTCAAAGATCAATTGATAACTTAAATGATCTGCATATCAGACCACCAGGTATTGCAATCTCTGTGATGGAGTGGTAAATAAATTGGAGTTGGAGTCAGATGCTTGGGAAACTTATGAAGGCTTAGTTTGTCCATCTATAAAATGGGCTTAGTATTAGTACTCATCTAGTATCTCATTACAAAGATTAAATGAGATATTGTATTTAAAGTGCTTAGAACCAGGCTTAGAACCCCTCATAGTCCTAGTTGTTATTATTTTTACCAAGCTCATAGGTTTACTGTAAGGGTAAAATTAATACACTATAAAATATTTTTAGTTTTACAAAGTATACTTAATATCAACTAGATGTATTTTGAGTGGCAGGAAGGCACTTCTCATTCAAATGTTCAGTTTTGTCCAAAGCAGACCTCCATAACTTTTTTAATTTAATTCACTTTCTGCATCTAAGAAATTAGAATGCTGGGCATGCTCTTCCTTCTACTCTTCACTCCCCTCCTGTCATAATCACCGGGCTCTACTGTGCTTCATTAAAGAGAACCATGCCCACTCCACCTCCACAAAATGTCAAAATGAAACATGATTTTAACCAGAAACTGCTTACCAGAGATATTTGCAAAATATTTGTGCTCATCTGTCAAACTTCTTGGCCAAATATGGCCATCCAACAAAACTCTAATAAAACATGAAATAAACCTTTTCATAAAACATTAAATAAAGCTATAAAAGTTAAATAGCTCCTAATAGGCAACTATATAACATGCAGCCCAGCTCTTGATCATTAACTTTCAGCAGGGCTTGGAGGGAAACCTTGGCCATTCTTCTAAACTGTCCATCTTACAGTGTGGAATTGAATCAAGGGTATTGTTCTTAGGATTCTCTCTGCATTGAAGCAAAAGGATTTCACAAATGTACCAATCAACTTGAATCTAAGATAAACAGAATCCTCTCACTGAAGTAAAATTAATTTGCAAAGAGACTTATTAAATCTCTTGGAATTCCTGCATTAGGTCTGAGAAGCCAATGGAATTATTTTACTTATTTCTCTAAGTGTGATGTTAAGGAAGAAGTGGATATTCTTCTTGACTGCCTAGTACCCACTTCTCATTCCCAATGGTGCCCTATCTCCTCTCAGGGAAATGCTACTGTGTGGATTGTTGGAGTCTTGGGTGTCCAGAAAAACAGGCCCCTCCTTTCCCCAGACAAGCATGGATCCTGGGAGCAAGCTATGCTAATCAGCTCTTGCCCCCAGGACTACTGTGAATCTTATCAGAGTGATAGCAACAGGAGGGGACAGGAAATAAATAGTGGTGGCCAGTGGTGCTCTCATTCCACAGTGGCATCCTGATGGACCTGTTCAATAGTTCCTGATGCCCACCCACAAAGACTTGCTCAGATTCCTCTCCTCATTACAGTCTACTCTCTGGCCTTCTCTTTGATTTTGTGAGTACCCCATATTCTAATAAGTGTTTTTTTCTGCTCAAGTGTTTTACTGTTGCATACACCAAAGGATCCTCATTGCTACCGATTATCAAGACAATTATTATTGTCTTGATTCCTATTTATTTTCAAGAAAAATAACACACATGGTACAGGTAAACATGATCAAAAGTAAGAATTACACAATGATAATTTGTCCACCTCACCAATCTCCCCATCCAAAACAAAAAAATCTACAGTTTATCTATTACAAATTACATCTAAAAGAAATAAAATCAATGGCAGTCAAGATTACAGAGGGCATTTAGCAAAAGGAAAAGCATAAAACTCATATGAAAAAATTTAGCTGAGAAGGTATAGGCAAGAAGTTTCTATTCCACACAAATGATTTTAAATTCCCTAATAGCTAAGAACTTCATATAAATATTTGCCTAATGGCCTGAAAGGTACTGAGAAGAAATGGAATCCCTGTGAGTTGAAACCTTATAGATTACAGTTTGTGGCTCCAAATTGTTTGAGGTTAAGAGAATTTATGATTTATAAAAGACTAGTATTGTTAGCCCTTGCATAAAACAGCTACATCTCATAGGCATCATTTTTACCAGGAGCAGCTCCATGGAGCCAAAATGATATACAAAGTGCAATGCCAGCTTCTATACTTTGTTCAAATCCCTTCGCCTTTCAGGCCAAGTTACCTTAAGTGAAAAAAATCAGTTAGAAACTTGGGAAGTAAATTGGTATTTAATATGATTCCATCAGATTCTTTTCTTTCCCCTGAAGTCTTACTCACTGAAGAAGCCTTAATTAAGAAGGCAGGGAACTGGTCTAAATGCATATGAGATGCATTAAATATTTGACAGGCCGTTTGCAGGGTGACCTTACCAGTGAGCCAGGATGGACACGAGCCTGTAATGAGGCTTGAGGGCAGCTTGAAGCCATCACCACCAAATAATGGCTGCTGTCTTTTTAAAAACTCTCAGAGGTTCACAGTGTAGATTTCCTTCCAGTTTCCAGTGGTATGAGAGACACCGCCAGTATAAATCTTGTTGTCACAAAAGAACAAGTTATAGTATATATTCAACCACACACACAAAAAAAACTTTCAAATAACATTAACTTAAACCCACAAAACCAAGGAGAGTCAGAAGCAAAGCTGAAACCCTGTCCTTAAGTCACCCCCATTGTGTTTAGATCTTGAAGAATACCAAACTCATCACAAGTATCACCAGGGCTGTGTCTGCAGAATATTGAGACAATAAGTCAAATTGCTTTAAAAAAAGAAAGAAAAGAAAAGAAAAAATTTCTCATAGTTCAAGTCAGGTTGACAAAGAAACTACAAACCAATCTCTTTTTGTGAATTTTCACCTCAAGGTGTGGACCTAAACACTCTGTCCATCACCCAGAGAGTACCAACTGCTAAAAGAAAGGGAAGAGGAAGCTTGGTGCAACTTGCAGATTTCTCCCCAAGCATTATGTGTTCCAAGCAAAGATTTTTATGAAATAAGTTCTACTATTATTTGTAGTATATATGTATACTTAACAATGTATATTCTTTCATGATTGATTCATAAACAGATTTTGTAATTACATTTTTTGATGGTCATTTGATCTAAATCATTAGGATGCCTAGCTATCCTTGGAAATCTGAAGAACTATAAGCACTATCAAATATGAGACAGGAATTCTGTTTGTAAGGCAGTAAAGTTTAGTGTTTAAGGGCCTGAGCTTTATAGCCAGAGAGATCTGGGTTTCAAACTCAACCCAGCCGTCACTTACCAACTGTGTGACCTGGGGCAGGGAGCTCACCTCTCTGAGTGGTGGGTATTTTACCTATAAAATAAACACCCCCTTACAAGGTTCCATAGATTAAAAGAGCTGTTTGTGAAGCCCTTGTCTGAAGTGTGTTAAACCTTCCATAAACGGTACCTACATCTGTGAGCATCAAACATTTCCAAAGAGGAAAAATAAGACAAGGGCTCTTTAAGATCAAGATTGGAGGATGCTGAAGGTTTCTAGAGGCAGAAAGAATTTGCTTTCATCACATGGAAAGTAAATTTCATAGAGGGAAAAGGCTGCAAAACTGAATCATTCATTCCACAAATATGTCAACTATGTGCCAGGCATTGGGGAATTTGAAGATGAACAAGTCAGAAACGGTCCCTACCCTCCAGAAAAGAGGAGTCTAGAGGACACGCAGACACAGAAATGTGCAATTACAGCCTGGGGTCTGCTCAGGGTCCCATCTCTTCCACACAGGGCCCTGGTGCTCCCCAACCCCACCAGAAACCACACCAGGGCCCCTCCTTGTGCTCACACCTCACTGCCTGTCAATCCAGGGAGAGGACTTGAAATCTGTAACCCAGGCCTTCCTGAGCCATAAGAACTTCATAAGATGAGCAAACCACTTCCAGCCAATGACTGAGGCTTAGAACGTGAACTGTACTAGGCTGCTGAGCTGAACTAAATATTATGGGCTGAATTGTGTCCCCTCAAAATTCCTATGTTGAAGTCAACCCCAGTGCCTCAGAATGTGCCTGTATTTGAAGATAGAAACTTTTACAGAGATAATTAAGTTACAATGAGGCCATTAGTGTGGGCCCTAATCCAATCTGAGTGGTAGCTTTATAAGAAGAGGAAATTTGGACACACAAACAACAGGGATGCACATGCACAAAAGGCCATCTGAGGACATAGGGAGAAGGCAGCCATCTCCAAGCCGAGGAGAGAGGCCTCAGGAGAAACCCAACCTGCTGACACCTTGATCTTAGACTTCTAGCCTCTATAAGAAGCTGCCCAGTCTGAGCTATTTTATATTATGGCAGCAGACATGCAGCTGCTTTCTTTGGAGAAGCAGAAGAGGCAGGGGAGAAATAGGAGATTTGTGCCTGAGAGGAGACAGAAGTATATTGAGTGAATGACAGAGGGTGTTGATGCTGATTTCAAAGGTACGTGATGCCAAGTGAAATGGGCCAGCTCTCCAAAACAGTTTGCTTGATAAAAATATGGCCCAACATCATTTTTACCCACCCAAGCACCTACTCACACATAATTACATACAATTGATTGGAATATTTTCCTAGTCAAGTCACCTCAGTCAGGACTGTAGAGAACAGAGCTGGGCATGTAAGAATAATGGCTTATATGGGGCACATACTATGTGGCAGTCACTGTTCTAAGCACTTTACCTATATTAACAAGTTTAGTCTTTGGGCAACCTATGTATTAGTTTTGCAGGGCTACTATAACAAATTACTATAACGTGGGTGCCTTCAAGCAATAGGAATTTATTGTCACAGTTCTGAAGTCCGGAGGCTAGACTAAAGGCTAAAAGTCCAAGATCAAGGTGTCGGCAGAGCACTTTTCTTTCTGAAATCTATAGGGGAGAATCCTTCCTTGCCTCTTCCAGCCGCTGGTGGTTGCCAACCATCCCTGGTGTACTTGACTTATAACTTCATCACTCCAATTTTTGCTTCCATTGCCACACGGTAATGCTTCCACCTCCCATGTTTCTGTTTTCTTATAAGGACATCAATCATTGGGTTACGGCCCACCTTAATCCAGAATGATTTCATTTTAATTTAACCAACACACCTGCAAAGACATGATTTCCAAATAAGGGTGCATTTTCAGGTTCTAGGTGGACATGAATTTGGGGGGACACTCTTCAGGCCATTAGGTAGGTACTATTATTGTTCTGTCAGTTTTAGAGATGGGAAAACCTAGCACAGAGGGGAAATAACTTTCCAAGTTGGCCCAGATAATCAATGACAGAGCCAAGGTATAGCTCCAAAGCTCATGTTCTTACCTGTTATACTATGCTGCCTCTCAAAACAGATTTCCTAAATGAATGAATAAAAGAGCTTGATTATTTTGCCTTAACTTCATTCCACTGCTTTGCTTCTGCTTTCTCCCTTCTCAAGTCCATCCTCCATGTGTCCATTAGTATGTCTTTTCAAAACACAGATCTGATCATTTTACAACAGTAATTAAAAATTCAAATTTGTAACTTAGCAGAGCAGCCAATATCCTTCACCCATTGTACTACGAGCTCCGTGTGGGCAGGGCTTGTATCCATTTTTGCTCTCTACTGTATCCTTAACAACAAACACAGCTCCCTAGTACACAACAGGCCTTCAACAATCACTGTTAAGTGGATGGAGGAATGAATGGATGATCTGGACCATTTCCAGTCTCAGCTCCTGCCGCCTCACTTAAAACTGTTCCCCACCTTTCACCTGCCCTCACCATGCATTTGCATTTTCAGTGTTGTACTCCCACATGTCAGCTCATATCATGAATTAAACTGATGCACTCAGTGCGTTTGCTTATGCTGTGCCCTATGCCAGGGTACCCTAATCACCTTTCAGGGCCCAGCTCAAACCTCTCCTCCCCAATGGCTACATTGGGACAACACACTCACACATATCACATATGTAAATTGCCTTCACTCATAAGTGTGCCATAGAACTCTGTGATGTCATCAACACTGCATTTAGTTTTCTCTATGACTTCTAGTTGTAAAAGGTTTCTTCCTGACTCCATTCTTGAGAGGTCTTTGGGAGTAGAGGCTTCACCATTTATATCACCAGAGTCTAGCACATGCTTATCAGAGAGTAGACACTTAATAAATATTTGCTGGATAAATGACGGAATAAACAGTCTAATGTCAATTTGTACATAAACACAGCTTTTATTCCTATTTTGACTAAGGCTTGACTGTGCATATACAAAATCTAATTCCTAAATTATGAGGCAACTTCTTGGCTTTCAAAACTACCCAGGCACAGATGTCACACAGCTAAGAGAAGGCTAAAGCCAAGTCTTGGTTCAAAAGCAGACATCCTAGGGGCAAACACTGAAATACAGCGGAGGCCCCTGCCACTCCCTGAATTCTTATTTGTCTATGTGATGGGTAAGTGAGGTGAAGAGATAAAGAAACTGACAGCATGATCCCAGCATTGAGGATTGCTTTTACATAGTCGACATACTTTTATAACTTTCTTGTTATTTAATCACATCTGGAGTCCATTTCAAAATTAATAAGCCTATTTACTCACTTCCCATTAATATCTTTATGGCAGATAGTATGGCATAGTGGTTGGGAGAATGGGCCTTGGAATCAGAGAAGTGAAACACACTCTAGTGTCCCTCCCCATGAGTAATATGCAGGATGTATGGATGCATGGATGTCCCTCCCTTGGCCACACATCCTCTACTTTCTACCATATCGTTTCAATGATCTTTATAGCAAGACTCTCTAAAGAGTTATTTACATGTATTTATGCATATGCCCCACTTCCTCACCTCACATTCTCTCCAGAGACCTAGTTAGGCTTCTGTCCCCTCACACTGAGGTCACTCACATCAAATTCAACACGGTCCTCCATGCTGTCACCTCCCTGTCTTTACCTGATTTGACTTTTCAGGAACAGTACACACATAAGGATGATCCTCCCCCACCCCCGCCACATTGGGAGCATTTCTCTTTCTCTTGGCTGTTGTTAACCTCACTTTTTCCTACTTGTACTGCCTCCTTGCCATCCCCTAGGCTGTTCCTTGTCGTACTCTGTTGATTCCTCTTTTTCCCTCTGACCTAGAAATCCTGGTGCAACCCAGGAGTCAGGACATGCTTTCTTCGTTTTTTGGGTTTTTTTTTTTTTTTTCTGTCTCTCTGCCATTGGATCCTGTGTAGTTTTAATGCCATATGTATGCTGATGACTCTGACTGTCCTCACTTTGTCCTGGGACTTCTCACTTTCTAATAATTCTCTTGCCAGAGAAAGGAGTGTAGAATAAAGGTAATAATAAGCCTTTTGGGGCCAGGGTGCCTGAGTTTGAATCCTTACACTGACACTTGTTTGCTTTAGTACTTTGAGAAATTTATGGAACCTGTTTTCTCATCTATGAAATGGGAATAATGCTTTATATGATTCTTTTGAAGATTAAATACGTTGATATATTTAAGAAATGTATAGCAATGCCAAGAACATTGTAGGCACTCAATAAACAATAGCAATTATTGTGGCCATTAGTAGTAATAGAAGCATCTTCTCTTAGGTATCAAAAATACATCTCAAAGTTAATGTTCCTGAAACAGAACTCTGGATTCTCCTATTAAAACTCATTTCTACTCTAGTCTTCTCACATCCCTATCATACTGATTTGTCTTATTTTCTTCATATAACTTACAATCTGAAACTTTCTTATTTATGTCTTTAATTGTTGCTAGGAAGTTAGGATTTAAGCTTTAGAAAGGCAAGACTATGCCTGTCTTGTTCACTGCTGTAGTCCCTCCACCTCAAGCAGTAACATTGTAGGTTTACAACACACAGCTGCTCAATGAATGGATGGATGGATGAGTGCATGAACGAGTTGACTTGGATTTGGTACCTACACCCCACACTTAATTAGTTAAGGGACATTAGGAAAATAGTTGACCTTTATAAGCCTTAAATGGCTCACCTGTTAAATGGGATAGGAATGCTTCCTTATAGGGTTATTGGAAGAGTTAAATGCACTTAACATGCTTTGTAGAGTGCCTGCCCCAAAGTAAGGTTTCATTACATGGTAATAAAAAATGAAAATACTCATTCCTATGAATCACAGAATAGTCTTTAAGAGGAATTGGAATCTAAGGAGTATAAGCCAAGATATTTTCATAAAATAAAAAAAGTTAATATATAGAATCATGGACTTTTAGAATTGGAAGGAACCTTCAAGAAGAAACTTTTTTATACTTTGTATCTAACACATGTGCAAACTGATTCCTGTAGAACTAGGTCATTTCTCCAAGATCACAGGCTTAACTAGAAAAAGAGCTAGAATCCATGCTCCCTAACCACAAATCCACTAAACACAATACATTACTTTATCTCTTCCCAATTTTTTTATTTAATAGTTTATCTACATGAAAGTACCTCATACATGAGCTTCAGGTTGAATTGCTTTTTATAAGAATATATTGTAATTATTTGATGGCAAGATATGAGAAGATGTACATATACATGCCCAATATTTCTCTCTCCCATCATTTTTTTTATTCATTCTTTGGTCTCTTGCTATGTGTTTAATACTGCCCTTGATGTCAAAGAAAATAAGTAGAAGACAGTCTCACCTGTCAAGTTCCATACACAGACTAGTGAGAAAGACATTTATGTCAATTACTCAACAATGCAGTTGGTGACTCAACAAATATATGTTGAGCCCCTGCTATGTGCCAGACACTTTGCTAGGTTCCAGAAATGAAGCAGTGATTTAGGGTGAGGCTAGGCCACTGGAACAATGAAAACCCAAAGAATTCAGTGGTTTGAAGAAGACTGAAGTGAATTTCTTTCTCATGTGACAATTTGAGGCAAGGCTCAGGCTGGTGGGTAGCTCTACTCCCCTTGGTCATTTGGAAACCCGGGTTTCTTCCCTCACCTCTGCCATCCCATGAGAGGCTTTGCCATCCATTCTTTGCATGGTGGACACTGGGTCACAATTGGTCCATCTGATAAGAAGAGGAAGGAGAAATAAAAGTGATATCCATCATTTGTGCCTGCATTCTATTTGCAGAAATTTAATCATGGGGCCACACATAACTATAAACGAGGCTGGGAAATGCAGGTAGCAGGCAACTGTGTGCCAGACTATAATTCTATTACTATGAAAAAGAGGAATATGGGCTTGGACAGACAGCTAGTCATCTTGACCTCGGTGAGCAAAACCTTCACAGTTAACTCCACCTTTATGTGCTCAGAATCTAGAGGGGAAACGGAAAATAATCAAATCCTTATGAACATCAAGAAGGCAGAGTACATGGGATCATGAAAGCATAGAAGGAGGAGACTGACCTGGCCAAGTTCAGAGCATTCAGGAAGCCGGGGCAGCCCAGGGAAAGGTCTGGCAGCAGCTGGGACACGGCGGTTTAGAAGCTCAGACTCTGGAGCTAGACTTCTAGGCTTGAGTCTTAGCTCTAGAATTTACCAGCCTTATAATCTAGGATAAGTTATTTAACCCCTTTGTGCCTTTGTTTCTTCATTTATAAAATAATAATAATTATTATTAAATATTATAGTAATTATTATCATCACGATTAAGTCCTAGTTTTCTTGTTATGAGGATTTATTGTGCTACATTACAGCATGTACTAAATATAGCTAACACTGCCTAGCAGTTTGGGAAAACATACATTCCAAGGTCAGGAGATTAGCAAGTAGTAATTTAGGTGGGTTAGCCAGTGGTGTATACTTAGAATTTTCTAGGTATTGATTACATCAAGTAATTCAAGAATTTCTATGTTTCTACCTTTCACTCTGTGAAAAAGCACAGGCCTGACAAAGTGTGCCTGATACATTGCATAAGGGGAAACGTCAAACCAGTAAAACTTTGAGCTATTGCCACCAGAGTAGGTACAAACAATGCTATTTGTACATTGTACATTCGTATGGGAAATATCAAGGGGTGGTAGTTAGGAACCTCCATCTAGAGGTCTCCGTGTTCAGGTGAATATTTCTATTTCTTTGTGTGTCTTTTCCTTTGTGTTTTAAGTCAACTAATTTCAGTTGAAAGCTCCCATTACATTGTGCAGTTGGGGTATTCAGCTGGGTCATTTGGGTGTTTTTTCTTACACCTGGCTCTCCATAGTCCCCAGGGTCTTAAATAGCACCCTGAACCGAGGAGGCCCTTTTATTCACCAATCGCTATAGAAATTGATTAGCTCTGAATGGTTTTATTCTCTGTCCAATGGTCCCTTCAGATCATGGGATTATGAAGTGATTCCGAGGAGTCCTGTGTTTATTCTTGGCCTCCTCTGCCACTGTCCCCTCTGGGATCCAGCTACCTCCTTGGAGCACTGCCAGGGAGTGATGGCAAGGAGAAGAGCTCTGGTCACTACTCACAGAAACCACAAACCTCTCCCCCTTCCTCCTGTCTGAGAATTTTTTTTTTTTTTTTAGTCTGGGAAGAATCTCACTCTTTATGGTTTCCTTTGGGTCATTTACTCTCTCCTTAAAGTTTCTAGACTGTAGCCCTGGAAAATGTCCCTAATGGCATGGAATTCTGAACACAAAAGCCAGGAAAGGCAATTGTTTGCATCCTTTTGTTCTCTGCCACATACCTGAGGGACAGGGAAGAAAGACCCCATGGCTGTTTAACTAGAGAACAGGAAGAAAGACAGGTGAAAAAATTATCTCGCTACAATCAGCACTATGTTTCTGTACAACCAAGGAGCTGCTTGCATCAGAATCTCTTCCAAAATTGCCTCACTCAGAGATTATCCTTTTCTCCTCTGCCCCAAGACATCAGGACAAAGTACAGGACTCCAGCAGCAGCTGGGTACCAGAAAAGTGGACAAGAAACTGAAGGTGGAGACCCCCAGATACAGTGTGTGTGTGGTGGGGAGGAGTGTTGGTTCATGTTCATTTGTTTCTATTAACAGTTGACTTAGTTATCAATGATTAAAATTCTGGTGTTTTCACATTAAATCAGGATAGGTGGCATTTGCTTTTAAAAAAATGGGGTCTCAATATACTGAACCTGTATTTCCAAATGGCAACATTGGAGTTGAGTGATAGCGCTCCTTTCAGATTGAGCCCCTGCGTGTCCTCTGGTTGCCTACAGAGCCCAATGCCTCTAACTCCCTAAGACCCAGTTGTGCTGCCAAATGTCGAGTATCATCATAACTGTGAGGTCGTTTTCTAACTGTAGAATTAAGAAGAAAATCTCTACTTTATGGATTCATGTTTCTTGTAATGGAATGAATGACAAAAGAACATTTTTGCTTTAGGAATAGTGGGAGTGAGGATATTTCCTGTGGTAATGAAATATACTCCTACATGTTTAATATACAAATGAAGTATGACTGGGTCTAAGAGTACAGCTTAAGACTAGGTTTGCCAGATAAAATATAAGTCATGAGTTAAATTTTAATCTCAGATAAAGAATGAATTTTATTTTAGTGTATATGTCAAATACTGCATGGGACATACTTGTACTAAATCAATCGATTGATCAATCATAGTTTTTCTAAATTTAAATGTAACTGGGCATCCTGAGTTTTGGGGGTTTTTGTTTGCTTATGTGTCTATTAAATTCAGCAATCTTACTTAGGAAGTTATTGGAAAACAAATCTCTTTTCTCATTCATTTCAAAAAACATATGCTTATGTTTTCTCAAAATTTAACAGTGGAAGAGATTCTCCTGGTTACAGGCATGTGAGTCTCTCCAGGAATTCACAAAATTAGGAGAAGAGAAAGAAGTGGAGAATGTATAACCTAAAAGAAATTGAATCTCTCTTCTTAATCAGTTACATATCGATCATTTGTAAGTTTATTCAAACCTTTTTTGGTCCTATTTCATTCATTCATTCATTCATTCATTCATCCAACTAACATGTATGGGCTTGGCATTGGGGATCTAACTTCTTTTGGGGAGTGACAAATTCTAAATACATACTATTCAATATGTAACACCATTCTGTGTTTTTTGCCCTCAAATGCCTTGTTCCAACTTTGAAGGGTGCCTCAGTGCTCAACAGTGCTGGAATTCTCTGTTGACCCTCTCCTAGGATTTTCCTCCCCACCACACACCAGCTAGAAATCTGGTTTACTTTGAAGACTCTCGGGTTGGCTCTGGGAAGGGAGTGGGTTTGGATTGGTTGCATGGCGTGAGCTGCAAAAGATGAGAAACGAGCATTCTGACGTGATCCCATATTAGTCAGGAAAATTCTAAGAAACTGTTCCCAAAGCAAGGCAATAAGAGGATTTTTTCTCCTCTATTGGACTTATATAACTCATAAAATAACAGGCTGCCATTTTAGAATAGTTGGTGTTGGCATGCTGTTGTCGTGAAAATTACACAAAACTATTCTTTTTAGAAAATATTACTTCAGGTTTTAGGTTAAAGCTTGATGCCAATTGGTTTACACAATTATCGCCTTTTTCTTAGAAATAAGGGCAAAACCTCAAAACATGCCACAGCAGAGAAGCTATTTCTGTCACTGGCTAACAATTGAAGGACATCCACAAACCTTTGGAAATTAATATCCCTCAGGAAAATCTATTTGACGAAAGTCACAAGGAAGTTATTAACTATAGTTAAGTCACTGGCAAGAGGTATTATTAATGATCTCATCAAAATTTCAAGTGCATTTAACTATCACATTGCAAGCCTTATTATTGACGACTCAGAGAACATTAAATTATTCTACAGTAGTTACTTGGCTAGAGATCAAATGAAAAAAAAGATGAAAAGCTTAAGTTCTAGGTAATTCCATAATTCTTTAGGCTTCATACAATTAAAGAGTTAGGATCATTAGCTTTTCGGTCTCCCTCTCCCCCAAATCTACTGATTTACTAATATAGTCAGTTCCTTTTCATTGTTAATTGTTCTGTTTCTCTTCCAAATGCTGATGCAGGGATCATGAAAGTCAGAGAAATCCTCCAAACCTTGGTTTTCCAAAAGCAGTTCAGGAAGCTCAGTTTATTTTCAGATTGGAAGAGACACTTTCAAGTACACTGGGCATTTAATTGCCATCCCTCAAAGATGTTTTCCATAAGGGAAAGGCATTCTCTTTCCCACTCAATTCTCTCTGTCTGAGGTTCTGTCCCAGCTTTCAGGCTGACACCAGTTGAAACTCCATGCTTTGCTTTTGTTAACATCCTCCAAAGATACTAGAGCTTGAGCAAGCACTGAGGTTGAGTAATAAAATTTTATTATATAAATTCTATATATAATTTATATATATATACACACACACAACCTTTTCAAAAATAGAATATTTTATAAGGCTTTTCTAAATTATGTTTACATGGTTACCTAACACAATTTTCTACTCATTTTAGAGCCCTGAGTTTAACAAGCATGTATTGAGTTTCTATTATTCCTGTGGCACCATGCTAAGGAGCTGGAGAGACAAAGAGAAATTGAGATGGTCCTAGTATTCAAGGAGATCTAGAAATAAAAACAGAGTGTTTAATACTGTGTGATAAGGGTGAAGCAAACGGTAGGCCAGGAAGTCTAGGAAGCAGAGAAGAGTGGGGTACCTAACCCAATGTGGAAGGAATGACAGGAAGTGCGAGGGAAGTGTCCTGAGGTGGTGATGCCCTCGCTGAAACTTGAAGAATAATTAGGACATAAGAAGGAAGAAAACTTGTATTCATCAGTGTCTACAAAGCACAGGTGCTTCACATACGGTTTTCCGTGAAATCCTTTTAACCACCCTAGTGATAGGGGACTCAAGACTTGGAAAATTTTAGTTTGAGGTAAAAGGTTATAAGCCTAGTAAGTAATGTATATGTTAAAGCTTTTGTTTCAGAAACTGCAGATAGATAAGGCCCATCCTGGCTCCTGGGAAAACAGCTGACCTTCTGGGGCATTGCTAAAGATTACCACCTGGGGACAAGTGGAGGCATCCGGGCCTTTGTGTTCCAGGGAGAGACAGAGGACCACCGCCCCTGGGAACAGCTAACTGCCCAGGACAGGAATGTTGCAGTTTCTTTCACCTAATCCTCCCTGAATTTCAAACCCCCTCACTGCACCTTGTTTATTCCCTGGTATAAAAAACCTTGGCCTGGAAAGAAAAGACAACATGGTCTGTTAGGGTATGAACCCGCCATCTTCTCAGATAGCCAGCCATCTGAATAAAGCGCCCATAAAGATTCAATCACTGTCATTGCTTATTGGGTTTGGTAGTGACAGGCAGCCTAAACGCAGGTGTCTTTTCCAGTTTCACTAGGAAACACTATTAGGTTCTCCTATTTCTAGGTAAGGAAACTGAGGCTTAAAGAAAATATATAACTTTGGTCAATTTGTAAATGATAGGCTCAGGATTCCAAGTTTATGCTCGTAATCATTGCAGTCTGCCATTTCTGATGTTAAACTTTTATTTTTGCTCCCCATGTCCACCATTCTTATCTCTGCAAAACTTACGGACAACCTCACTACACACAGGGACTGGGCAAACCAGCCACTATAGTTTGTCTCACCAGTGTTCCATGGGCCACTGTGGAAGGCTGCAGGACATCAAGTGTTTGAGCAGAAACCTGCAGGCTCAGACACCTCTCTTTTCCATAATGTCCGGCATTCAACACATGGACCACATCCTTCGGCACTTTGTTAAACCATGCATCCCTTACTAATTGGTACATTCATTTGTAATGACGTCAAGTATTTTCCTTTCTTTGTTGAGTAGCTGGTCAAAGATTCTTTCAGAGGAAGGACCACTGATGATAGGGAAATGTCTGAGTAACCATCCTTGGATAGGTTAGGCCCTACAGGGCATATATATGAGCTGGTGCCAAAGTATCAAATAAAGTGGCTTCAGACATTCATGCAAGACAAAGAGAATGTATATAGTTGCTCCTAAGATGGTAGTGGAGAAAACGGAAGGGAAAGTGAGGGGTAGTGTAGGTGTGAAAAGGGCAAGAGAAACACATGGTATGATGTAACTTTTCCATGATTCTCAACTTCCCTGCTAAATCTCTTGTCACCCTAAATGCTTAGTGAGATTATTGGATTTCTTGTGAAAGCCAGTGAGAGGGCAGCTTCTCTTTTGCAGAAGCCCAAGCAAAGGGGGTGCCAAAAGACTAGCCATAGTTCCCAGCAAGACAGCCAAGAGGCAGGATGTCTTTGATTTTTGAGGTGTGTGTTTGATCCATCACAATATTTTCTTCCTATTGTCATTGTTGTTTTTAATCTGAATGAATTTGACAACATTGTAAATTCGGCAGATCTCACTTTTAAAAACACAGATTTTCAGCTTTTCTTTAAAAAGAATAACAATGTGGCAACTCTGGGTCCAGAATACCCTGGGGAAAAAACTGAAAAGAGTTGGAAAAAGTTGCCCAGTTATATGAGGCACACATATTCCAGTTGCCTCAGTCCCACCATTCTCTATTACCTATATAACAAAATGAACCTAACCATTTTCCCTCATTTACATTATCTATCTGGCCTCATTAGGCTTTTGAGTTTCTGACCCTCTGCTATAAGGATAAGAAACTATCACAGGGAGAGGTTGTGGAGAAAAGGGGACCCTAGTGCACTGTTGGTGGGATTGCAGACTGGTACAACCACTATGGAAAGTAGTATGGAATTTTCTAAGAAAACTAAAAATGGATCTACCTTTTGACCCAGCAATTCCACTGCTAGGATTATATACTAAGAACCCTGAAACACCAATCCAAAAGAACCTATGCACCCCAATGTTCATAGCAGCACAATTTACAATAACCAAGTGTTGGAAGCAACCTAGGTGCCCATCAGTAAATGAATGGATCAAAAAACTATGGTACATTTACACAATGGAATTCTATGCAGCAGAAAGAAAGAAGGAGCTCCTACCCTTCATGACAGCATGGATGGAACTGGAAAGCATTATGCTAAGTGAAACAAGCCAGGCGGTAAAAGACAAATACCATATGATCTCACCTTTAACAGGAACCTAATCAACAAAACAAACAAATGAGCATAATGCAACCAAAGACACTGAAATTGAGAACAGGCTGACAGTCACCAGAGGGGAGAGGGGAGGGAATTTCAGGGGGAAAGGGGAAGGGTTTAGAGCAACAAGTATAAAGGACACATGGACAAAAACTGGGGGGGGTGGAAATGGGACGGAGGTGGGGAGGGCTGGGGCGGTGGGCTGGGATGGGAGTAAAAGAGAAAAAACTGTGCAAGAATAACAATTAAAATAATTTTTTTTTAAAAGAAACTATCACAGGTCTCCTGGTGGTGAGAATTGGGATTCTAGTCAATTTCTTCTTGAAGATCAGGGTTGTTGAGTCATGCTTTGTTTCTGCAGCTATAGAAAAAGCCCAAGAACTATCAATGATTAATCATTAAATAGGTACTTTAAGTATATTGAATCTTCTAATCCTCACAAAAACATTAGTAGGTAAATACCACAATTATCTATATTTGAAAAAAAGAATCTAAGACTCAGTTTCTTGCTCTTCCTCTTCTCTTTCTGGCATCCTAATATTCAAAGGTTGAAACATTTGATGGTGTCCCAGAGGCTCCTTACCTCATCCTCATTTTTTTAAATTCTTTTTTCTTCTTGCTGTTCTGATTGAATGTCTTTTTCTTCCTTATGTTCCAAATTATTGATTTGATTCTTGACCTCATCCCCTCCACTGTTTGTTCCCTATAAATTTTTCTTTATTTCACTTAGTGTAACCTTCATTCCTGCCTGGGTCTTTTTATGCTGTTGAAGTACCCAATGAGTTTCTTGAGCATCCTATTAACTAGTGTTTTAAACTCTGCATCTGATAGATTGCTTCTCTCCATTTTGTTTATTTCTTTTTCTGGATTTTTGTTCTGTTCTCTCATTTGGGCAATGTTTCTTTTTCTCCTCATTTTGGCAGCCTCCCTGTGTTCATTTCTACGTGTTAAGTGGAGCTCTTTTGACTCCCTGTCTTAGCAGTGTGGCCAATTGTAGAAAAGCACACCCATAAGTTGAATGGGGTGGAGCCTTAGGTAATCTTATTTGAAAAAATAATGAAAGAAAACTTCCCTCATTTGGTGAAGGAAATAGACATACAAATCCAGAAAGTACAGAGATTCCCAAACAAGATGACACAAAGAAGACCATACCAAGACACATTATAATTAAAATGCCAAAGGTTAAAGATAAAAAGAGGATCTTAAAAGCATCAATAGAAAAGCAGAGAGTTACCTACAAAGGAGTTCCCATAAGACAATCAGCTGATTTCTCAAAAGAAACTTTGCAGGCTAGAAAGGACTGGCAAGAAGTATTCAAAGTGATGAAAATCAAGGACCTACAACCTAGATTACCAGCAAAGCTATCATTTAGAATCAAAGGGCAGATGAAGAGCTTCCCAGACAAGATAAAGCTAAAGGAGTTAATCATCACCAAGCCATTGTTATATGACATGTTAAAGGGACTTACTTAAGAAAAAGATCAACATTATGAGCATTAAGATGGCAATAAATTCACAACTGTCAACAATTGAATATAAAAAACAAACTAAACAAACAAGCAGAACAAAAACACAATCATAAATATGGAGACCATTTGGAGAGTTATCGTTTGAAAGAGGGAAGGAGGATAATATGGGAGAAGATGTAGGAATTAAGAAGTACAAATTGGTATGTACAGAATAGACAGAGGGATGTTAAGGACAGTATAGGAAATGAAGTGGCCAAAGAACTTACATGCATGACCCATGGGCATAAACTAACAGAGGGGTTGCTGGAGGGAATGTGGGGTATTGGGTGGAGGGAGGCAAGGTGTAAAAATTGGGACAACTGTAATAGCATAATCAATAAAATACATTAAAAAAGAATCTAAGGCTCAAAAAGGTTAAGTAACTTGGCCAAATACCGTCTCCTGTACATGAGAATCGGGAATATGAATCTGGAACTCCAAAGATTCCACTCTGTACTCTATCTTAGCCTTTCTCTGAACTGTGAGATCTACTGTGTCTTTTGTGTTCCCCCATACAGCACCCAAACTAATCACTTACTGGATAGACAGCAGTGCCCTTTATTGAGGCAGCTGGTGGTAAATAGTGCAGAATGTTCTTGTCACACTCAAGTCCTCTGGCTCTGAGCCTACTGGTGTTAGCAAGTTGGCAAATGCTGGTACTCTCTCCAGGGGCTCTGCCCTTTTAGCCTATGGCATGTGCTTCTGCACCCATGTTTTTCCATAACATATGCTACAGTTCAGGTAATGGTGGGCAGGTAGACAGAGCGAGGACATAGAGCTTGGGATGAGATTTGGGAGGGGTGGCCAGGGGGACCAGCCTTTAAAAGCCTCAACTTTGATAATAATACTGAGGAACAATGGTTGGACAAAATGAAAGAAAGAAAAAAAAAGATCAGAGAGAGAGGGGAGAGACTACTAGACAAGAATAGAAACAACATAAAAAAAGAGAGAAGCAGAAAATAAGAAAAAGGAGAAAGGAAGAGAAGTATGTACAAGTAACTGGCAATTACTCTGCAAATAATACAAAACCCTCCACTGGGGAAACAAGGAAGGGTATGTAAGAGAGAAAAAGAGCTTCTCCTTTGGTCTCAGGCCCTTTCTTCTGACGTCTTCCCATCATGGGTCTGTGTAAACCCTTTCCTCACCTCACTGAACATACACAACCTCTAAGGGCATTCTGGTCATCTTTCTAGCCCAGGACTGGACATGTCTTCACTTCTTTGCTCCTTCGTTACAAGAGTCAAATTTTAATTTTTTTAAAGGAACTTTACTTAGAACCAAGCAGAAACAGAAACATATGAAAGTATGGGACAATGGCTAAACATGCCACTACAACATTCTAAGCTTAAGATAGCAAAATATAATATGCAAGTTTCCTGATTCAACCTGAATTCTACCTTTCATTCATTTAAGTGATATCTATTGATTGACTGTATGTGTTACGTATTGTTCTGTGCTGGGTATAAGTCAGTGAGCAAGACAGGGGAGTCCCCGCCAGACTCTTTCTCCTGTCATATTTTGGTCAGGCATCTCCTACAACCAACTCAGTGTATCTCCTTCTGCCTGTACCTGCTTAGAATAATTTGTTTGCAAGTTACTGAAACCTAATTCAAACCATCTTAAGCAAAATAGGGCATTTGTTGCCTGATATATCAAAAATAATGGCTTGAGGTATGGCTAGATCCAGGACCTCAATGCTTTTATTAAGGAGTCTTCTCTTTCTTCCTCTCAGTTCTCACCTCTTTTCAGCTTCATTTTCAGATGGGCATTCTTCATTGGGTGGCAAATGGTTGCTGTGTCCTAAACCTACTATGTCCTTACAGTGTCTGTCCCCAAGAGAAAGAGAAAACACTTTTATTAATAATTCCAATAAAAATCCAGTGGAGATTTCTGATTGGGCTGGTTAGGTCATGTCATCATCCCTGAATGAAACCAATTTCAGTCCCATATTTTCCTAAATTAAACAGACAGTGGCAGTCATAAACAGGAAGCCACAAACAACAGTCATTTCACAACAGATATCCTCACAGATATCCTTGTTTTCTCAATTAATTAGGATCAAAGAATCAGACATTATTGAGCACCATATTTAGAAATCAAAGGAGAAAGTGTGTATTCTTAAACAACACTTGGTTTAAGGACCCACCCCATGACGAATAAGCTCACTGACCCAGCTCTAATTTCACCTTTTCAACTTTTCAAGGACTCCTCAGTTGACCTTGATGTGTCTTCCTCATCTCCTAAAGAGCACTGCATAGTAATTTAGCTATAGCAGGCACTCCAAAAAGACTGGCTGCATTGCTCTGGTGAATGCATGGCCAGGGGCATGGTGGAGAGGAGAGGAAAGTAGAGGAAAGAAAGGAAAGGACAGAAGACGGGAGCAGGAGAGGAGAAAGGCACCAGAAAGATACAAGGAAAGGAGAAAGAAAGAAACAGAAGGGGAAAGGGAGTGCAATGCAGTGTTCAGAGACTGTACCCTGAAGTGAAATATCCTGACATTCAAATCCCACACTGCTATTATCTTGAGAACATGGACAAGACTTCAAAGACTCTGAGCCTTAATTTCATCATAGTATAATGAGCGTAACAGTACTTTTCTTACTGGAGTCTTAAAAAATTATGTGCAATAATGGTTATAAAGCTCTTTAGTTCAGTCAGTTCCTGGAACGTGACATTCATTTAATGATAACTTCTAACGTTATCCTTATTTTATGTCCAATATTACTGTGTGGGGGTGGGGTTATAAGGAGGGGCAAAGGGAGGCCCCCCACAGCCTCAGATGCCTCTGAGAGGCCATGAACAGCTCTCTGAAGAGGTTCAAAATATGTTCTGGAAAAAAAAGTCTGCAACCAAAAAACTCAGACCATTTTTAGAACCCAGTCCAAACCAAACCTTCTTGAAGGTCATAACGTGTTCTGGGGTTTCATTCCACTATTTTTCACTTATACAGTCCTTAGCCCTGCCAGGGCTGAGCTAGGATTTGAGCTCAATGTAGCCAAATACCACAAGGGGGAAAAAGCCCAAGCCCTTTGCCCTGAATGTATTTCCAACCCAACAGAAAACTAACAGCCCTGGAAAGCTCTAGGCAGCCTGTGGCCCCAGCAGCCAGCCACCTCTTCATAGTAGCTTCAGAGCATTATCCTGTGGGCCTTGGGGTGTGGACCCCAGCCCCCAGCTTCCTTTGTTACTTCCATGGCCACATATGCAGAAAAGGCTGCTAGCAGTCCTTAAGTTCTGGTGACCCAGCCATGGGCTTGGCAAGAAAGGAAGGCTGCCAGAAGTGGGATAAACTAACTGATATTTCCAAAAAATATCTTCCCTCCAGTAAGGTCAATGTTGAATGTAGTCACAGAGCCGGTCAATGCCCAGTTTCTTTATGGAAAAGAACTTCCTGGTATTCAGTACACTGAGTGCTTACTAATTTGCTTCTTGCAAAAATATGGGGGGAGGGAGTATGAAAGATAAGATGTGATGTATTAATTAAGAAAGGACACATGGACAATAACGGAAGGGGTGGAAACAGGGGAGGGAGGTGGGGAGACCTGGGTGGTAGGGAGGGGTGGGAAAAAAGGCAGAAAACTGTACTTGAACAATAAAAATGTTAAAAATAAAATAAAATGGGGGAAAAAAAGAAACTGAATTAGAAACTGCTTAAGAAAGAGGGGAGGGAGAGGAGAAGGAGAATAAGGGAAGAAAGAAAGGAAAGGAAAGAGAAAGAGATGAGATTGACCAGAATGCTGACATCTGTTGAGGTGAAATGAAACACAGTGTGTTGTCTTTTGATACCTTGTGCTTTCCTATGACCCCCATGGATTTTGCTGGAAATGTGCAGAGTACTTGTAGGAAGAACAAGTTCTAAAAAACAGACTTTCTGCACTTAAGATGAAGGAAGAACAGATGACCTGAAATATAGGGATTTCTTATTAGTATGGGTAACAGCTATTGATTCTGCCAAAGTTGGCATCACTGGTAAAACTGTGTATATGAGTGTATGTGTGTGTGTGTGTGTGTGTGTGTGTGTTAGAGAGAGAGAAATAGAGAATTTTTTTTTGAAGTCTACCACTTACTGGCTGTGTGACTTTGGGAAAGCTATTTAACCTCACTTTGCTCATCTGAAAAATGGGCATACACTAGAATCAACCAATAAAGATTAAATGTGATCATATATGTATGTAATGTACATAGTATCAGCAACATCATAATCATTCAATAAATAACTATAACAATAAAACCATCATTAACAATATTATTCTCAAAGAGGTCTAGAACTCCAAAAAGTTACAGGCCACTGACCTGGGTAGTTGCCAAGGGCAATTCCAGTTCTAATAGTCTGTGTACCTTCCTACCCCAAGTTCCCTACCTACTCTCAGCCCAATGTCCTTCCCAGTAACAGAGAAAAGGCAGAAGACAAAAAACTGCATATTTTTCCCCTAGCTAACTTTCTTCTTTACACCTCTTTTTTCAATACCTACATACATATATGCACACCCCTGACCAAGTGCAGTGATTGGAAAAATTGTTTATTCCGTGTCTGTGCTGAACACTGAGATCAAAACAATAGAAAAGGTCCCTATAGTGAGGCAGGATCAGGACGAGCATAATAGTCATTGTACATAGAAGTGATTCTCAGTCACCTGAAGGGCTTGGGAAAACACAGCTTACAGGTATCTACCCCCCAAAATTGGAAGCGGGATCCAGAATGGATAGTTGCACACTCATGTTTCTAGAAGCATTATGCACAATAGCCAAGAAGTAGAAGCAACCTAAGTGTCCTGATGGATGGTGAGTGAATAAACACAATGTCACACACACACAGAGGAATATTATTCAGCCTTAAAAAGGAAGAAAATTCTGATGCACGCTATAACGTGGTTAAAACTTGAGGACATCATACTAAGTGAAATAAACCAGTCACAAAAATATAAACATTGCATGATTCCACTTAAATGAGGTACTGAGAGTAATCAAATTTATAGAGACAGAGAATGGAATGGTGGCAGCCAGGGGCTTGGGGTAGAAGGAGTAAGAAGTTGCTTAATGTGTCCAGAGCGTAAGTTTTCTAAGATGAAAGCAGTTCTGGAGATTGGTTATACAACAATGTGAATACATGAGTACTTATCACTACTGGGCTGTACACTTAAGAATGGTAAAGGTGGTATATTTTATGTTATGCGTGCATTTTACCATATTTTTCAAAGGAAAAACAAAACACAGATCACCGGACTCTGTCCTCAAAGCTTTCAGTGGGGCCCAAGAATTTGCATGGAAAACAAGTTCCTGGGAGTTACCAATGCTCTGAGTTGAGGACCACACTGAGAACCAATGGTCTAAGGAGCAGAAGTGTTACCCCAGGCAACCCTATAGCCAGCCACCCGTCCCCTGGGAGCTGGTATCTTAGAACTGGGACCCACTATAATGGAACTGCAGTCAAAGTCCTATGAGATTCTAGTCCAGATGTTGGGTTGGTCCCCTGGTTCCTGAGACACTAGGTAAGAAAGAATAGAGAGCGCCAGCTAATGTTTCTAATACAACTGCTTCTCTTGGCACTTAGCCTGGAAGCCCTTCATGAGCATGGACTATCTTAAACTTCCCTACGCCTCTAGCATCAGGTTTTCACACAGTAAAGGCTAATCAATATTTATTGATTCAATCAGAGAAGGTCACTAGCTGCACACTGGGCCACAAAAAGCAAATGCACTCACTCAATAAATATTTATGGATCACCAACTTGGAACAGGCAATTTCAAATGGATCTAACCCTAGTTATTATTTATTATTACCACTATAAGGCATAAAGACCTAGAGCAGTGCTTAGCCATGAACGTAATTTTCCTCCCATCATCCTGTTTACCAAAGTGCTATTCCAGTCTTCACTGTCTTATTCCAGGTTCCTAGCCCTCCTCTCCTCTTTGGGCAAATGACTTTTGCTAATACAGTTTAAAGATTATAATGAAATTTCTCAAACCCTTACCCCACTCCCACAACTACAAATATATTCATCTCTCTAAATATTCTTGTATTCTTCCTTCCTATTCTAAAAGGAGAAATGTTCATGAAGGTTGATCCTCCCACCAGTCCTTTGTTTACCCTGCTTTTGGTCTACTCAGGTACTTGTATCCATCGACCATGCCCCTCTTCCTCCTGACTCTTGAGCCTCTCTTTCTTTCCTCCGATTCCCTCACCTCAAAAAATAAACCTATTCTTTTAAAAACAAGTAAATGAGCCAACAAAATGCCCCCCTCTCTACCCTCCATCTCTATGTGGTTCCTGTTCTAACCCTCTCCCTTCCCAGGCAAGTTCTTGGAAATCTAGGCCACCCCTTGCTGATTTCATTTCCTCCTCTCCTCACCCACAGCAGTCTGGCTTCCAGCCACCTCTCCACTCTCTCTGTTGTTGTCAAGGTCATATCGACCTCCATAGTTAGAGATCCCATGGTAGCTCCACATGCCTCACTCTACTTGACCTTCCTAATTAATGCATTTGGCAGTCCTCCTTGAAATTTCCCCTTCCATTGAATCTATCCCTATTTCCAACTGTCTCCCCCATACTTCTGCTAGGTCGACCCATGATCACTTCAAAATCTGTGTCCAAACTGAACTTTTTGTCTTTTCTTCCAAACTGAACTCTCCTCTTCCATTTCTTATTCTTGATAAAGGCACCAATATTCATCAGCTCACCCAAACCAGAAATTTAGAAGTTATCCTCAAGTTTTCTTTCTTTGTTCTCCATATTCAATTGCTCACTGAATTATCTTCACTCCCTTAACAGCTTTGGGATTCATCTGTGTCACTTTACTATTGCTGCCTTTTTTTTTTTTCAAGATATTACAACACTCATCTGAATTATTTCAATGGTCTCTTAAGTGGTGGAAACATCCCCAGTCACTCTTAACAACAATCTGCCTTGGAGCAGATGGCAAGGTAACACAGTGGGGTTAAGGCAACAGACAGCCTCTGTTCAAACTTAGCCTGAGCCTTTTCCTATTTGTGTAATTCTGAGCAAGTGATTTGTCTTCTCTGTGCCTCAGTTTCCTCAACTGTAAAGTGGAGATGATAATAATGGTAACCTTCCTTTTTAGGGTTCTTGTGATGTCAAAAGATTTTCAAGTGCTTAGAATAGAGCCTGGCAGAGAGTACATGTTCATTAGTTCCTAGTTATTGTTATTATTACTATTATTCACTGCTTCCAGAGTGAACTTTTAAATATTAAAATTAGTTAGGTTACTCCCTCATTTTAAAATGAATTGATTCTACAACATGACAGGCAAGGTCCCCTATGTTATGTTCCCTACCTGCTCCTTCATCTCTGTCTCTCATAGGTCACACTCCACCCAAATTTATGCTCCAGGCTTATAGTGCAAACCACACACTCTAAAATTCCTGGAACTCTGAACATTATTTCCCTGTGCCTAGTATGCTCCAGTGTTTCTTGTGCAGCACAAAATTCCTATTCGCCTCTCATATCCCCTATGTCATCTGTGAAATCAGGTTATTTTCTACCACTTCCAATTTTTAAAAAATCACCAATTCCTATATATTACTTGTATATCATGCATATACTTACATGTAATATACATACATTATGCTGCATTGCACTTGCATATCTGCATGTCTGTCCTCGTAGAAGATAAGTTCTTAAAGACAGAAACTATCTTATTTATCTCTAAGTAGAAAGACCTGGCATATAATGTGCCCTTACAATATTGACATTTTCCATTCCTGTGTGCTTCATAATTTATAAAATGATATTTACAGCAGATTGTCTCTAAAGATTGCCATAATAAATTTCTTTCCTCATTGCATGTGCGTACTGCTTTGTCTGGGGACTTTTCCTCTCCTCTTGAATTTATGTTGTCTTTGGCTCTGCTTTGACCAAAAGAATATGGTACAAGTCACATTTTGGAACCTTCAAGCCTAGACCTTAAGGGAACTGGCAGCTTCTGCTTTACCCATTTTAAAACCAGCCCAAACACTCTGAGACCATCAACCTGCAAGGGAGAAAGGGTTATTTATGAACAGGCACAGGAGACTGTCTCCTCCCCACCTTCAACACTGCTACCGTGCAAGGGAAAACCCAGCCATGTTTCAGAGCCAGTTCTCTCCTTTATGTAGCTTAACTGGCTGTCCTGATTCACCTGGAAATTTTAGAATTTTAGCACTGTAAGTCTTCTATCCCCAGAACCCCCTCAGTCCCAGGAAAACCAGGACAGTTCGTCACCCTGACTTTTGATCTGCTCTCCTGGATCTCTGTGGCCCACAGAGGCCTCTAGGTTGGAAAAAGACATTTATTACCTCCAAGACCAGTTTCCTCATAGTCCAAAGAATCACTCTCTATTCTAGTTCCCATCTCTAATCATGCCTAGCCACATGGTTCAGGAGAGCTTGCCAAAGGTTATACAATGAACCCAACTAATACAATGAAGACTATTCCAAAGTTATGTAACAGAAACTCCCTCTAATTATTCAATTCCCAGTGAAATGAAAGCCCGAAAGCTAAACCCCAAACGAAGTCCCTTTTTAAAGCTCAAAGTACAAAAAGTTAAATACATAAAATCAAAAATCCTCTCTGCTCCAATTTCTGTCTTTTCTCAGTCTCAGCCAGATGGCATTTGGGTTCCTTCCACATCTCCTGCACTATCTTCCTTAAGAATTAACAAAGCTTCTCTACCTCCCCAGGTGTACAACTTCAGCTCTGCCACTGCACCCCCCCCACAACACACACACATAAAACTTCCACAGCAAATCCAAACACTGCAGCTCAGTGGTGTCCTCAGAGGCCACCACGTAGGTAATGTAGACCTACAATGTTGTTGTCAGTCATGAACCATCACAGAGACAGGGTGCAACCTAGGAGAATGGTGTTGAAAGGAAAAAAAATGGACCAAGGCATGAACTTGAAAAGTAGTTCTTTCATCCAACTCAAGGAGAGATGAAAGGAATTGTGCCAGGGGTCTTGTCTTAGTTTGTGACTCTAATTCCTGTGTTCACGTAAGAGGATTTAGTTTATTTCCTATTCTTAGAGGTCCATAAAATTTTTCCTTATATTAGAACTCATTTCTGTGAAACTCTGTTGCCTGTAGTCAGAGGACCTTGACTAAAACATCATTCCTAAGAAATTACTTATTAGGGAAAGTACTTTTTTTCTACACCAAAGATTACATCCATTTGGTTCCCTGAATTATCATCTTACACAGATCGAAAGAAGCTATCAACAAAACACATATTAAGTACTATGTGAAAATGAGTTCTGAGAATGTAACTGAGTAGATAAGATTGAGCAAAATTTCTAAATTTTAATGGTTAAATTTAATGATTAAAATGAGTAAATTTTTACTCATTTATCATTTTTTTTAACATTAATGCTATGGGACCTATAACCACATTTCTATTTTAGGGGGAAGCTTCCACAGACATGTATTATAGCATGATTTAAGATTTATGGAATTCCAGGGTGCTCAGAAATATAACTACTCAGAAATATAGCCCTTATTATGGTTCACCAACTGCAAACATATGAAGTAGATGAATATACAACAGATGGATCAAGGGATATAAGGTATCTTTTTAAAATAAAAGAAAGCCCTAGATGTTTCAAGGATGACAGAAAAGAAGGAATCTTCGTACTCCAGTGAGGGTGGAAAAGTTGGATCTTATAACCAGGGTGCTTATCCCCAAAATTCACTACCCCCATGAACATCTCTCATTAAGAACAATTGGCACTAGTGTGCTAGCCTAAGGAACTGGAGATGGGCACTTCTCCCCTGTTTTACTTTCTGGTCCAACTGTGGACACATGAGCCTTTTCTTCATAGTCTGTACTACAGCTTGAGACCAACTGGAGTGTTTAAACAAGACTTTTCTAATGGTTCAGGAAAAATGAAAGAAAGGAAATATAGATGTAGGCTGAAGTTCTTCCTATCCCTTTGTTCTAGAAGAAATTCCTCTCAACCACCTGCTACAACCCTTCCATTACCAACTACTGTGGCCTGGGAAAGTCCAGAAACTTGCCAGGACTCCGCAGCCTCATGTCTTTTCTTCCTCAAGTGTCTTCTTCACAGATGCTGCTTCTGCCTTTACATTGAATCAGACAGTACACAGAAATCCGCATCTATTTCATTCCTAGAAGAGCTTTGTGCACACATGCACATTCACACATACACATGATACAGCACCACGCAATCTGGACTTCTAAAAGTTCTACATAGGAGCCCAGGAGCAATGAGGGCTTATGTCATATACCAAGCAAGTGGAAAATCCCTTCTTGAATGCTTGTTATCCCAAAACCCCCTACACCATGTTGGAGTCAGTAGGCATCTCTCTCTCTCTCTCATCCTTCTCCACAGCAATGCCCAGTCTCCTCCATTCCTCTCCTGCCTTCCTTCCTGTGGTCTTTCAACCCTTGTCCCCACAGGAACCACAAGATAAGTTCCTTTTCTTGCTTTATGCACAGCATTTTAGAAACCATCTTTTGCTATTTAAACATACCCTTGGGATCTCACTTTCTACCCTTAGAAATTTGTCAAAGAATTTCTTCCACATGGGTAGAGTGCATTTCTAAGGATCCTTCTGCTGAGTAACACTTTGTCTGTCTTTGTACAAAAATTAAACCCAGAGAATAATACAAAATTAGAGAATCCATTTCACTCAAATTACTTGCCTTCAATGGCCATAGACCTGATTCTATCCAAACTTCAGGCATGCGTTGATGTGGTAGGCATTACTGCCATCCAGTGGCACAAGTACCTGGATGTCCAGACCCAAGGGACCACACCCAGGGAGTAAGAAGCTTAGGACCTATTTTTCAGTATCTGGTTTTGTATCTGAGGACCCATCTATTATTCACTTGATTGACTCTGGAAATCTCCTTTTTGAGAAAACCATGCCTTCTCAAGTGGGCATGATTTTATCAGCGCTTGGTATTCACAGCATCAGCACCAGCTTCATGGGCATGTGACTCGTGCCTTCCTACAAAGCCCCATGCTCAGAAGGGCCTCATGCTTGATTTAATGGTCTGTAGCCACTATCTTAAAATTCTTAATTGTCATTGAACAAGGGCCCTTCCCCCTATATTTCCATTTCTCACTGGGTCCCACATACAATGTAGCTGGTTTTGCCCAATATTTATATAAGAGGTACACACAGAAAGAACACGAGGTGGGTCTTTTCCTCCCAATGGTCTTAGAAACAAACAGTGGTAAAAATGATTTGAGTAATCAATACATATAAGGCTTCTTCATCAAATGAGAAAATGGAATCCCAGAGATACCACTTGGGAAGTAAATGGCCCCAGGTCTCACATCTTACTGGTAGGAGGACCATTGCTTTGCACAGCTCCAGGGGGCATCAGCCTCACTATCTTAGAGCTGCAGAAGTCACCATATACCCTACTTCCTACGTGAATGGTGGTCCCTAGAGATGTGTCACACAATGACTCAGAACTCCCTCTCTAAACCAGCACACTCTCCCCCTCTTACCACCCTAGTGCCAGGGCACAGCTCACCTTCCAAACCTTTTGTTGCCTTTTCTGGGTCCACCTAAGAACATGCACTGGGGCAGAGAAAAGGCAATATTGTACAAGGGCCTCTCTAGGAACAGGCACCCAGAGAACTGGGGAGGATTCTAAATGAAGGAAGAAACCAGAAATTTGTAAAGAAAAGGAGGCTCAGAGAACTTTTTTGTTATAAATAAAATTTCAAAATGCTGGCAGGGAGATGAAAACACTAGAAAGGCAAAGCTGGAGCGGGTGGCTGACAGCTGTAGGCAGCTGGGATAAAGAGAGGGAATAGGGAGACCATCAATGCCCAGCAGTGGGAAAAGGACCTGGAAATAATGAACATAAAACCCTACTGAGGAGTGAGGTGACACAATTAGAGACACATAATGGGTCAATAACAGTGTTACTTAGTGCCTTTGTCCCCTGCTAAAGGAGTTTTAATTTGCTACTAATAATTTTGATGTGCTAAGATGTGCTGCCCAAGGAACAAAACATACTGTTCAAATCCCAAGGTCATTTGAGTCAGGTTTTGAGGTTTCTCCAAAGAGGGCATATCTGAGTCCACTTCTGGCAGGAGGTTTGATTGAGGCAAGACTTGCCTTGCCTCGGGAATAATCCTCCTGCATTCACGTGTAGTCATTGTCTGGCCCCCGTGGATGCCTCTGGTGTTTGAGAATTCTCTTTCTGTTGGGAGATTAAAAGAAGATTGTTTAAATTTACAAACTACAACCCAGATTAAAGCTCAGCCCCAGGGGGTAGTAGCAGATGGGAAATATGAATTTAGTGAAAAAGCATCTGAACATTTGGAGTAAATTTGAAAACAGAACCATCTGTTAAATAATCGGATCCAGTAGACTCCACACATTGTACCACCAGCTGCTGTCAAATAGGAGATTATGAAACCTTGTAATAAATGCTCCACTAAGCCTGTTTTCTTGTTTCAGGGTTAACTTGGGGCAGAGCTGCAAAGCTCTAAGGATGAAATTCTGGAGTCCTTTTATGTAAGCATTTCTTCCAGGTGTATGTCTTCATCTCAATTCAGACATCCACTGTGGATGTGGAAGTGACCTCAAGCCTGATGTGTGAAGTTGGAAGAGAGGCGTAAGAAGGAAGTTCCACAGCTCCTCTGCTCCTTCTTTAGTGTAAGTTCTGACATCTTCTCCCATCTCCCCTGGTGCTTCTCCAGTCGTCTTCCATCCTCTGCTCTTCCATGGCCCAACATGACGGGTGAATCCCAGAAATGACATGGCAAGAGAAATAATGGCCAGGATTGAAATGGAGGTAAGGATCAAGGCTTTTTTCCTTCACTTCTGATTTTGTGCACAGAAGTGAAGGGGAAGTATTAAGGCAGAGAAGTAGGCAATAATAATCCCAATAAAAAGACAAGAGGGAACGTTCTTCCCATTTCCAGCCCGCAACTTCTCTTCTTCCTTTGGTCCATGTCCAGCTCCCAGAATTGGTCCAGCTCTGAATATGTCTTGCTCTCTTTGGTGACTGAACTATTCTGGGTGTGGCCGAAGAAGAGGTCTCTGTTAATTGCAGTCTCCCAAGAGAATTCAGACCTATAAGAATCTGGAGCAAAGGGTTTGATTCAAGAGCATCCTTATATCTATCTGGTCAAAACCTGGGAGTTTTTCTCACCTCCTCCTTCTCTCATTACCCACATCTAATCCATCAGTAGGTCCTTTTGCTTCTGTCCTCAAAATGTTCCCAAACTTCTCCCTACACTCTCTTCACCTCTGGCCTGGTTGACTGCCTCCTAACTGGTCTTAGCCTGCCCACACTTGCCCAACCTCAGCCAGTGGCAACAGGGGTCTTTGAGAACTTAACTCAAATGATATTATCCTCCTGTATCAAATCCTCCCACGGCTTCTACTGTACCTGGAATAAAGTCAAACTCCACTGTGTCCTATAGGATCTGGTCTACACGATATGATCACTCAGCTTCATTTATCATCAGTCTTCCCGTCACTCAAACACCACAGAGCCACCAGCCTTTCCTCCTGGCTGTTCCCACAGCTTTCTCCTTCTTGCTATGACCACCTATGTAAAGGAGCTGCCCCTTCCTGCTCCCCAAGTCCACTTTCTCCTCAGCATCTGCACTGTTCCCTTCGTAGTACGTAACACAACCTGAAATCAGGTAGCTTATTTATCCGATTGTTTGTTTGCTTATGACCTGTCTTTTCTAACTAGAATACAGCCTCATTAAAGCCTAGGAATGTTTTTGAACTGTTCCCTCCTGTGCCCTGGCCAGTATTTAAGGGCTTGTGAAAGTAATGAATTTCTGGCTGGAGATGCCACAAAGAGATTTAGGACTGAGGGCACTTAATACATTCTCTCTTTCAAAGCCTTTCAAGTTCAGTGATTTCAGGGCTTCGTTTGAAAATTTGGGTCAATATATTGCACTTGTTCAACAGTTACATTCATGGTTATCAATGGAAATGATGTGCATGGATGATACGCATTCCACGTAGAGCCCATTTTCCCTACTGGCATGTAGTTATAATCATAGTAAACACTTGTGTTTGAGAAATGCCCAACCATTTCAAAGTGCATCCTTCCCACAATTTCCTTCACCTTTTCATGGTAGCCCTCTGAAATCATACCATTTCACCACTGGGGAAACTGAGGCTTGGTGACATTAGCTTACTTTTCACAAGGGTTCAGAGATAGGTAGGGAGCTTCTGCCCGAGTCTCCTGCTTTTCCACTCAGCAGGATTGCCTCTCATTATCTCATTTGATGCTCACAAAATTCCTGAGTGGTCATAAGAGCAAGATCATAATCCCTGTGACATTCTAGTGAAGACTTCATATCACACATACGGACGCCAGCCCGGGCTGGAGAACCCCATTCTACACAGATCAAACTGGCAAACAGGATTACAAGGGTTTGCTTAATTCCACACAAGTATCAGGGTAAGCTCTGCCAAGTTGCTGCCCTGTGTGCCGCACAGGCAAAAGATGAACCCATGCTTTTTCTAGCACCACCTACCTACCCCAGTGCCTATGTCACAACCTTCAAGGCCTCTCTGGTTCCTCTCTCTCCTTTACCACCACCCACCCACCTCCCTACTAAGTCACCATGTAGGCTGGGTTCTCTCTCTCACCCACCATCATCTCCTCTCTTGCACCACTATTCACTCTTTAGCTGTAAGCCAATCTGACTGCATTCAAATTTCTGCTCTACACTTACTAGGTGATATGTAACTTTGGCAAGTTATCTCAAGTTCTCTATGCCTCAGTTTCCTAGCCAGTAAAATAAAGGTAATAAGAACTGATCTCATAGCAGTATTATGAGGACAAAATTTTCCAATGTCTATAAAGCACTCAAAATAAGCCACAGAGGAAGTGCTACGGAGCTGCGAGCTGTGATTATTATCATTAGTCTTTCTTGGTCCTTATTAGCAGTCCTCTGGATTCTCATTTTTTATCTACTAATGAGACTTCTAATTTCTGTCTTGCCCCACCATTTCCACTCACCATAGAGCTTCCTAACTATAAAACGGGCCATTTCACTCCTTTGCTTACAACCCTTAATGGCATTGTACTGGTGTTTCGATGAAATTAAATGTCATCCATGAGGTCATGATCTGACCCCTTCATCCTCCTTCCCCTTCACTTTATGCCACCTCAGCTTTGCTCATTTGGTTACAGCTTTACTGGCCTTGTGCCAAGTTCTAGAACACACTGAATTCTTTTACATACCAGGCCATTCTCACATGCTGTTCCTGCTGTCTCAAACTCTCTTCCCTTTGTTCTCCATATCCTTCTGATCTCAACTCCGAGCAGCCTTTCTTGTCTACCTTATTTGAGAGAAAGCACTCGCATCCATTATTTTCTGACTTGGTCCTCAAGTTATTTCTTAAAAGCACTTGTCACACTTCCTAATTATGGCCTATATTTGTTTCCTTGCTTATTGTTGTTGCTCTTTTCTCTTTCCACAAAATGAAAATGTCATTAAGCTGGTGACCATATCTGTCTTAACATAGCAGCAGAACTTAAAGCAATACTCAGAACATGGGAGATCCTCCACAAATATTTTTGGGTGAGTGTTAAATCTATGTGATCATGAACCAAGCAATATTTTCCGCCACTTCTGGATAGATGGTTTGAATGCCAGCCGCAGAACTGCTATAAACATTCAAAAGTGAGCCTATAGACATGACCTACAGGAATGACTGTATTTGACTCCAGCTAATACTCTTACTAATCCCACAAGTTTTATTTCTCTTGTAGTTTTGACCAGAGCTCCTATTTTAGAAAACTAAGTAACCAGGGAAAGTTTTAAAGATGCTTTAAGTAACCAGCTTTGAAAAGTTCATTATTGCTTGATGCTAAACACACACACACACACACACACACACACACACACACACACACACACACTTTTTAATGAATAAAAAGTAAAGCTTCCCTTAGGAAGAAACAAAAAGAGAGAGTTGAGAGTTATAGACATATAAAGGGACCAAAATAATTAAAATGTCACCCATGAGTTTCACTAAAGAGAAATTAAAGAGGATTTCATTAAATTTCTCTGCATTTTAAAGGAAAAGGAAATGAGGCCCATTAAAATTGATTGGGTTACTCAAAGGGGAAGCTGTGGCAGTGTGTGCACGTGTGTGCATGTGTGTGTGTGGTGGGAGGAGGGGAGGTAGGAAAACCGTTAAGCCCAGCAAAACCCCATCAGACAGTGGTATGGCCCTGCTGACTAGCACTTTGAAGATTTCCTATAAGTTTGTAACTATAGAAAGGAGTTAACAAGCTGAATGAATTCCTTGCTTCCTTGCTTTTTTTTTTTTTTGTTTCCTTCCTTCCTTCCTTCTTACTTTCCTTCCACAAATTTTTTATTGAATTTCCCCTACACGCTCAGTACTACACTAGGCACTGTTAAATCAAAGATGATGAATACCTAGTCTTTGCACTCAAGAGACCCACATAGCTGTAGAGAAGACAGATATGTAGAAAAGTAACAAGCCCAAAATATCTCAGCTACAAAAGGAGGTACAAACTGCAGTGACAGGGTGATGACTGTTATGTAGGGGTAGCTAGAGCACAGGATCAGGGTAAGGAAGGCTTCTCAGTGGCAGTGACAACCACATTGGGCTTTGAAGATTCCATGGGATCTTGGTGCATGGTCATGTGAGGACAGGTATGCCTGGCAGAGGCAAGAGTCAGGTTGGAGATCCTACATTGCCATCTGGGATCCTTCAGCTCTATCATGTTTGTTTACCTACTCAAGTAGGAGGCTGGACTTGCCCAGGCCTGGTGCTGGGAGGGAAACAAATGCCCTATGACAATTAAAATATGCTAAGAAAACACAAAAGAGAAATGGCTTTACGTTGGAAAGAAAGTAAGCAAGTGAAAAAAATCAACCAATCAATCAGAGTAGCAGAGAGTCAAAAGGGACTTTCGGATTTTCCAAGCCCCTTGTTGTCCAGATGAGAGATGGGGTTCACTAAGAGAAGGCAATTCAGGGACTCTCCCTGAATCACACTGCCTCCCCCAACCACCCCTTGTCTTCTGGCTGTGCAAAATCAACCCACATCTCTGCAGTAGGAAAAAAGCGCACAGTCTCTACTACAAAAGAGTAAGTTCAAGGCTTCACTGCTTCCTTGCTGGGTGACTGCAAGCAAGCCACCTCTCTTCTGTGAATACCAGTTTTCTCATTGGTAAAATGAGAGTGAAGGATGTTACCCACCCACTTTGCAAGACTGTGTGAGCATAGCAGGTAGCAGCGTGTGTAAGGCCACACTTGCACTTGATAGGTCTTTGTAAAAAAAATCTGTACTCACAAATGCAAAGCAGCAATCAGGAGTGAGGGCCGCCAAAGGTAGCTGACAAACCAGGGTTGTCCCCCTCAAACGCTGGAAGATTTAACACCCAGAATGCCCTGCGGGAAGTGCTTGCCCGGCCCCTCAGCCCACGCATGCGCCTCCTGCAGACACAGATGTGCCGTGGTCCAGTGGTCATGCTGCCCTGCCCTGGAAATGCATCTGCCCAGGATCACAGAGATGTCAGGGGGAGCCGCTCCGACTCGGTCTCAGGCGCAACCTGACACTGGAGTTTTCTTTCACCAGCCAGAGGAAACATGTGGGATGAATTAATGGAGGCAATTGAAGAAAGCAACTGCAGACAACTTCAGTGGGCTCCCAGACGATGGTGCGGGGGTGGGCGTTGGGGGACATCCAGGCTGTCCCTGCCCCCAAAGAATTGCCCCCCAGCCAGCCCTCAAGCCTAGGGATATGCAATTTGAGCCAAAGCAGTCAGGCTCATGACTTAGGCGCCAATTCAGAGGGATAATAGTGAGCAAGACAGACACAGCACCTCATGGGAAGAGCAGCTTCACATTTGCAGGTCAGGAATACTAGGAAGCCAGGCCAAAAGGAATATCGAGAGCCCTACAGTTCATCCTTATAGTCTGGGCAAAGTTGAGCTGGGAGACTGTGCACCTGTGGCTTTAGAGGCTCCATTACACTTGGAAATGCTTCTTTTCTTTTCCAACTACCCTGGCCCACAGTCTTTGTCTTTGTCTCCACAAGTGAAGCAGTAGCTTCTTTCCAGGGACACATTCCCCAGGGGTAATAAAACTGGGTACTGGATTTGCTAATGCTCTTTCCCTCTGCCATCGGCCAAAGTGTCCTCTCTTCCACTGGCTGCCCTGACCCAGGGTCGGTTCTCCGTGGAGGCATATCATGTCTTGGCAGGTGATGTCCGACTTGGAAAGTACGGTCTGCATGAACAGGTGTCGCCAGGTGCTCACGCCTGCCCGATGCGGGACAACCCCACCATTCGAGGGACACGGTGCAAGGCACTGGTTAAGGAGAGAGGAGGATGAGAAACAGGGTGCCAAGTACCTAACAAGGTGCTTGAAATGGAAACAAGGAGGGGCACTGGTAGAGGTTTCTTCTAACTGGAGACTGCTGTCTCAAATCAGCCTGGCAGACAGCCACAGCTAGGGTGTTTGTGACATCCTGCTGCTCTGGGCCGAGTGAAATGAATTTCTCTCCTCCATGGGGAGAAATGTTTATCTAATACAGGCTGAAAGGAGGGTGGTGGGAAGTTAAAAGGAAGGTTAAATACAAACGGCACTGAAGTGGAGTCTTGGATAACTTTTGGAAATTCCACTGTGATTATTACCTCTGCTCCCATCTGAGTTCCACACCCCTCTTCCCTGCCAGAGCATGCTCCTAGCATTTTCCTGGCTCCACCAGGTTCCCTCTGCAGGCGATGCTTCACAGTGAGGCTGTCTTCATGGTCTTGTCTCTGTGATGGATGGCCGCCATCATCCATCCTCCCGTAGGAGTCTGCACATCTGGGCGCACTTAATCAGCTTGTGAGATGAGAATGGGGAAAGGAACACCAGGGCCACTGCCAGCTAAGGGACACTGAGAGGTGAAGCATGAAAGCATCCGTCCCATTTCACACGAGTTCTAAGAAGGGGCAGTCGTAGAGTGTGGAGTAAGTTCTCCCTGATGCAATCTTCATAAGACCTGGCCACTGTAAATGGTGTATTTTCAGTCAAATAGGGATTCCTTTCTCCCTTTCTTTTCTTTTAATTGTTGAAAATACACATAACATGGAATTCACCATTTGAATCATTTTTAAGTGCATGCAGTTCAGTGGCATTAAGTACATTCACATGGTTGTACATCCATCACCACCATCCATCCCCAGAAGTTTTTCATCTTCCCAAAATGAAATGTTATGCCCATTAAATTCTGTCTATTCCTTCTTCCCCCAGCTGCTGGAAACCACCATGCTAACTTCTGTCTTTACAAATCTGACTACTGTAGGAACCTTATACAAGTAGAATCACACAATTCTTGTTCTGTTGTGTGTGTGGCTTATTAAATTTAACATGATCTCTTTGAAGTTCATCCATGGTGTCACATATATCCGATTTTCCCTCCTTTGTAGGGCTGGATAATATTTCACTGTGTATGTATAGGCCACATTTTGTTTATCCATGCATCTGATGAAATTAGGTTGCTTCCCCCTTTTGGCTATAAATATGGGTGTACAAATATATCTACAAGTCCCTAATTTCAGTCATTTTGGTTATATACCAAGAAGTGGAGTTACGGGATTGTATGGCAATTATATGTTAGATTTTTTGAGGAGCTGCCATATTGTTTCCCATGGCAGCTGTGCTGTTTTATACTCCCACCAGCAGTGCCCCAGGGTTCCTGTTTCTGCGCAGACTCACCACGCTTGCCATTTTCTGTTTTGTTCTATTTTATTTTGTTTTTCATAGTAGAGCTTTCTTCCTTTTGTTTTTTTTTTCTTCCAAATGGGCAATTTATATTTTCCAGGGTGAAGAATTTCCAGTTCACTTCCTTCAGTCATCATCGGAAGGTGGTTATCTCACCAATGATACTCTTCTAAATGGCGTGGACACTACTTTTGTGAACACCACAGTGCCTGAAAATCAGAATTCTGGACTGAAGTATTTTCCCAGAGTTCAGAAATTTTAGGAAATCTGTGCACTCTCTCTATGGAAAATCCTGTAAGTGATGGCCCTTTCCACTCTTGCTGAAAAAAAAAAAGAAAAGTTACTCTACTTGAGGAGGAGGCAAGTAAGGCACAGGAATAAATAATGTGGGGAAGAAGAAATGCCAACTGTGGGCATGGGTCTCTGTGAACTTGACTCCTCCTGCATCGTTGCTGTGTGGCTTTGTGCCCTGGGCAGCCACTGAACTCACCCCGCCTCCCTTACACCATGTGAAAGTGAAAAGTCATGTTTTGTTGTAAAAGTGATGTTATGTTTATATTAAAACTTCTTCATACAATATATACATAGACATATGTGCAATATGTATCTACAAATGCATGTGTGGATACTTACACATAACCACAAATGCATACACCTTTTTCCATAAATGCCTACATTTGATCAACTCAGATATATTTTTTTTGCGAGCAATTATTATTATTTTTTTGCCTTGGCATCTCCCTTCTTCTCTCCCTGACCCTTGTAAATTTTACCCTCTTTACCAGTGTAGCCCTTGTGAACTATCTAGTATGCATCCTTCCACCATGTTCTCCACACTTATATGATCATATAAATAACTACAGGTTCATATTGTATATGAAAGTTGTGCAAACCCTTATAAAAATGGGATGTCATACATGCTTTTCTGCATTTGGGCTTTGTCACTCAACATTTCCTCATGGAGTTATCTCCAAATCGAGTGGCAAGCTCTAAGTCAATCTCTGTAATGGCTTAATCCGTGGTTTGACTGTGCTATAATTTATTCAACTGCCCCCCTCTTGGTGAGCATTTGGTTTTCCTGTGCTCCACCCAGCAGCCTGAGCGCAGCTCATGGATTGTGACTCAGCCACTCAGCGCCTTCCGGAGGCGCCTTTCTCGCTCAAAGTGAAATCCAACGGCCTCAAATGGCCTATGAGGCCCTAAATGATCCCTTCACTCTCACTTCCCTACCATCCCCTGCCTCCCTCTTTCTGCTCCAGCCACCTGGCCTCTTTGCTGCTCCTCAAACCTGTTGTGCATGCTCCCACCTCTGCGACTTTGCACTTACTGCCCTCTTGGATCTTACAACATTTTTCACTGATATCTACTTAGCTCACTTCTCCAGGACTTTCTCTCAAGGCTCTAACTGTAGCTTCCCAGTCTGAATAAACAACCCCTTCCCCTTGGCATTCCCTATCTCCCTTCCCTGCTTAATTTTTTCTATCCTCTTCCTATTAGAGTATAGACTCTACAGGGCAAGCATCTAACTGTTTTTGCTTAATTCTATATTCCCAGTATCTATAGTAGTGCCTGGCACTTAGGAAGGTTCAATAAATATTTATTGACTGGAACAGGAAATATAGGAATAAATGAACAAACAAATACATAAGGCAATGTGGGATGTGGGCCATTACGGGACACAGAAAAGCATCTAATCAAAACCGGAGTGGAGACCATTTTCATGACCCTATCAAACTAAAGTTTCACCAAATTCCTAGTGAGAAAGAATTGGACATAACATAGGAGTTACACTGTATTTGAGACTTAGGTATTAATCACAGATACGCACTTAACTACTCCTTGAAGTATTGAGAGCTCATTCTATGGGATAGATCAGCCAGTGTTGTCCTTGTTAAACCCAGACTCAAACCCCTCCGGTCCCATTATAGAGAGCGCTGTATCCAGTAGGTTATAAATAACAAACACTGTGACAGTACAGCACAGTAGCTGAGAGCCCTGGCTCTGCAGTCTGACTCCCTGGGTTTAAACCTCGCTCTGCCCATTACCTCTGTGTGAGCTTGGGCAAATTACTTGACCTCTCTGTGCCTCAGGTATGTGTCAAATGGGAATAAGAAGAGTCCTGACATCAAAAGTTTTTTGCTGCGTGGGGCAAATAAGTTAATAGATGTAAAACACTTGGAGCAGAACTTGGCTTATAGCAAGCACTCATTTTATAAGGATTAAAGAGGTTGAACACAAACTCTGGATACAGACTGCCTGGGATCAAACCCAGGTTCTGCTATTTATTAGCTGCATGAACTTAGGCAAATCACATAACCTCTTCTTTTCAGTTTCATCAATGGCAAAATGGGGATAATCATAGTCTCCCCTCCCAGCAGTGTTGTGAGAATTAAATGTGTTTATATATATAGAACCTAAAATTACATCTGACCCACATTAAATGCCATATGTCATGTAGATAGTGTTGTCATCATCATTATCATTGTCATTGTCATCATTATCATTGTATGTGTAGCTAGATTCTGAGTTACAGAGAAGAGAGAGCAGATAAAAAGCATCTTTTGTGCAAGAGCACTTAAGCAACACCTATGCTTTCCCAGGCCTGCCACACATCACACAGGCAATCCTTTTCCCAGCAAACTTGTACCTGGTCTGGACCCTAACCTACCACCCCTCTTTTTTCTCTTCATCAGTGGAATCAGTCAGTTCCGTGTTTCCAGAGAACCTTGTCCTTAATTCCCCTTCCCTGGCTATAGGAACTGCAGGGGGCCCCACCTCTGAGGTTTCCACAGCTGTGACCGTTTCTCACCAGAAGCTATGAGGACCAGCAGAGGTAGAAATCAAAATGTGTCACCACGGGGCCAGAAGCAGAGGACAAAGGTAGAAACTGAATAGCTAGCTGTTAGCCTCTCCGCCTCTTTCTCTGTAAAATGAAGTTAATAACCACTCTGACCCCATGGAGTCACTGTGAGAATTGAAGAAGAGAAAGGATGGAAAAAGTTGGCCCAGTATCTAGCATATAGTGAGAAATGATGAGTGAGTACAAGTGTGCTTGGGACACTAGAGGAACACAGAAAATGAGCTTTGCATGGGCCAGAAATAGCAAAGGAGGTGTGGGGACTGCAGCAAACTGTGTTATCTGCTTCTCCTTTTCAGGGAGGATTGTACTTACCTGCTCTGTGGAGGCAGTCTTGGCCATGGGACCTTTTTGGTCAATGAAATGCAAACAAAAGTGATGTGCTCCCTTTGGGTAGCAGCTTTAAGGGTCAGTGCATGGTTTGATATACCCTTTCCCCTGCCTCAGGTACCATGGAGCATTTCTGAGATGGGGATTTCCTCAGTCAGTTGAGCTGAACTACTGTGATGATCAGAGTCCTTTTGTTGGCTTGCAATTGACATGTAACATACCTGAAAAACAAATTTTGCTTTAATCCACTAAAATATCGAATGGTGAGTTGCTACAGTCTGAAAGCATGTCTGATGTTGTTGGGGTCTGAAATCAAGGAGGAGAATGTCAAAAGGTGCATCTGGTGGGTGGGTGGGAGTCAAATCAGAGTGCTAGTGTGGTAAGGTGCTCAAGATTTGTCCTGAAAATCATTGAGGAGATTCTCTAGACAAGCCCTCCTGCCCTTGATGGGCTCACAGTCCCGTAACACATTCTTTGCATGGTGCCTGGTGCAGGGCCACATAATAATAACCACTTCTAAAACCCTCAGCGGCTCCTTCTTTGCTAAAAGATAAACTCACAACACTTTTATCTGGCAATCAAAAGTACGTATTAATGGCCCTATTTACCCCACTTCTTAGCAACATGGATTGCCCACTGTAGCCACAATGGTCTACTTTACTGCCTTCAGAACATGTTTTGGCAATCCTATTTTTCAACCTGTGTTCACATCTTTCTCTCCCACATGTATTGATCTTCTTCTCTCCCCAATTTATCAAAGTCCCAGTGGAATGTCACAGACCATTGAGGAATTGAAGCTCTGGTCCTGGTTAGTTTAATGGCACTCTTAGTAATAGGAACCCTATTACTAACTTTTGAAAAATTCTCTTAGCCACTCTGGTTCTCATGAGTAAAATGAAGATCATTGGACTCTCAAAGGCTTTTCAGCTGTAACACAGGATTTTACATTCCAATTCAGCAAAAGTAACTGCTCCCATCTCCAGACTTCTTTTTCTCTGTATTTTTCACGTCTAAGATGCTATCTTATGTTATCTAGTGTGAAGGCCCCTCCCACCTCCTCCCTCTTTCCCATACCTCTTCCCTGGATCTGCAGAATTTGCAATCTCTGATGCATTCATAGTTCCCATGATCAGGAAAACCTCTCCTCTCCAAATCTCATATTTCCACATGGAAAGGTCTCCTAAATTAACATTCCTGGTCTCTCTTGGTGCCTCTAGTCATTTCTCTCTTGAGGTAGATGACCAACCTGATGGGTGTTTGGGAGAAGGAACAATATATTGGTGCTCAGCCCCTTCTCAGTGGTTCTTTTCCGTGATCTATCTGCCAAGGATACAGTTGACCTTCTCTCTGCCATGAAATCTGGAGCTGGCCCTGTGGGAAGGCCTAGCACTGCCAGTATTACTTAAGATTCAGGTTGGCTGAAAATGACAGAAAACCCAAAGTGACTATAGTTTAAGTCAGATAGAACTTTCTTCTTTATCATATGTAAATGAAATCAGCATTAAGCAGTTCAGGGCTGGCATAGCACTTCATTACTGTCTTAGTCAGCTCAAGCAGCTGTAACAAAATACCATAGACTGCATGGTTTAAACAACAAAAAAGTATTTATCACAGTTCTAGACACTGGGAAGTCCCAGATCAAGGTCCTGTTCAGTTCTCCGTGAGAGCCCTCTTCCTTGTTTGCAGACAACTGCCTTCCAGCTGTGTTCTTACATGAAGAAGAGAGAGATCATCTCACTCCTGCTTCTTCCTATAAGGGTACTAATCCCATTCATGAGCTCACCCTCATGGCCTAATTACCTTACAAAGGCCCATCTCCAAATACCATTGCATTGGGATTAGGGCTTCTGATGTGAATTGGGGTAAGACACAAACATTTGGTACCTAGCATTCTGCCCTTTGCCCTCCCAAAGTGCTGCCCTTCTCACATGCAAAGTATTTATTCCACCCAACAGCTCCCAAAGACTTGACTTATTCCATCATCAAATAAATATCATCTAACTCAAATCTGGGTGAGACTTGATGTGCAATTCATCCTGAGGCAAAATTTCATACCAGCTGTGAACCCATGAAACTAAACAAGTTAGATGCTTTGAAAATACAATAGTAGGATAAGCAGAGGATACACATTCCCATTCCATGAAAAATAAGAAAGAAGTAAGGGATGACAGGCCCCAAGCAAGAAAACTTAACAAGGTAAAGTCCATGGGATCTCAAAGGCTTGAGAACAAGTCTCTCTAGCTGGATGCTTTACCTTCCAGACTCACTGAGACAATAGTACCACCTTCTAGACCAAGAGATCTAGTTGAGTTGAGAGAGAGAGAGAGAGAGAGAGAGAGAGAGAGAGAGAGAGAGAGAGAGAGAAACAGAGAGAGAGAGAGAGAGAGAGAGAGAGAGAGAGAGAGAGAGAGAGAGAGAGAGAGAAACAGAGAGAGAGAGAGAGAGAATTGCCTGAAAAGTTAAATGATTTGCTTTGCAAGCTAGAGATAGAAGAAAGGCAATGGTGCAGTCCCAGTTTGAGTACAAAGGCATGAAAACCTGGAGAGCAAATAGTGTAAGTCCCAGTTGAAGCCTGAGTGCCAGGGAAGACCCATGTCCCAGCTTTGCAGTCAGGCAGAGAGAGATCATATTCTCCCTCCTTTTGTCTTTTTGTTCTATTCAGACCCTCAACAGATTGGATGATGTCCACCCATATCTGGGAGAGAAAGCTGTTTTACTAAGTCCATCAATTCAGATGGTAATCTCATCTGGAAATAGCCCCAGAAATTATATTTAGTCAGATATTTGGGCACTCCATAACTCGCCCAATTTTACACATAAAATTAACCATCATAATTGCCCTCAGAAAAGCAGGCACCTTTTGTCTTATCGTTCCATCAATGTCAACATGTAGTTAGAACCTAATGGTGAAAGATGATGTGGCAGACTCTTCTGCATGGCGTGGGCCCAGCTCCCACTCAGAGATGCACAGGACCCATGCCCACAGATAGGTTCCCTTGTAGGTAATCAGATTTGCAATATACTTAGGCTGTTTTGAGTTGCTCTTTGCTAAAACCCCCTCACCCTGTAAGTACCTTGCAGGCCCAATGTAACTGGCTGCCTATTCATTTGCTAATGTCCTTCCTCTGTGATGTAATGATGGGCATTGGCTCCTTTGTTGTAACCTGGAGAGTGAGGAAGAACCATCTGGGAATGTGAGGAGGAGATATGAATAGAATAAAGGCCTGTCATGGTGGAGGCCGCGGCTTTTGCTCCTCTTGACAGAAAAGCCATGCTGTTGTCCTTATTCCTCCACCAGGCTCGGTAGTCTGTGTGTATGTTTTATTTCATCCATAATGACGCGGACACTGCTGGCTGGTGTCCGTATCAGATGGCTTCTTGAATTCCAGCCATCACGTCCACTTTCCAGTTAACAGAAAGAACAAAGAGGATAAAGAGAGCCTTTCCTAAAATGCACTTCCTAGAAGACTCCACTTAAGGGTATACACCATTTAAATTGCATTGGACTGGACTTAATCATATGGCCATACTGAACTGCAAAGGAGGCTGGGAAATATGGTCTTTATTCTGCGTGATTAGGTGTCCCACTAAAACCTGGAAATTCTATTACTAAAGAAAAAAACTATTGTATATTGGGAACAACTAGCAGTCTTGGCTATCTCATTCATAATAGAAATCTAAGCAAGCCCACTTAGCCACTGTTTAGAACTACATTCTCAGTTTATCAATCATGAAGGAGAAATTTGGATCTCCTTTGGCCTGCTTCCTATGTGGTTCTCTCAATTGTTTCAAACTCAGAAGTGGAAGAAGGGATGTATTTATTGAATATCAATACCTTCAACATATCATAGCAAATCAATAGAGATGGTTAACTGAATACAGCTGTCTCAGTTCTGTTCTGGAAACAAGGTATCAATACACCAAAGAAACATCTATCCCCTTCCCACTGAAAACAATGACAGATAATATGAACATTTTTCTATATAACACAAGCACTTTATGAGAATAGCGTAGAGCAGTATTGAGAAATTGCTCTGGAGGAGGATAAATGGAAAAATATAGTCGTCTTACTCTCATCCACCCCATTCTAAAGTTAAAGATGCTAGCCATATATTCCCAAAGAGCAAGGGGCTGATACATGAAAACTTACTTGTGTCTTGTAATTTTTTATTAAGGCCAAAACCAACTTAATACTGAATTGCCATGATATTTTACAAGAATTATATCTATTTTACATTAGATGCATATCTTATTTTACATATTAGATACATATATATTAGACATAATTTAGGTGAGGTACCAACAAAGCTGTTCATCATTTTTGTTTAAGGGCACATATTATTTAGGACAGACAAAAAAAACACACATTTGAATAAGTAAGATTTCTTCTCTTATTCACAGAATGATTCATTTCATGTCACACACACTTCATTTTTGACTCATAAAGTACGTCAAAACAGGCTTTGTAAGACATAATTATTGAGGCTATTTTGGGCTGCTATTCACTGCCTTTTCCTAGCCTCCCTGCATTAATAACCAGTTTTTTTTCCTCTTTAGTATTTAGTATCCAACCAAAAAGAATGGGTGTCAGCCAATCAGCATCTTGGATGATGACTCATGCCATCAAAAGCTTAAAAATATTGAGTCCTTATCAACAAAAATTAAGCCTGTTGTTACACACTTAGGCACTGAGCTAGGTCAGGGAGCACAGTGGAGAATAAGACATGGCTCCTGCTCCATCTCTCACCTGCTGCAAATGTAAATGTTGGATCCTTCCCAGGGGAGATTTGTGTTTTAGCACCAAATAATCAATGTCACTGACTTTACAGCTAACAAACTGCCTTCATTTGCATTGAGCTCATTTGAGTTGCACAACATCCTCAACGGAAGTCTCCATCATTAGCCCCATTTAACAGACCAGGAAACTGAGGCTTGAGTTAGAAAGCTAGCCCCCGCATTATTTTTAATTCCAACATCAAAATTGTCCTTAAAAATCATACTCCATATGTTCCTCAATTCTGGAAATCTTTCCAGAGGGTCTGGATAAAAAAAGTATGGAGTGTTTTCAAAGAGTGGTACCTGAATTTCCAGCATCACAATCATCTGAGGTGCTCAATTGTCTAACAGGCACGCTCCTGGGGCCCATCCCAGACCGACTGAGTCAGAATGCCAGGAGGGGTCCAGAAAAGTGGCAGTTGAACAACCCCTTCCCATCCCCTGGCAACTCTCCAGCCCACTGTAGTGTGCGGCCCACCAGAAGAGCCCACACCTGACACACACAACCCAGGGAGTGAAGGAAGGGTAGAATACCCAAAGCTAGGAGCAGTGTACAAACCAAAGGGTGGAGGTATGCATGTTCATCACGAACTCAGAATCCACATAGACCAAAATTATCCATTGCATCAATGTCTAGGTGATGTCATAGATGAACTACTGAGTTAAAGCCTTGAAGGCAGGGGCTGAAATGCTCTCATAGCCCTGAGGGCCCTGAATCCCTGAAATACCTTTAGCTTCTTCAATCAGATGGACTGCAACAGCTGGAAGGTCAAAGTCTGCCTCTTGAAACCAGGGACACAATTGAATCCCAGACACAATCTGCTGCTGGCTGCAAAGATCTGCTTTCTTCTTCTGAGAGATGGTTTTCTTTGCTGAATTACACCCAGGTCCTAAACAAACTATCTATGGTAGTAACTGGAAGCCAGGGAGTCGGGTTCAAGTTCCATCTCAGCCACTGTACTCATGGTATCTCTGTTCGCAAGTCACTGAGCTATCTAAAGCAAACAGGGGAATTTATTGTAAAGACACAGAGTATCTCACAGATTCCTAAAGGCAGATCCCTATTTTTCTTCCCTTCTTCTCTTGACGTGGCTGTTTATTTTTCTTTCCTTTGCCAGAGTAGCTTCTCCTGCTGCCCTGTTTATGCGATGGATCACAGCTCCCTCTCTGCTCCCAGTAATAGCTATAACAGTTACTGTTCACTTACTTAGGTCAGACATTATTCTAAGCTCTTTATAAATATTATTTTATTTGATCACAAAAATTCCTTGTGATAGGGATGCCACAATGGCCCTTGTATACTGATGAAAAAACTGAGACACAGAGAATTTAAGTAACTTGCTCCAGGATACACAGCTACTTTCATTGTGGACTCTAGGCAGGGTGAACTCAGAGCCAGTAGATTTATGCCACGCCATGCATTCTTCATGCCACATACAAAGGTTTGTTGGCTCTCTCTCCATTTGATTTCGTATTTCCAAGTAGACCCAGATTGCCCCAGTGTGACTGAGGCCTGTGCTCAGAGAAGCAATGGCCATGGAGCAGCCCCTGTGCTTCCTACACATGTTCCCTCCACACCCGCTAATCGAACCAACTGATTTTCTGCAAGTCCTTTCCAATCTTTGGGTTTTAGGCTCTTCTACCACACAATGAAACCAACATTTCTGGAATGCATGCTGTGAAACACTGGTTCTGTGAGCTGCTATGCACATAAAGAGCTCTGCAGTCCAGTGGGAAATGCTGTTTATTTGATCCCCCTCTTGGACATTCACAATGAATGCCTACATGCTAGGGGCTCTGAAAAGTCCATTGGTGAAGATAACAGATAAACTTGAACACAGCATTTCTCAATTATATTTGACTACAGTAACTCTCCGCCCTCTTCGGCATAGACCAGCGATTTTCAAATGGCGTGCCACGTGAAATTTTAAAACATACAATACCTGACTGTTTAGCCAGGGGCCCTGATCTGTTTTCCCTGAGATTGTCAAGTAAAAAAATAACAGCCAACACAACAGTAGTCATTCCGTGTTAATGAATCAAAATTATATTTCTTTTTTTGTTAAATTGGCAAAAATGTATTTTTTGGCATGCTGCAGAATTTTAGTAAGTCATTTGTGTGTGCCATGGGATAAAAAAGATTGACATTTGTTGGTCAACCTTTTGACCAGAAATGAAGAATGCTGGTAAACATCCGATAATGTACAAGACAGCCCTTACAATAAAGAACTATCCCCAGATGTCAATAGAGCCAAGGTTGAAACCTCTGTCTGAGCTCATCATTTCATCCCCTTTGTTAATGATTTGTATATAATTCCTCCAGCGGGCTGCATCCACCTTGGCCACTGTGACAGGTCCAAGGGCGAGCACATCTCCTATATTGATCTGACTATAGAAAAGGACTTTTCTTTTTATGGCCGGAGGAGAGGCATGTCACTCTCCTCCCCTTCCTCCTCCATCCCTCCCTCCTTTTCTGGTGTTTGGAAACAATAAAATATGTTACTCCACCTGTCTTTGATATACACCTTATGACCACAGGAAAAAAGGAGCCCAAGAACACAACTCATACATCAAGATGGTAGAGAATCAGAGAGGACCTGAACTTTGTGGCATGGTTGAGCTACTGGATCCACCAAACCTGAAGCCCACCTAACTGTTAAACTTCTTATTACATGAGAAAAATAAGTGTCCTAATTGTACAAGTCAATCTGAATCATGTTTTGTGTTACTTGAGATACTGTCAGATGGATTTACATGGTTTCTTTCAGTCTTTTATAATTTAGTGACTTAATGATTGTAAATGTAGCCAAGATCCTTCCAGCTCAGGACATATTCAGTGGAAATATGTACATAACTCTAAGGGATGCTGGTAGAAGAGTCAGGGAAGACTACATTTTCACCAAATTGAAGAATACTTGGGCCAGTCCACATTTTCTGTTCCTCTCAGATCCACCTCAGATGTATTCAGGACATAACAAAAGGCAGACAATTTATTTTACTAAGATGATAACAGGTGTGTTTGTGACCCCATCAACCTTGCCTTCTGCCTGTTCTGATCGCTCTAGTTTCAAACAGCTGCTCCTTTCCCTGCTCCTGATCTGCGGGATGTTCAGGAACCATCTAACCACCACCATCATCATCATCTTCCATCACAGCGGCAATTGCTGTGGTCACTTGCCATGACCATTAAGTATTGTCTTTAGGACAAGCCAGCCCAAGTTGCAGGGTTCTGTGTTAGGGCAGCGTTTGAACAATGTCGGTGATAGCTAGGATGACTGAGCACTTGCAATAACCAGCACTTAGCACTTGACACACCTCCTCTCACTGAATCCTCACAGCCGCCCTGTATTTCTGGCACTACTATTAACCCTATTTTCCAGATGAGGTAATGGGCCACGGAAAGGTTAAATAATTTGCCAAGTCCACACAGCTGGTAGATGAAGCTCTTTTTCCTGGATCATAAGAAATAAAGGATGAAGTCCCTATGAGTTAGTTTGTTTTAATTAAATTGGTCTTTTCTAAAACTTTCGATTAAAAACAAGAGATACACAGATAATCTAACCAAACAGTATGGGGAGTGATCAAATAAAAGTAGAAATCTCTCTTGCCTGATAATGGTCCCTTTCTAGGTTAACTGTCCATCTCTGCCAGAGTAAAAGCTGCTGGACGTTTCTGGATGATTTTTGGCATACACCATGAAGCAGTTCTTCCCTTTAAATCATTATTTCCTACCTCCCCCCTTCCCTTCCCCTTTTAGGACAGCTCTCCATTGACACAAACCATCCTTTGCCTTTTCCCTGTGTCTTTTCCGCCTTCCCTCCCCCATGCCCACAGGTCCCTTTGGCCCTTCCTAGAGGTCAGGAACTGCCCTTTCCCACTGCAGCACGGACAAGTCATCAAAGCATGATCACAATCACCATCACGGGGTAAGAGGATGAGAACTCTGTCACCACTATCTTGTGATGAGAGAAAGAAAAAAAGATAAAAAAAGAAAACCCAAAAAAGCAGGTCTCCTGAGAAGCCTTCCGGCAGCTCTGTTGGGCAGCTCTCCCTTCCTCACATCTGAGTTGTCACCCTAAATCCACAGACTGCCTAGTTGCTGAAATGTCTGGGTGAGCCCTCAGCTGGACAGTTAAATAAGCACATGAGGTCACTGGCAAAAGAAGGCGTTCCCAAGGATCTGTGCTCTCCTGGAGATCCCCGAGTGACAAATGACAACAGGCCCAAGTGTGAACTTGGGGTTCCACCTTTTGTTCTGCTTTCATGACGAGCTGCTTATGTTTTTGTTGTTGGTGGTGGTTGTGAAGTTCAAGTGCAGCTCTTGCAGAAAGGTTCTAGGAAATAACCCTGCAAACACGGTGTTCCAAGGCATCCACTTCCAAATGCTTGCTCTGTCTGGAAGTGGCACATATTTCCCAGCCACTGCAAATCCAGGTTCACTCTCCATCTTTCTAGCATTTTTCAGCAGCATTAACCTGAGTTTTAGTGAATAACAAACAATTATTCCCTAGAAAAACCAAATGGAAACTGAACAGTGGGTCTCTGTGGGGCCCAATCCATGCTGTTCACATGAGAAAGACGTGTGGCTGTGGCTCAGGTGCAAGGGGTGAGAGCTCCAAGCCCACACCTGGAAGACTGCGTGGCATTAGTGGCTGAACAGTGACTTTGAGAGGGGCTCTACTTCTCAAGGAACAGACTTGACCAGCTGGTGCAAAACAAAAATAAATTGACCTGCCCCGTGATTATTTACATGTCATGAACCTATAAGGTACCCCTAGACTTTTGACTGGGTCACTCAGGTCACTCCTTCCAAGACAAGGTACAAAATATGAAGCTCTGATCTTGTCTGAAGCTCAGCACTATCTCTCTTTCAATGTTCGTCACCTCCACCTTGATGCCGTCCACCCCCTTGGTCATACTTCACCACCCAGCTGCCGCCACCACCCCCAGAAAAAGCACCTGGTGCTCTCCGAGGGCACCACGCTAGGATGGCCAGTTTCATTTGCATTTCATATAAAGCCAAATATTTTTCGTGTGAGGATATTCTAAGCAATATTTATCAACACTTATTTGAAATTTAACTAGGCATTCTGCATTTTTATTTGTAAATCTGGCAGCCTCACTCCTCTACTACTTACTCTGGTTGGCTTTGGGAAAAGAAAAAGCTGGGCCCTCCCCCACCCCGTACACTTAAAGCTTAAGGTCACTTAGTCTATCACTCCATGGAAGAGTTATCTGCAATGAAAGCTTAGAGCATTTTTTTTTTTTTTGTCAGTCTGTTTGAAGTGATTGCCCGGTGAATATTCTCTCCAAATTCCAAGGCACAGAGGTGAGGGAAGAAAAATATGTGGAGTTTTTTACACTTCACAGTCAGTTAACTAACTCAGAATAAGGACCCCATTTCTCTCTCTCAAACTATTGTGAAAAGCTGTCCATTCTCAACACATCAGAAGTGAAGCAGAGAGTTAAATACCAGCAGCCACGTATTGAGATTTGCAAATGACTGCTTATCATTCCTCAGTTCGTAAAAGGACCGTATCTTGTATTGTCAATTTGATTAAAGGCTTCAGCTTCAAAATAAAATCCGTGTCCAAGGGGCTTTCATTTTCCCTTTGATAAACGGGCATAATTCACTTTTCTTTAATGTTATTCCAAAGAGCGTTGTGTTACAATGGGGTTTTTGTGATGCCCCAAAAACATTTTGAAACTGTTCTTATCTTTCCAGGCTCTTGCTAACAGCCACCACAATATTCTCTTGGGCATAAGCGTGCCTGCTCTACCGAAAGCTCAAGAAATAAGTTTATAGCCTCTGAAAGTTGGATCTCCCAAGTGAGAAGGAGAAAAGGTAGCGTCTAAATTCTTTTCTACAAAAGGCTTTATCAAATGACTGAAACAAAACATACTAGGTAACTAGTTTCAGATTCATTTTCAATCAGCGTTTTGTGAGCACCAGCTAGGTACCAAGTGGTTTATAGACCAGTGGTTCTTAAACTTGACTGCATATTAGATTCACACAGGGAGCTTTTTAAAAATACTGCTCTCTGGGGCCCACCCTCGGGCTCAGGCTTAATTGGTTTGGGGTGGGGGCTGAGCATTAGTTTCTTTGAAAGCTCCCCAATGATTCTAAGGTAGGGGTAGCAGTAGGAAACACTGGTCTGCACAATTTTATTTATTCCCCCCAGCAATCTGACCAGGCATGGGCAGAATGGTATACCCTATGACACGCAAGGGCACCGCTCACTTATGTAAAGCAGTCTCCACGACCTCCTCAGCCTGGGTCTTTTCCATGCTCAATTTCATGCTCCATCAGCTCAAGGTACCAGAGGGCTGCTGGCAATTTCTTTCTTTCTTTTTTTTTTTTTTTTTGGTTCTCTAAAAAGAGTATAAATGCTCAAAGCATCCGGCAAAACTAAAATCAACCTATCAAAAATGGTAGATCTATTTTAAACTGTGTATTATCAAGCATTTAATGTGCCCCAAAGTGAAGGAACAGTATAATAAACCCCCATGACCCATCACTCAACTTCAACAATGATACGCATTCTCCCAGCCCTGTTTTCTGTCTGTCCTCTAGGGGTTTTGTTTGCTTTTACTAGAACATTTTATAGGACATCCCAGTCATCATATCACTTACTTATAGCTAATCCAGCGTGTGTCTCTAGCACCTGAGGACTTCTTTTTATTGGTGTAAAATAAAAGTAACATAAAATCTACTCTCTAAACCATTTCTGCCAGGGTAAAGTTTAGTGGCATTAAGTCCTCTCACACTGTTGTGTGACCAGCATCATCATTCATTTCTAGAACTTTTTTTTATCTTCCCAAACTGAAACTCTGTTCCCACTAAAAAATAACTCTTCACGCCCCTTCCCCCCAGGCCCAGGCCACCACCACTCTACCTGCTGTCTCTATGAATCTGACTGCTCTAGGATCCTCACGTAAGTGGAATCACACAGTGCTTGTTCTTCTGTGTGTCTGGTTTATTTCACATAGTGTGTTCATCCATGTTGTAGCATGAGTCACCGAAAGACTTTCTTCTGTAGCAAAATCCAGTGCCATTTCATTGAACCATCTGAGATTAATGTTTCCTTTAATCTGACAGTGTCCCCTCATCCAAAACCCAGCATTGCTTTGGGTGCCACTCACTTGTTAAGGAAGGCAGGTCATTTGTCCTGTAGAATTGCCCACATTAGATCAGGCTGGTAGCATTCTCGCTCCCTGGGAACCTGTCCACATGCTCCTCCATCCTATTATCTGCTGAAAACTGGTGCATAGATCTAGAGGCTCGGCCAGAGTATTATCCAATTTTCTGGCAAGACAACTTTATGGGCAGTGTGACACAGATCACATCGTGCCATTCAGGAGGCCAGTCATGTCTGATTATCCTGATGTTGACATTGCTTGGATGATGTCACCCTGTGCTTCCATCCAATTTCTGTGCGGTAGAATTTCAACACTGAAAGAAGCCACTCTGAGTGTGCGACCCCCTACCCAGCTTTTCTCATCTGTTCAAAGGAAGAAACAGGACCAAAGAAGTTCAATGCTTTGTTCAACAACAATTGTTTGTCAACCAGTATTTTTAAGCTTCCAGTCCTGAGATAACCCAAGGCTCTTTCCATGTAAAGGATCATGGCTCCTCCCCCTGCTTCCAATGTAGCTCAGTTCTTAAAATACCTACGAGGCTCTGAAAACTGCCTGGAGGAAACAGCAAGCCCCAGGAAGGCAGAGATCTTAACTACTGATCCTTCAGTGAACCCCCTGGACATAGGATATTTCCTGAGACAGAGTAGGGGGCTGATAACCATTTGTTACATAAAAGAATGAATGAATGAATGATTTAACTAAAAGATTCAGGAACTTTGGGGGCAGTTTTCCAAACATATGTTTCTCCATCTTCTTTACATACATATATCTTCACAAAAGAATACCCAATAGCTGTTAGAATCTGTCTATGATTCTATCTCAATACGAATTTTACATTTTTGTAAAAAGCAGTGTGATCCTTTGCCAAATGTCTTTTCCTGGGAGATCTCACAAGGAGTCAAGGACTGGCTTTGATTTCACCCAAAAGGCTTTGAAGTCTCTTACCTGGATGCTCTGTTGTCTCTCTGAAATTTCCAGAGAGTAAAATTTTTCAAGTACAATTCTGATCACGTCGTTCTGACACTAAAAACCATCCAATGTCCCTCCATTGTGCTTAGAATAAAACCCAGACTTGTAGCGGGGACCCCCAAGTTCCTGCCCATCTTACCTCATGTCCATCTCTCCAACCTCATGGCATCTCTGCTTCCACTCCCCTGACCCCAGAACCTGCATCCCATTCCCACCCAAGGCCCTTGCATCTGCTTTTTCCTCTGCCTGACCTGCTCCTCTTCTGCTTTTCCTAAAGATGTTTTATCTTCTTCCCTTGCCTTCCTGATCAACTTCCTTAAGACAACCCTGTTTAAAATGGGCCTCATCTGATTACCCTTTATTCCATCGCCCTGGGGCATTTACTGCATAACACTGTCACAGTATGTAATTATCTTATTTGTTTATTTGTTTCCTCACTTATTATTGCTCTTCTTTATTAGCATACAAGCTCTATGAAGACATAATTTCTTTATCTTATTTACTGCTTTATTTTCAACAGCTAGCACAGTGCCTAGTACAGAAAATGAGCTCAATAACTGTTTATTAGGGAAATGAACTAAGGCAAACTTTCAAAAGCTTGTGAATGCAGAATGCCTAAATCCTTAGCTCAGCCTGCCTACTCCCCAGCCCCCACCCTGGTCCTCACCCCAGCGCGTAGTTAAGCTTTCTGCCACACTTTAGCTCAGCTTGGCCCCAGACTCTAGGCAAGGATGAAACAGCCTTGGCTTGCTGGGATCTCACATCTTATTCCCTTAATGTTAGGCCTGCTCCCACTTTGGACCTGAAGTCTAACTCTTAAAGTTGTGGCTTATGCCTGAGTCTAAATTTTCACATTATTTCTCAAGTCATACACAGACTCCTCCTTGTTCTCCTTGCTCTTGCTTCTGCCTAATTTTTGTCCATTCTCCTCTCACCCTAAGAGTTAATGTCTTGGTCCTAGTCCAGTCCCTATGCTGGGATTGCTACCGCTGACTTGGTCGGACACTCTGAATCTATCCCGATGTCTCCCCATCAAAGCCTTTCCCAATCCCCCTTTCCCAACCTTTGCCCAAAGCAACCAACACCTGGATGGTGGGCCATAGGGTTAAATGCTGTTACACCAAGAGCAAGCAAAATTTAACTCATCCTCCTCTATGAAAGGAGGGAAGCATGTCCCAAGACTTTGAAAAGGAAGAGAAAGTAGGTATCTTTCTCTTATAAATACTTAGAATAAAAATAAGCAGCAGCATTTTGTATCTGAACTATTATGGAGAACCACATGAAATTGCCTGTATGTTACCTAATAAAAACAGAAAGTTCTTATCACTCACCTGACTCTATCACCCAGACACAGCACCCAAAGCTATTGTCAGCTGTTTTTGACTACCAAGGAGTGGAAAAAATATGGACCTTCATTTCAGAATGAAAACTGAAAAAAAAAAACTATGAAGAAAGCCTTACCGGTCCCTTTGCCATTGCTTAGGATACCTGCAGCCAAGGATAAGAAGGAAATATCAGTCATTTATTCACCCCCTCAGCACAGATGCATTCAAACCCTACTGTGTGCTAGGCATCATGCTGTTAACCTAACATTAGTTATTCTTCCTTTCTAGGAAGGCCTTTGTGTTATAATAGAAATAGCACTAGTTTAGAGTCAGAAAAACCATGGTCAGTTCCCAGGTTTGTTCTTAATTAGGTGTGTTACTGTAAGGGAGTTTTAGACTCTCCCTTTGCATTGTCAGTTTCCCCATTGGGTACAAAAAATCCCGACACTGTACTGTCAGGATGAAATAAGTTGATCTATATGTCAAGTACACTTACTATGGGCAAATTCCCTTCATTCCTCTTTTTCATGAATACTTTATTTATTCTCAAATATTCTCATGGCAGCCATGACCTCTGGTTTAAACAAGTTGTTCAGGATGGAGCAGACACTTATACGGAATGGAATAAAAGTCTGGGGTAAGGTTCATAGACACCATGTTAAGAATCCCTGATACATCTTTAGATGTTTCAACAATCAGTGGAGATGTCTCTGACTCCAAATGACCAGTGTCTGTTTGCTGTCTGTTCTATTTTTGGATATTTCATAAACACAGCCATATCAAAGAGCAATATCAGAGTTCAGCTGCCACATTGGACTTTGCCACTGCCCAAAGCCCTTGGCCAGTGTGATCACTGGTCATGACTAATTGTTGGTAAAGCTGCAGAGAGGAGCCACACTCATATTCTGTTAGAGGAAGTATAAATTGAGAACATTTCTTGAAACAATTTGACAATCCATATTAAAAATCCAAAAATTTATAAAATTTGTACTCTAGAAATTCATTGCCAAAATATCTGGTGAAAAAGTAATTCATTAGATGTTTGTTTATAAAAACTTGAGGAGCTTGATTAAATCAAGGGTGGTTACCCACAAAATGGAATACAATTGATGTTGAAATACAATGCCTCATGAGGAAATGAGAAAGTATAATCTATTGTTATGTGGGAAAAAAGCTGATTGTAAAATAACACAATACAATGTTTATCTTTTTTCAACCAAATATACCAAAGTTTAACAGTGGTTATATCATATATCCCTCACGCATATGGAAAGATTATTGGTTTTGTCATTCTCTGCGCATTTCTATATTTTCCAAATTTCCTGAAATCTGTATAAAGTATTTAAGAATACTTTCAAAATTAGTATGTGTGTTAGGGGTTGGAGAAAGGATGCATCTTTTTGTTTCTAAGTTGTTAACTCAAAAACAACTCTTTAGATAGAATTCCACCATGGGGGAAGAGAGCAGAGAGCAGAGAGCAGAGACTTCTGAAAATGAGGACATTCTCATTGGTGGGGATGCAAATAGTCATGGCTACACCATAGTCATGAAAGATTTAAGGGTCCATCTTTTTGCTCTTTCCCTATTCTGTATTGACACATAGTTAAAAAGTGTTGTGAGTTTTCCAGTTTACATGTAAAAAATTCCCTTGATCTGTTGCATTCAGCTCAGTGAATGAAACAATGGAATATGGGGGAAGGAAGGAATCTTAGACACAATTTATTTTACTCCTCCCTTTCTTAGATGAGGCATCCAAGGTCAGAGGAGCCTAGTGATTTGTCTTAGGTAAAAGAGTTATTCATAAAAAAAGATATTTCAAAAAGAAAAAAAAAAAGAGTTAGTCATGTCCCTATATATGACACTGTGTAGCAAGTACATTGGGATCACAGGATGAATGGGGAAAGATTATCACAGATTAAGAAGCCCCTTCACAAAATCATCCATTTGGAACAAGGTGTGGTATAAAAGCAGAAACAAGACAAGAAAGAAACTGTGTTTGCCAGGATTCCTCTCGAGGAGAGCACAGTGTTTGCTCCCAGGAATGCTGTGATAAGCTTACATGGACTAGAAGTTGAGGCCTTGGAGCCATGGAATGGCTGGTTGCAGGGCTTCGGGAAGGGGTGCAGAACCCCTCTGCACAAGTGGAGAGAATTGTATTTGTTCCTCAAAGAGTGAAGGGTGGGGAAAGAGGAAATACATTAAGAAATGCTGATCTTGAAATGTTGGTAAGTCATTTTTCATGAGGACCATGAAATAGCTGAGTTCTGTATCCAAGTTGGGGCAACGAGCAGTCTGACTTGTCCCAGCTCATCCCCCTTTGTCTGAGACCTTCCCAGTTTTAGCAGTGACAGTCCCACGTCCCATGAACCCTGCAGTCAGCAAACCAGGGCAGTTGATCACCTGAGGGCAACTTGTTCAGTTATGGGAAGAGGAGACTTCATCTGACATGAGTTACAAAATAAATTTTTAAAAATCCAAGAGACTGTCCAATTTTGGAAAACATTCTCAAGTTTTGCAACAAATTAAATGAGCAAAATGATAAAACAAACATCTCTTCCCACATTCAAAGAATCTATAATTTTTCAAAAACCAGTTCCTAAACCATAACAATTCTTTAAAACATTTATGAATATGAGAAGCTTAATAAGAAAGTTTCCTTCTTGCCATTCTTGTGCCTAAAGACCAGAGATTACATTCTTGCCCTGCCAGTTGTGCAACTCACCAGACCTCTGTGATATCTGTGGAAATCACATCTCCTGTAAATAAGACCGAACTTCTATATGTAAAGGGAAATACAATCTTACCGCTTCAACATACTGAGGTTTAAATGAGCTCATGTGTATTTGACTGGTTACATCTGCTGTTTGCATTTCTATTTCATTTTTAGATCCTCTGCAAATATGCTAATATTCAAGGAAGAAGAGGGGTGCATATAAAAGCTCAGCAATCACAGTGCTATGCCAGAAGATGCTCTCTAGCCCATAAAGCTGCCACATTTCCCCCTCCTAGCTTTTCTCACTTTTTTCCTTCCTAGTCTCTCTTATTCTCTGTAGCTCCCAAATGAAGATTTGAGTTGCCACTACCTGGCCCTCCTGCTTCAGAGAGGAACCTGTACTTAGGAGGAAGATTCAAGCTAGGTAGGAACAGATATACCTTTTGACACATTTCTCCTAACAGCCTTTCTCATGGTCACAGTGCTAGGATGGAGTAAGCGGAAAGTGATGGAAAGATACAAGTTGAACAATACCACCATCCATCGAACTCCTAAATAGAAGTTAGGGAGGCCTGGATTCTGAGAAGTAGAGAATAATGCTTCTCAACCCTAAATAAGCATCAGAATCACCATTTTAAAAAATCAGAAATGTCTGGAGATTGATTATAGACTTTCTCAATCTGTAGGTCAGCTAAGGTCTGAATGTTTGTGTCCCCTCCCCCACACCACCACCACCCAAAGTAATAATATTGAAGTCCTAATCCTTCAGGTGGTGGTATAAGGAGGTGGGGCCTTTGGGAAGTGCTTAAAGGGTCATGAGGAAGGCACCCTCATGAACAGGATTAGTGCCCTTAAAAAGATGCCCCAGGGAAATACTTTGCCCCATGTGAGGATGGAGCAGTCTGCAACCTGAATGAGGTCTTTCACCCAACCACGTTGGCTTCCTGATCTTGGACTTCCAACCTCCAGAATAGTGAGCAATAAATTTCAGTTGCTTATAAGATACTAAGTCTGTGTAATTTTGTTATAGCAGCCTAACAGACTAAGACAAGATTTATATTTTTAGCAGGCACCTGTATATTTAATCACTTCCTCAGGTAATTCTAATGTATAACCAGGGTCAAGAACTTTGAATATGGCATGTGTGGGGGGCAATGGGTCTCAGCGTGGGTGGTTCTGAGGCAGGTGAAATTCAGACTACACTTTGAGAAAGGCTCTTAGACACTGAAGCTAGTTCAGAAAAGGTGATGCAGCTTCTGCTTAGTTATCTGGGAATGTTCATCCATGGAATCCAGCCACCGTGCTGTGAGAAACCCAAGCTCCCTTGTGGAGAGGTACATGTGGAAATGGCTGGCCATGTGAGCCCTCTTGGGAATGGATCTTCTAATCTTGGATCACCCACTCCAAGTGATATCATGTACAGCAAATATGAGCTATCCCCACTGAATCTTACCCAAACTGCAGATCGGTGTTATAAATAAGTGATTGCTGTTTTTAAGCCATTAAGTTTGGAGTATTTTGTCATATAGCAATAGATAACTGGAGCACTTAGCAAATGGTGGAGTTCACATTTGAACACAGGCATGCTAACTCCAGGGTCTATATTTGCACTTGCTGCAGAGTGCTGCTGCCGCCCAGATTCCCCTTCAGAACTGGAAGGTGTATTCATTCAACACCAACATCTCTCAGCCCTCTACAGCTGTTGCCCTTGGCTGAAAAGAGCCATCTTGCCCAAGGTCATGACTCCCTTCAGGGGTGACCTGCATCCAACATCTGGCCAATGCAGGGATATAAAAGATCAGCCTCCTTACCCCAACTTGGGCCAACTCTGAAGGGCTACCCCAGCTTCAGAACTCTCTATGAGGTCATCTAAGGCCTTGTTGCTGCTGCACCAACTTCTCCCTTTTCCCAGTTTATTCTTTCACTTCCTCCACAGGTGCTGTCCTGAGAGACCTCCCCCAAAACCTGCTGCATGCAAATCTCCATTTCAGAATCTTCTTGGGGAACCCACCTGCAACACTGAAACTACATTAAGAGTAAAAGGAAATGTCTACAAAGGTGGTAAGCAGGAGACATTCAAGCAAAGGTGCTTAATGGGAATAAGATAGAAGGAAGTTGGTCTATGTAAACAACTTCTATTGAATGTCTACTGCATGGGAGTGTAAAGATAAGAGACTGTCCTTATCTAGAAAAGTTTGCTATCTATTAAAAGATATAAGCAAGGGAACATGAAATTACAATGCATTGTAACAAGTACTAAGAGTGAGAGGGATTCTAACAGGGCTATGGGAACCCAGAGGGGCAGGAAAGGTATCTCTGAGTTTGTAAATGTAAAAAACAACAACAACAAAAACAAGCAAACAAACATGAGCAGCACATAGGGATTCTACAGGCACTGCTGAAAATACAAAGGACAGGAAATGATAAGTGATATAGCTAGAAAAGTTAGCATGGGCTGGACCGTGAAAGGCTTTGAGTACTCTTCTTAGTGGAATATATTTTACTTTATGGGAAAATAAGGCTCCATGTGAGAGTTCAAGAAATGGACTATTAGAGTTATACTCACATTATGGAAAGATCACTATTGCCTCACCTTGGAAGATGATTTTAAAAGTGGCAAGACTGGAGACAGGGAGAGCCTTTGGGGTTTGCTGTTGCAATGATCCAGAAGAGAAATTATGACCTTTTATTGCCATTATTATTCAATGGTGCCAACTAAGAGAAATGGGAGTTCTCTACCTTCCCCTCCCCACCCACTTCCTGCTAAAGATTGAACCCTCTAATCTGGGCTGTCTATGCTAAATGTGGCTGCCTGTGCTGATTAAATTGAGCAGTTAGCTGATGAATCCTCTCCTCTGTGGAGAGGCTGAGAAAGCAGAAGAAACAACAGTAGTTTACCAGTTTCATAAGAAACAGAGCAAATGAGTTCCTCTATCCTCCAGCCCTCCAGAAAAAGCATCAGTTCCCCAAAATGAAGATCTATGTTAACTAGACACTTCTGTGACACACCACTGACCAGCCAAATGTTGAGACGTTCCGGGCACCCCTGAGGAGTATGTCCCTGCTCGAGGATGTCATGACCACTTGAGAAACTTTCCTCAAGAATGAGAACATTTCAGCTGGCAGCCAGTATCAAGAATATCTATTCCAGCTTGTGCCAGAGCTTATTTGTTGTTTGTGTTTGTCTTCAAACATTCACTAGCCACCATTTCTTTGGTTCCAGGAGAGCAGAGACCTGTAAAAAATGCAGCAAGGAATGGAGTCTGGAGGAGGTTACTTTCATGACTGCCTTAGAATGGAACAATATCAAATAACACATCTAAGAACTCCAGAAAACTGCTGGAATCCTTTGAGATCAAATTCCCTTGGGATTAGGATGTGGGACTGGAGGTAGGGGGAGGAATTTCTATTTTGTTATATTAACTACAGTCTACACATACACACAACTAGTCCAATTCACTTAAAATTTGGATTTCTGAAAATAGGTTATAATGAACATATTTAAAAATGAGTACAACAGATTAAAATAACAGAAATATGTTTTCTTTTCACCTTGTCTGCCTTTTCTCCCATTCCCAGTTTCCATTTTCCATGCCAAAGGAATCACTCTTTCCAACTTCTTCTGTATCCTTCCAGTGATGGCGTATATACACTCATATATGGTTTGATATATATACATATATATAATTTTACACATATTGTAGCATACTATTCAAAGCTTTGTGCATCTTGCTTTTTTTAAACAATAATATATGTTGAGCATCTTTCTGTACCATTATAAATAGAATCTTGTTTATTTAATAGCCACATATGATTTGCCATAATTTATTTAACCAACATCCTACTAATAAATTGTGCCCCAAATTTTGCTAGTACAAATAATCCTGCAGTGAATATCTCTGAATGTATATGTGTATTTGTGCAAATATGTGCATTTATCAAGTGTGTAAATTTGTACAAGTGTGGTTACTGCACAGAAGGTATGTACATTTAACATTTTGAAAGATAGTAACAAATAGGCCCTGGAGCATTGTTCTTGATGCCCCACCACATCCTTTCTTCAGTCACTCATGGCTTTCTAGAGAAATCACATGCTCCTCTTTGCCTGAGGGATTTCTCTGGCTTTTAGAGTGGGCTTCATTCACTCGCAGGGTCAGCCAGAAATAGTGAGGAGGGAATACATCTAAGAGCAGTCTTCCATCAATGGCAAATAGGAGTTGAAATAAAAAATGTCCCACTTTCTTCATCCTTCAGGAGGGGACAACTCTGCCCAACAACAGTGGAATTCTACCACAGTGGAATTGAGCCTCAGCTGTCCCCAGTGGTAACTGTCTCATAAACATACCTTTTGATTGGCTCCCTTCTTTTTCTTCTTTCACTTGCCCACTCCCTTACCAATGTCTCATGGGATCACCTCCCAAATAAACTACTTGCCCTCAAATCTTTGTCTCCAGGTTAACTTCTGAGGATGCTCAACTAAAAGATACCCTCCATCTCAGTTGTAATAATTTGCACTTCCCTCAACAATGTCTGTCCCCCATCCCCACCTCATGGTCAGTTTTATTATCCATTCATTTGTTCATTCATTCAGTAGATACTTGATAAACATTTTCTATGTGCCAGGCCACTTGCTGGCCCCTGGGTACAATACTGGACACTGGAGATCAACAAACTATCTCTATTAACTGCACTCCTCCTCCTTTGACACATACTACTTCTAAGAAAGCTAAGTCCAATATTATTCCTCAGTTGGAACAAAGCATTTAAAAATGCATCACCTTGACTAAAGCAACACATGACTGGGAGATTCCAATAATCTAATCAGCAGCAACCAGACTGGCTATCAAATCCTTCCCAAGTCTGCTAAGGGATGGGGTTGAAGAGATCAGAGATGTTAGACCTTTGAAGTAGGTCAGGGGGACTGGGACAGAAGATATTCTTCAGAGATTCGACATGTTGATCTAGACAAAGGTCTGGTCCAGAACAAAAAGAAACTGTACTCAGCAATATTGTCATAAGGCTACAAATGGTGTGCTTTCATGATTTATGGACATGTTTTTGTTTTTCAGACTGCCTGTTTTTCATAGTAAAGAGCTTTATTCCCAGAGCACTAATTAATGGAGGTATTATTGTTTCTAAAAGAACAAGAAGGAAATTGACTCCTACCCTGGATAAATGCCACAGTCTGCCTTCTCTGCTCCTCAACTAGGACTGCCAAGCTTTGCTGGGAAGAAGGCCCTCCATTCTGTAACCATGGACTCCAACCACATGGACCCTTGATACTTTGAATAAAACTTGTAGTTGATTTTGGTCAACTTTTTCCCATTCTTCTCAGCAGCTGTTTCAGACTTTCTCCTTTCTCTTTAAATGTCATGCTCTTTTACTTTCTCTCTTCCTCTAAGCACATGAACCTCTTTCCTACTTTAAAGAAAAAAATCCAGGAATCCAAATCCATCCACAAACCTCTTCACATTTGCCTTCATCCCCTGCTCTTAGTTGCTGGCCTTTCCACCTAAGGACCTCACCTATTTCTTCTGGTCCCCTCCAACTCATTATTCTAGGGCTGATCTCCTGTATCTTCAGCTTCTCAAGGCTTCACTACAGTCCTTTGTTTTCAGCCAATAAACGTTCCCAAATCTCTTCCACCTTTAAATAAAAGAGCTTCTGCTGTCACTCACTGTAGCTGTCTCCCTCCTTCATGTCTTTGATAATTTAGCTCCTTGAAAGAATCATCTCTTCTCACTGTCTTCACTTCTCCCAATCATTCCTAACTTTCTGCATCTTCTTCCACCCACCACAATAAAAATGCTATTTTCCTTTCCCACACTTTCAAATCCAAAAACCCTTTTGCAAATCTCACCTTATTCAAAATCTCTACAGCAGTGGTTCTCAAAGGTGGTCCCTAAACCAGAGGGAATAAAGAGAAGGAAGGAAAGAAGGAAGGGAGGAAGGAAGGAAGGAAGGAAGGAAGGAAGGAAGGAAGGAAGGAAGGAAGGAAAATGAAGGGAAGGGAAGGGAAGGGAAGGGAAGAGAAGAGAAGAGAAGAGAAGAGAAGAGAAGAGAAGAGAAGAGAAGAGAAGAGAAGAGAAGAGAAACAAACATGTTAGAGACTTAAATTCTTAGGTCCACATGATTTCTTACTAATTATAAACTCCGGGCTGGGGCCCAGCAATATGTTTTTTAGCAAGCCATCTAGGTGATTCTGATGACAGTTTGAATTTCAGTGCAATACTCCTAACCTCTCCTCTTCCTTTTTGAAATTCTTTCTTTATTTGTTTTCTGTCAACTAGATATTGCTGGTTCTTCTTTTACATTTCTTTTTGCTATTTCTTTTATTTTCCTTCTTCCATTCATCCCTAATCATGGTTATTCCTGGTACTCTATTCTCACACTGTCTCTTCCATGTGATGTCATCTATTCACAACACTTCATTTGCAACCTGTATTAGTAACAACTCTTGGTTATGAATGGTGGAAAATGCAATTCAACTTAAGCAATATTGAGCTCAGTTAAACAAAAGATGGGATTTGTTGGCTCATGTAACATGTTTGTCTTGATCCTGGATCTTAAATAATGTCATCAGGATTTGGCCTCATTCTCTTTCTCTCTCAGCTTGGTTTCCATCTCAATAGGTTTTGTTTCCAGTCTAGATTATCCTGTGTGGCCCCTTAAAGCTGCAAAAGTGCATGCTCACAGTTCCAGGGCCAGGTTGTTTTTTGTGCCCATCCTAAGCCAATCATTATTGCCAAAAAAAGTAGAATATGATGACTTTCTTGAGCCTGAGTCACATCACCATCCCTGACACTCATTGATTTAATATACACTGAGCACCTACTATGTGCTGAATACTGTTCTTCTTCTGGGAATGCAACAGTGAACACTGAAGTCAAAGTTTCTAGGCTCATGAAGCTTATATTCCAGAGGGAGATATAGGCAATAAACAAATAAACAAATAACCAGATAAATATAAGCATAGGAAAATAAAGGGATAAAGAGTGATGAGGCTGCTGAGAGGCATCAGGAGTAACTTTCCAGAAAATATCAGGATATTGTTGACAGAAGGATTCTAGGTGGGTGGAAACAATAGATACAATTCCTAGGTCTACATTTTTAACAATTATATCCAAGCCTATTAACCTTGTCACTTAATAGGGAAATTGAAATAACCACCATTGAAATTAGCATATTCCTTACTTTGAACTTTCTACTCAGTTTTTTTAGAATTGATTTTTCTTTTTAAATAGTTGAGTAAACTAATAGGGGTATCTTCTCTCCATTCCTTTGTATTGGAGATAAATAACCAAAGGTAGTAGAAAGAAAACCACAAAAATAGAAATGGAGAGAGGTTACAAAGACTCATTTTGAGAAGTTTGAGGTAAAGTCAGAAGTAGAAAGTTGTTGAAGGATGTTCTGGGTGGAAAGAAAGAATATTCATAAGAAATCCCCTCCAGATCTTCCAATGAAGTACTCTAGGAAATATCTCAAATTTAGAATGACTTCATCAGTCCATTGTCCCTAGCTTCCAACTAATGGTTCATGATATGAGCAAAGCTGATTATACAGTTGGTTTCACTCACCAAATCATGACCATTCTGCCTCCTAAATGTTTCTATAAAGTATTATCTGACTTACATTTCTGTGAACATTTCTCTAGTCCATGACTCATCATCTCTTTTCTGAATTTCTCATCAAAATCCTACCCAGTATTCTTGCTTATCTCATTGTTTCCTCCTCTGATTTTCTACATATTATCTCTAGAAAGGTCTTATGTTTCCAGGCAGCATTGAACATTGACTAGATGTTTGTGGTCAAAAATCTAATGTGAGGCTGCTCAGACTAATAGCATGTTTCTTCTGCCACTTCTGCAGCTGCTCAGGTGTAGGCATGGAGTTGACAAAGTTTCAGAGTTAGGATTATACCTGCCAAGTATGATGGGAAGAGAAATGGATAAGGCACATATACACAATAGGATGGATTATAGTGATGGGTCATAGAATCTAAGCTTGGTAAGAAAAAGAAGCAAGGGCATGAGATAGTATGGTAGGGAAATATGGTAGAATCAAAAGAGTGCTGATCCCAATGGGGACAACGAATGTTTAGAAGAAGAGTGGTAGAAGAAGTAAGCTAGACAGAGAGAAGATAGTATGCAAGTATAGGATAATTGAAATGAACATTTTAGAGGTAATTCTTTCTCTTTTTTTCCCTGACAATATGTTTATATAGCATATTCTGAAATCAATGAAAAATGAATTTAATTTAATTTTTAGCAGAAGCACACTTCAGCATTGGGATTTTCATGTGATAGAGTTTGTTGACCTAAGTGAGGGTTAAAAGCCACCAATGCCCAAGCAGGGATTTAAACCCTAGACCCTCAGATTAAAAGTCTGATAGCCTACCAACTGAGCTCACTGGGTTGGAGATAATTTATCCAACAGTGTCTAGAATACACGTATGGGAGATGGTAGCTGAGATGGAGTTGAGGAATCAATGATTGGATGCAAACAGATCAAGGACTTTAGAGGACAGGTTGTCAGATGGACCATCCACATGGATGCTGAAGTCCTCAAAAATGGTGACAAGAAAAATGGTGGAAAGTAAGGCAACATCCAGATAACAAATCTTCAACAAATGAAGGAGAATGACTGGGAAGACAATGGGTAACAACAAGAAGATGAGAGTAAAGGTAATATATTCTGATAGGTTGTAGTCTAAAGGAGCTGGAAGTAGATGAGCTTAGGGAAGAAAGAGTAAACCTCAGAAAGTAGTCTTAAGCAATAAGGAGGACATCATCATCTCCAGAATCTGAAATTCTTTGGGGTGGTTATTTTTTTAGATTTAGTGCCTACTGTGGATTAATGACAGGGATGGTAAATTTTATCATAAGTGATCATTTCTAAGGGCTCTGCAGTCATTCATGTTAGCTGGGTTATTTCTCAAGGTTTAAATAAAATTTTTGAATACTCAAATCAGTTTGAAACAGGTCACCTTGATTTTGACCCAGTTTTCCAATCAAAGACAGACCATCAGGAAACTCTGTATACTGATAATACAAAATAGTTGCCAAATTGAAGAACTTTATAGATTAGTGGTTTATACTAAATATATACTAACATCCTCATACTTATAATGTCTGCTCCACTAGCACTTTTTGTGTGCTTAATCTGTGAGCTAGGTATCGATATCCTGGCTTGATAAGTAAGTTTCCCAGAGAATGAATAACTTGCCCAAGGTCATACAAGCAGTCAGTGATATTGCTGGGAGTTAAACCTTAGTCTGTGTCAACCTAGAATTGTAGGTAGGAAATCTCAGAGAGAATGAGTAACTTGCCTAAGGCTATAAAACTACTTATTCAGAGATATTTCTGGGATTTAAACCCAGGTTTTGCCTCAACTTCTGCAACTCTGATTTGGGAAGACAGTTGTTTACTCTTTCCAACACAATGCTTTTATTTCCCCACCTGAACAATCTTTAAGCTTGGCCCACCCACCCCAAAATTTGTTCTAAACTTCCTTTTTTTTTAGTGTCCTTCTTTCAGAAGCACATAAATCTAGAGGAACTGCTTTTCCCAAGCAGGTGCCCATCAGTGTGTTCAAGAAGCCACCGTTTATCATCTGTCTCTTCAATGAAGTACCACATTTGTGAACCTATGTAACAAAAATGCACATTTCCTCCTTCTTGTTCTCTTGCCCATTTGGGATCATTGTACCTCACTATTCCGTACATAATCCTCATCAGTTCTCTCTTTCTCCATTTCAATGAAGTATCAAATGAATAGGCAGTTGGACCTGAAATGGTTTCTAAGTCCCCTTCAATTCTAATATTCCACATGTCTATCAATGCTGTAGTTCTGATTCTTGTCTTGAAACATGATACATCAAGCCCTAGTAGCAGATAATGTCTTTTCTTTGCCTCTCCATGTTTACTGTCAGCAAAAATATGCAGTATTTCTTTTAAATGTTAGGTTTGCATTTGTGTATGTAGTTTCTTCTATGATGTCATCATAAGGTTTGATCATGAAGCCTCGTGGTTTTCCATATTTGCCACCCCAGTTTCCAGGTACTCAGTGGTAACATGAAAAGATGACGTTGAACTTCTCTTTGAGGCTGAAGGTTGGTATGTTTTTATCAAGTTGTTCTTGTTCTTTATCTAGAGGTCTACAAGTTGACTGATTTTAGAAACTGTCTTGGCAATTTACCACTTGAGCTTTGTTGCAGTTTCTGATTTACCATGATTTTTCTCAAATAGGTATTCACCTACATCTAACGCAATTTTAATATCACTCTATAAGTTAAATCGTCCCCTGCCAATAGACTAACATTATTATGGTTAAAATTCAGTTACATAAGCAGCAGTACCTTATTCACCAATGATTTGTGTTCCAAATATTCATCTATTCCAGGAAATGGAGGTGCACAAAGAAATTAAGGCCTGAAGATATTAATCCACTTGCTTGACTGTTGGCTATGAAGTCACACTATAGTACACAACTTACATCCCAAATTTTCTTTTGGAAATTTTTAAGATTTAAGTCTTTTCTTTTTTTCATGTTAGAATCAGACCTTTAGTAATCCACAGTGATAAACTATGATTGCCCCTGCTCCCCATAAAAAGTACTATTTTTAAAACTAAAAATTAAAGTGAAATAATGCTTGTTGCAAGAGGAAGGAAAGTAGTGAGGTGGCAGCTCCATGAGGAAATAAACTCAAGATGGGAAGAGGACCAGCTTACTCATGTGTTGATCAGAAGAGAGGAAAAGATTTTCTGGAGCAAGGTCCTTGAATAGGCAAGAGGGAATGCAAGTTGTGGTTGACCTCAACTAGGAGCATGGACTTTGTGTCTGCTAATAGGAGAGAAAACCAGACATGTTGTGACAAGCAACAACAACAACAACAACAAACGGTAGGTAGTTGAGTGTTATGGGAAGGGCTTATAGAAAGTTTCTTATGGATGCTCCAATCTCTTTGATGTAATGAGCAGCAGGGTCTTCAACTGAAAGCGAAGATGGTAGTATAGGTGGTAGAGAACTTGAGAGAGAACAGAACATCTGAAATAGCCATCTACAAGAGAAGGTGAATGAACAGGCAAGGGCAATGGAGTATGCTTGCCAGGTGAGGCCAGGGGCCCACTCCTCCCTCTCTGCCTACCACAGCAATAAACACGTAACCATAACCACAGTTTAGAAATTGATCATGTCTTCAATTTAACACTTGATAGCTGTAGGTTCTCTAATTTTTTGTGTGTTTAATATCTTTTAAACTAGATAGCAACCTCCTCAAGGTCATAGATCATGTCTTGTATTTCTTTGTGACCCTGCAGTGACTACCAAAGGAACTGGGCATGCAGCAGAGGATTCATGAATACTGACTGCATTCCATTAGAACCATATGCTACCTCTCTAGACTCAGAAACTGACCTGGTGTAGCTCAGCTCGCAAGGCTAATGCCGACACAGAAAGAGAATGTGGTTCAGGAAGGTTGCTTCAGAGCTTCTTGGACTTTTTGGCTTAGAGATTTTGGCTTAGGGGTCATGGTTGGGAGGGTACCAACTGAGATATAAATATCCACACTGGAGCGTTGTCTGTTCTGAGCAGACTTTAGACTACAGAGTTCGCCTTAGAAGACTTCCTTGTGTTCATTATAATATCTCTGGGCAGGCCTGATGAAACCTTATCTGGCCCATGGCAACTAAAGTAAAATCTTTATCTGTAGCATTTAGATGAGTTAACTGAGATTTATTCTTAATCCATTTGCTTGCTCATTTTTCAAGAACATTTGGATATTTGTTTCCTATCTCTATGTTTTCAATTTATAGAAACTACAATTTCAAATAAGAACATTTGATTCAGCTTTTAGTACTAAGCTGCTTCTGCCAGCTAAGAGGTTTGAGGCAACTTGAGATTTTAGTTTTTTATTATTGCTTCTTTAAACCATGATTACTATAACAGGTTATTTTTACATGTCAATTTTCTTGAAAACTACTCCTAGATTCTTATATTTCTAATCTTATTTCAACTTTAAATTATCTACCATGCCTCAAGTCTAGCCTATTCTCTACCTGCATTAAAAAAAAAATTACTTTGGTTTCATGTTGTTTAGTCAAAGCCCACAGTTAGTGCCCAGAGCACATTTTCTCTCTGTATTTCTAGGCCTCTTTTCAAAGTGGGTCAGTGCCACAATCAATTAATCCAGGTGCTGGGTAGAAGAATACATGTAGAAGAATATAGGTTATATTTCCACTTCTTAACATGTTGCCTATTATGTTCAAGAGCTACTTGTTGAACAACAGAATAAATAAATATATGAATAAATGTCTATATGCAGACATAAATGCATACAAGAGAAGAAGGCATGAGCAAGGCAGTAGGAAAGTTCACAAGGACAAGTTGTCCCTGTAGCTGCTGAAGGGAGAGGGGCTTGGAAGAGATGGCAGAAAGTTTGAGGAATTGAAGTCTGCCGAAATTTTTAGCCAAGAGGGTTGGAGTTGAGGTAGGGGTGAAAATACTTTAGCAGAAGCTGAAGGTACAAACAGGACAAAGCTTGTCTAGAATAGAGTCAGTAGTCTAATTTTGACCAGAGGGACAGATGAAGTTATATAATATGAGGTATATTTGTTTGCAAAAATTATTTCAGGCTGATTTGTAAAGGGCTTGATAGTTGTATTGATTCCATAATAACATCAACAAAAAGTTGGTGTGATTCAATACATTGCCCTCAGGATAAAGAACATTGTGAAGCAGGTATCTATAGTCTAAATGTCTAAATATATTTTTTAAGTCTAATGCTTTTCTAATGACAGGACTCATTAGAAATTGCTTAAAACTAATTCCTTTTGGAGGAGATTTTAAAATGTAAGCAGCTCAACAAATAAAAGTATCTTTTTTTTTTTCTGATTGTGGAGAACACTGTATCACAGGATTCTACAAAGGTCAATTGCTCAGTGGTACAGTCTATCTGGTCTAAATCTGCCTTTACGTATGTTTCATGCCCTGAGGCCTTTTCCATGAAGGCTCAATTTGACAGTAGAAAGGAGGCTCAACTGGGAAAGACCTTCAAGGCTTTAAAGTATTGCCTTTGCTTGCTCTTTCTTTTCTTTTGCTCCTTCCTTCTTTTCCCTGCTTTTCATGTTTGTTTTGTTTTGCGCACATACACTTACTTAACTGGAACTATGGGATTTAGCATTATAATTCTGAACATAACAGATTTCAAGGGTGTCTCCATCTCAAGGTCTAAAATCAGACTTCCTGGACAAGGAGAAAGCCTCCACTCCACTCCCAGTGAATGACTGGGACATACCGAACATCTGGAATGTATACTCGGCTTCTTTACATGGTGATGGATAGACCCACTCTCGTTGCGTTCTTCCAGGACTATGAAAACATGTTAACATGGTTACATCACACACTTCAGCTTGTTTGTATAAGGCATGATTTTGCCACATGATATTTATTTGAGAAAGTAAATAACAGTCCCATTCACAGTGATGCTGTGGTCAGGGTGCCCATGTTAGCCCAGCCCTGGAATTTCCTGCCCATTTGCCGGACTTAACCTAGTTGCTTGACACTGAGCTGTGTAAACTTATTTTCCAGGCAGTGTAGTTCACTTGCTCCAAGAAAATACAGTTTTCTCTAGTTTGGGGTGACTCCAGCTTTAGCACGGGTGGTGGGACAGCCCCCAAAGGATGAGATGCACCTTGCAGTTACGTGTTTCAAAAATAGCTTTCCTGTCACAAAGAAAATCCCTCCTGCGTAGGATGAGACAGCCTCTTGTTTGGCATGCTTCGGACACGGTTGGCGCTGAAATTTTTCAAAAGGGCTCAACGAAGGTCCTGTGGAATTGTTATTCATAAACTGTAAAAATGCAAATTTGTCACCACTGGGGCGAAGTGCTGACAATCACTATTGTCTGGTTATTCCTGATTACACTTAGCGTCTGTTCTTGTTTCCTCTCTCCTACTGAAGAGATTTCATTCCCCAGGAGCTTTGGGTTTTCCATTATGCCTATGTTGTGTTCGGGTCCTAAGAGTGGGTAGGGTTTGGATCACAAGGGCGCTCAGCCCCACTGAGGCTGTCCACGGAGGCAACACATGGTAAAGTGTGATACACTTGCTTTATCTGCAAAAGCCACAAAAATGAGTGGGTTGGAAAAGTCCAGATGTTGGAAGACATGACCTAGATAGCCTCCTGGGAAAAACAGATGCCCTCACTTAGCAGCCCCAGCCTCTCTCCAAACTGTGCAAATGCTACAATTGCCTCTGGAGGTCTCAACTGCTTTCCAAAGCAATGGAGTGAGTTTAACAACCTTGGCACCTTGCAGAGCAACTAGCCAGTCCAGGATGTGGGATTGCTACCTTGATGGGAACCCAAGCTGGGAAGGAGCCTGCCAGTTGGATTGGCAGTGCTCAAGCCCAGCAAGATCCAAATCTTAAGTCACCATTTTCCTTGCGAAGAATCAGGGATGTAAAGCCAGAGAGCAGTTGATTAAAGGGAACAAGTTCAGCTAGTATTCATTAGCCAGGGAAAGAGGGGAAAGAAAAGGAAGGTAAAAAATAAAAATTAAAAAAAAAATAAACACACACACAAAGAATAACTGGTAGCCAAAGCCAAAATACTAATCAGCGAGCATGTATTTGGGTCAAACCATCCTACCTTGACTTGCAGGAAGTTCAGTAAGCCTGTAGGAACTGTCTCTCATGAGCTCCATTTGGAAATGGCCAGATGGGAAGCAACAGCTTTCTGAGAAGCCAGAAACTGCACTGATTCTAAGGCAGGTTGACAGGATTTCCTATGTTTATCTATCCCATGGCAGCCGACAGAGGCTTCCCTAACCTTAGGAAATATAGACACCAAAGATTGAGTTTGCCCTACCCTCTAGGACTCTTAAGAAGTAGGACAGAAATTGTCATTGAGTGGGAAATGTTTAGGCCCTTACGTTTCATCAGAACAAATTTTATACAAATCAGAGTGGGATTCAGTAGACAGATGTTTGACAGAGTGACTTGCTTTATTATGGAGGCCTCCATCTGTACCCCAGAAAACCTGTCCTTGGTTTCTACTGCAACTGGAAGAGTGTAAGTGGCTCACTCTCTAAGGCAGGCTTGGACTCTTGTACCTTCTGCTTCTGGAGAGTAATTGTCTATTTCCACAGCTTTGGCTGCTTGTTTTGTCTTATAAGAGGCAAATTCATATGGTGAAAAAACTTGTTTTCTTCTCTACATATTCTGAAGCAGTAGCTCAGGTTGGTAGGAATGAGGACTGGTAAGCATAACCTGCCCTTATCAGTTTCTCCTAAAATGCTCCAAACATGGCTATGACCAGGTTCCATCCTAAGTGTTCATCTCTGAACTCTTCAGACTGGCTATTCTGGAAATGGCTATTATAATTATTCTAAACTGATGTTTAGGATTAATCACTTCTTTATTGTGTACCAATGAAAGTACAGCATTATACTGTGAAGTATGTAGGAGTTATATCACAAAATACTGAAAGAGACCATCCATCTACTAAGAGAGTATAAACCATAGTGTTGTGTATTAGACCAACCCGAATTTGCATCCTGGTTCTGTAATGTACTAGCGATGAACATTAGGCAAGTCATTGAACTTCTTTCAGCTCAATTTTCTCTTCGTTTATTTCACAAATATTTCTGAGCATCTGGTCTATTCCAAGAACTGAACCAGGCACTTTGAAATGAAAGTGGAAGGAGAGTATCTACTTCCTTGAAGTATGTGAAAATTGAGAGAGATAATTAAAATAATATGAAAGGAAGAATTAAATATAACTGATACTCAAAAAAGTTAATGGTTATTATCATTATCAACTAACAAATATGTATTGAAAACCTATTAGAAATAAAGAACTGTGCTGGGGCTAGGGACGTACTGAGCAATAACAGGTTACAAAGAAGCTGTGGTGCACATCAGCAAGAGAGGAGGCTGCTGAGGAAGGGAATGTTTTGAATGGCAAGAGAAACTAAGCACAGATGTTTATGTGCGATTGTGTGCATGTGTTTGAGTCCTATAAATGGATGTGTGTATATTATGCACATATTTGTTCCCCTTGGTGGTGGGAAAATATGAAACACTTTATTTTCTTGTCATCAGTGAGCAGCATCTTTGTAAATTATTAATGGCATAATCAAGGCAAGTGTCCTGTGACTTTTTTTGGCAAAGATCAGAGAACAGTAAGTGAAGGAGCCAAAAATTTAAGAAAAATGTATGGGAGGGAAACTTGGAGTTGGGAAATGCAATCTATTAACTTGACTTTTCTTTTCTGCAACTGGGTGAAAACCATTATTACTATTCAGGTTTAGTGAGGGAGGGCCAGTGAGGGCACTTTTTGGGAAACACTGGTGTGATGGTTAATTATATTGGTCAACATTCTAGATGTTTCTGGGGAAGTACTTTTTAGACAAGGGTAACATTTAAATCAGTAAACCTTGAGTAAAGCAGATTACTCTCCATAAAATGGATGGGCCTCACCCAATCCGTTAAAGGCCTTAATATTTACAAGAAGACTGCTGTTGCCAAAGAAGAAGGCATTTTGCCAGCAGATGACCTTTGGGCTCAAACTGTAACATTTCCTTGAGTCTTCAGCCTACCCTGTAGATTTTGAACTTGCTAAGCCTCCATAATCACATGAGTAATTCCTTAAAATAAACTGATAAATAATAGATGAGATAGGTAGGTAGATAGATACATAGATAGATGATAGATTATAGATATTGACCTAGTTAGTTCTGTTTCTCTGGAAAACCCTGACTAGTGCAAATGGATTTAATTACTTATTTTGATCTCTGAAAGAAGCTGAGGACTTCACCAAGGTGTGAAAAGGAGCAAAGTGTGTTGTAGGTCTATCCGAGTGTCTGCAAAGTACATGTGGCACACCTTTACTCCATACTCATGGGTCTGTGCTGGGTGGAGGTACAGTCTCCAAGGGTATATGCTTACCAGATGGATCATTACCAAGGCCCCCCTAAATTCTGTATCTTCTCTTCAACTGATTACTTAAACTTCTATCTATGCAGGGAACCCTACTAGGAAGTCTGAAGTGTTCCCAGCAGCTACTTTAAAAAAAAATCTTCACCTGAAGACATGCTGGTTGATTTTAGAGAGAGGAGAATGGAGGGAGAGAGGGAGTGGGAGAGAAACATCCATGTGAGAGAGAAGCATCAATCAGGTGCCTCTCCTACGTGCCCATACCAGGGACCAAACCCACAACCTAGGTATGCGCCCTGCCCAGGAATGGAATGAGTGATCTTTCACTTTACGAGATGACGTTCCAACCAACTGACCCACACCGGCCAGGGTGCAGCTGCTTTTAGGTAAACAATTGAAGCTGAAGGTTATGTGCCCTGTTCTCAAAGAGCACAACGTAAGTTCCTTAATTGACCCACATGAAGAGTGGAATGTTCTGACGCACCAGGTTTTCTAGGAAGTTCAGAGTTTGCCAGAAACAAGACTTTTTGCCTCAACCTTTATCAAGCACAATCATTTTGTTTTTCCATTAAAATCTACTTACCAAAGTATAAAGACTAGAATTAAATCTTTCAAAATGGAATCTCTGGCAAGAGCATTGGCACTGCAGTTCTTCTTACCCAGGACTGCTCAGACTGACCTAGGTTATAATGTAACCTGGGTCTGTTGTTACACATTTATCTTGAGCCACCATGCTATTCCCAGATTTAATCACAGAGTCAGTTACATGCAGAGTTTTGTACACAGGGGAACCGCAAGGGAACGAAGACTGTTTTCCAGTCTTGCAGCTATGTGAAGTCTACTGATGGAAGAGGAGAATAAAGGGCTTCCATGGTACATGCCTCTGAGAGTGTGGATACAGCCTCAGCTCCCACATCACCCCAACGCTAAGAACCTCCTCATTCCTGTATAATTTTGCTCATGCTGTTCCTTCTGCCTGGAATAGCCTTTATGTTCTTGTCCATCCTGGAGGTGAACTCATGCCTCAAGAATTAAATGTTATTCACTCTACCAAGCCTTTTTCAACATCTCCAAACTCTATGACAGCTGGAATAAAAAAATGAGTGTGAGCCTACAATCTCTAAATTATCAAGAAACATAATTAATATATACATATGGTGGCATTTTTTAATATCCAGTATTTTCCCTTCTTTGTTGTGGTTATGTCTTTTTTCCTAAAGCATGACATCTTATATGGCAGTAAGACCAAACACCAGACACTCAGACACCAATTATACACATTTTGTCATAACTTGCTGCCACTTGTAGTATAATTTTCTTAAATTAATTTTTAAGACTTAGATAAATATATTTTAAAGCTGTTTAAAATTATCTATGTCAAAAATAGTGTTACTTGCCCTAAATGAAAGGTATTCTAAAAACAAAACACTGTTGCCCTGGCTGGTGTGGCTCAGTGGATTGAGCACTGGTCTGCGAACTGAAGGTTCGTGGGTTCGGTTCCTGGCCGGGGCACATGCCTGGGTTGCAGGACAGTGCTTTTCTCCCTCTATTTCTCCCTTACTTCCTTTCTCTCTAAAAATAAATAAATAAAGTCTTTAAAAAAAACCAAAACACTGTTATTCAATTCTGCATAAAACCAATGCTTGTAAAGACGTTGGGCCTAAGATTGGTTGGTTTGGCTGGGTGGATGGTTGGTTGTTGTTAAAAAGGAAGGTTAGGGAGCATTAGGCATTTAACACTGGCTAGTCCCAAACTGAGACTTTCTTCTTGGTAAATTCAGGATAAAAAGATAATTGAAAATAGAACCACTCCCACACTTATGTGATTTTTAGATGCCATATCTTGGACTCTCAGAGTTTTAGTGCACATTTTGAACACTGGTGCAGCAGGGAATATGCTGAACATACAGGGAGACTGAATTTAGGATCCATTCGTAAGAACATAAATTCATTTTATTAAAAGTCCCTTTTCTCTGATATCACTCTATGTGGGATCTAATGAACAAACTGAACTACCGAGCAAAATAGAGACAAACTCAGAGAGCAGACTGACGGACCTTGGCAGGCAGGGTAGGGGGGGCAGTGTCAGGGCAGGAGGGGCTGAGCAAAAAGGAAAAAGGACTCATGGACATAGACAACCGTGTGACAATCAGGGGAGGATGCAAGGGGGATAAATGGTAATGGGAAAAATACAATAATTTTTTTAAAGTCCCTTTTTTAAAAAAGTCCCTATCTACCCTTGCTGCCCACCTCTTCGCTTTTATTTATAAAATGAAGAACTTGGTCATTTCATTCTCAGAGAGTTTCTTTTTATGTTAAATATTTTTCCTTTAAAATCATTAATTTTCCAGACTTTCATTCAATCAACCCAATGTGTTGAGTCCATACCGGGAGTTAAGCATAGGGAATATAGCCATGAAGACATCTCTGCCTTCATGAAGTCTATCTTTCTTTCTCCCCTTAGCACTTTACCCCTTTTTAAAACTGCAGTTATTAACTATATAGCTTATTTATTTTAAAAGGATTCATAAAGCTAAAGATCAGTGCAGCTTAAAGTATATTGGAATCCAGAGCTTTTCAAAATGCCCACTCCTCCCAGATGCCAAACAACAGTTAAGACTGCGGTGGCAGTTTCCCCACATCCCACAAGAGGGCGCGCACATTTTTTTTTATTTTTATTTTTTTTATTTCTAAAGAAAGCAGTTTGTGGGTACTGCCCCTGAAGTTTGGAGCTGGTGTCTCCTTTCCCCACTTTGTATTGGACTTGGGGCACTTGTGGTCGGAGCCCTCTGGTTCTCTCAGTCCATGAAGCCATCCTCGCCCCATGCGGCGACTCCTTGCCTGCCATTACGAAGAATTCTTTTGCTCCCAAAACCACAGCAGTTTTGCTTCTGACTGCTTTCAGCATTTGCCCTTTTGACATTTTAGAAGAAATAAGATCCAAGTTTGATGTTGAAAAGAAAGCATTGATTTCTTTAGCGAGAGTATTTCTACTCCCTCTTACTGTTTTCCCTAGCTGTGAGGAAAATGCTCCTCTAAGGATTTAAAGCAGCTCCTTTGAGCTACACAGGATCTTTCTGAGAAATAACAGAGCTCCTTCTGAGCAGACGTTTTGGAGCCGACATTAGTCCCCTTGTTCAGCAGAATGTTGTATTTTTGAGGCCCGGTCTTTTCCTCTGAGTTTTACATTCTGAATCGACAAGCTCTTGATCTCAAACCTTGGAGAATACACTCCCAGACCAGCCCTCCCCACAAACCATGATCCAAGACACACGTCCAATAGTTTCCCCAAGTTCTTCGCCTGGTGGGTGGCCCTAGAACCTTAGACCTCACCCTTTATTTGATTCCAAAGTCCTCCTACCTCCAAATATCCATTTGGAGCTTTTCTTGGGAGTCAGCAAAAACATTAATAAAAATAAATTGTAAATATGCTCTAGTGCACATGGATATGAAATTAGCTTTGGGATCAGCTCCTCTGCAGTTGGCACTGGAAGGATGGGGAACACGGCTTAAACAGAAAGAGTGGGGACCGGGCCTTGCCCACCCCTTTCTGTGAATCTCCATCAGTCCACATGTTAAGGAGATGAACAACTGTTTCTCTGTCTTTTTTTTTTAAGATGTCAGAAGTCTTCTGAGGCTGCAGCTTTATGCAAATGTGCTATTCAAGAAGTAGGCTTTAGGGTAGAGTAATTTATGTCCCATCAGCAATGTACATGCAATAGGTCAAACTGTGAATCTGTGGTTCCAGGAGCGGGTGTTCTCACGATAAGCACACTCCAGTAGTTAGCTATTTTGGTGGCACATAATTCCTTATCTAACTGTCAGATTGTTCCAGACAGGAGATGACACGATCCTTCAAGTCATTTTAGAATGACCTCATACATAGGTTTCTCTCCAGAGGGACTTTATGAGGTGAACTTCCTGGGGATTAGATTTACTACCACCTAGACTCTCTAGTAATAGGTGCATTCATTTCTTTTTCTCCTAAACAGGTCCAACACTTAGTCTTTACAAGGAAATCATGTAGCACATTTATTGCCCTTTCCCTTTCATGTTGATTCTGGAATTAGCAAAGAAAATGGCTATTTCTCTAGGAAATTACTGCCCTGTTCTGGGGCTGGCTCACCCTATGTAGAAATAGAGACCATTCCCCACATTGAAATATACAATAATCACTCCAGGAAATTGCTTTTCCTATTGGAAACTGAGAGCTCACATTGGAGTGTTTCCACAGCACAGCTGATGATAATTACGACTCACTGAAATTTCAGTTTTCTTTGATTGTGACATAAAAACTGGGACATAAATTAAAACTCAATTATCCTTTAAGGGTAATTGGGGTTATAAAACCAAAAGACTGTGAGTCAGTGTGTCTATATTACAGGAGCACAGATTCTGATGGAATGGTATGTGTTCCATCCCCCAAAGCAGACCTTCCCATGACATGGTTGCCCCAGGCATGCCGAGGGAGTACAACCAGACTGGACTCCAACCTTGGAGAAATGCAACAAGCTTCTAGGACACGTAGAACAATTAAAATATGCTAAAACTGCAATGGGAAAGTCCTGGCCTTCACCTGTGAAGGTACCTGGGCATTGAGCAAGGCGCTTCGTGACAAGACTCCTTCCAACTGGTACCTGAGGCCGTGCACGTAGAAAGCAGTTCTTTCTGCCTGGAAGATAGGTGCTGCTCTTTGGTTGTACCATCTCCGTCATCAAAGTCCACAAGAGGAGGATGGACTTTGTTTTTCACAAAGGGGGTGATCTGCAAAAGCTGCAGGAAAAAGAGATTATTGGTAAATCAAGTCATAAATGAAATGTATGAAGGGGAACTCATTTAAGGAAGTCTTGCATTACTCTTTAAGTACAGGAAGTGGCCACACATCTGCAGGTGTCCACCTGGCCATCTCTCGATAATGCGTGTTTATACCCACTGACGCTTTCCAACATTGTAGCTGAAGCCCCTCATGATGCACCCCTTCTCCCCATTCTGGATTTTCAAAAGGTTTTCGCTTCCCTGTCTTTCCAGAGAATCTGTTACTCCCCCCTCACAGTGTGGGGTGTTCATATTTTTAAAAGAGCAGATACCCATCACATGACAGTGATATTTCCTCTCTGTCTCTGCCACTCAGCCAAAAACCCTGCAGGGCTTGACCATGATGGGCACATAATAGGCACTCAATAAATGATGTTGAACTTGTGCACCACCAAAGTGATGTTGAATGCAGAGAATTTCTAACTTTTCTTTCTGGAAGATAAACCTTGCCTCAAATTATTAACCACACAGAAGACTTGACTAATCTGAACCCCCTTCCAAAACCACCCAGGTTTTCCTTAGAGGGCACTCATGATTGCAAACAACTTCCTAGCCATAGGACAACAAAGATTCAGACTAGGGTTTCCAGCACCTTCTGTTTTCAGTTGATACATCAGTATCATCCTGTCCCCTGAGAATCATGAGAGAGAAATGCATGATCCAGCTTATTACCACCCTCCCTAGGAAACCATGCCTGGATAGGCATCCAGGGGAAGTCTATAATTCACTTTCTTATCTACTACCTCGCAAAACCAAAGAGAAATTGCCATGCACTGTATCAACAAGAGATTGGAACTTGATTCTCAATGGCAAAAGCAAGTGTACATTATAAATAGCAAAACAGCTGGCTTGGACCATGTTGCTGGCCACTCGTCCAGTTGAGGGATTTGAATGACATCATAACCCTTGAGAGGGTATTGCTAGCCAGCTGGTGTTATTTAGAATACACAAACATTGGAGAAAGAAAACACACACACATACACACACACACGCACACATGTACTGAGTTTCGAGTTATGCAGAAAAATATGACAATGGGAAAATAGTTGGCCTCTCAGGTGCCCTTTCCCTGAGGGGTGATAGACAGCCTACTAGAGGAAGGAAGAAAAAGATTTTATTTTCTCAGTTGGCTTTACAGCTCAGAAAAATCTTTGCCCTGTCACGGGCAAACAGCACAAAAACAGTGTCGTCCTAACGGGAGCCAATTGCAAGGCTGCCTGCCCCTTTTCTAGGTTCTAGGAAATGAGATCATTCCCCTGGCTTGGCAAGTAGGACAGGGGTCACCCCAGCACTGGTTTCCAATCTAGTTTACTCCGGTCACTTCAGGGTTAAAATTGTAGGTTTTGCTTGGGGTGGTCTTCACTTCTTTTTTTTTTTTTTCAATTTTGCATTTGCTCTAGAATTTAAAATTGCTCGCCCATCCCCCATGCATCTTCCTTTAACACCGATAAGGTGTATTAAAAGATGTGTGTGTGTGTGTCTTCATGCCCAGGAGAAAGTTAATCAGAAAGCTGATCTTCATTTTCTATGGCAGCATCAGTATTTTTAATATCTACTCACCCTGTCACTAACACACATTCTTTTAAGGGAAAAAAATGCTTCTGTGCTCTAGTTTTCAAATGCAAAGGTATGATGTTATTTGTCACCGTGCCCAAAAAAGTCCTTACTCGGTAACTTTGCCAGAAGAGGGAGAGAGAGAGAAGGCAAATGTTCCCCCAGCTGTTTCCTGTCTACAGTGTCTGTGTTTTGTAGATAAATGTGAGGATTTTCTCTAAATCCCTCTTCTGTTTGCTAAATCTCACTGTCACTGCTAAATTCAGAGCAGATAGAGCCTGCGCAATGGAATAAAGTCCTCAAAATTGAAATGTGACATTGCTCTCAACATCTCCCATCTCTCTGGATTTCTTTTTGCCTCATTATTCCTGCTAACCAATTCATTTCCAGACTTTGCACTTCAGAAGCAATGGAAAAAATCAGCAGTCTTCCAACCCAATTATTTAAGTGCTGCTTTTGTGATTTCTTGAAGGTAAATATTTCTTACTCTTTGAAGTCATTGGGGAATTTTCTTTAAATTGTGTACTGTTTGCTTCTGCCTAGGAATGTTATTCACTTTAGAATTTTCATTGTTTCGGAACTGGGAGATATTTATAAATTGCTGAATATGCAATTCTGTAGGATCTGAAAAAACAGCTCCGGGAGATGGATGCCTTTGCACAGAAATATGTATGAGTAGAAACTATTGCAAGGTACTTATGCTAAATCCTCCACTTCTGCAGAGCTTCAGTGGTATCAGTACAGAAGATTCCTTTAAATCCTGTCTATGGTTCAGGGTTATAGAGTGTGGATATGGACTTTAGAAAAAAAATTTTTTTGCAGGTGCAGACGTTTAATTTTAAGACCTTGTTCTTGTGTGTGTGAGTGTGTGTCTATGTGTATGTAAGTATGTGTGTATGTGTGTGTAACTTGGTAGGACTTTTATTACAAGGCATGCCACATACAAAGAGTTACATTTTAAATGGTATTAAAGCTTTTAAATATGATCTTTGGAGCTAAGGTCCCGGAACTCCCTGCACTTCTGCCCAGGGAGTCAAAGTTAGAGTGAAGTTTAATTTGCTCTTCCGAAAAAGAACTTGACAACTCTTGCTGACCTTGCATATTTGTATAATTTAAACAAATGCATGCTGTATATGGAAAGCGGAAAATTTCTAGCAACTGCTTGTCCAAGTTTTCTGGTTTAAAGAGGACTTTCACAGGCAAAGTTTGGACTTGGGGCTTTGTGTTGTAAAACTCTGATTTCATACTCGGGGCTGTGAAGTCTCTTTAGGTGAATTCGGCTGCCACTGTCAGTGCACCGACTGACTTCTCGTTTCCAATTCACTGGCCCTGGTTCAAGTTTCCATTCTCAGCAAAATTATATCCTTCAAGACTTGTGTTTTTCCAATTTGCAAGCACTTTTAAGCTGCTGTCACTGGTTCCCCGATGAGATTGCCTGAGGTCTCAATTCATAAAATGTCCCTGCCCCTTAGTACAACATTCATTTGCTGCTTTTAAATACTCCACCACCAGGACTTTTCTGAGTAAGTGGCTCAGGAGGTAAGGGTCCATCCTTGTCAGGCACCTGAGGTTCTGCTGCCCTCGAGATGCCAAAACGCAGGCTGGCTACCTTGCTTTTAAAAGAATTCAAGGCACTATATGTTACTGTGTGGTCTGACTGCTGAAGGATTTGTCTCTGGACTCAGATGATCACAAAGAGGCAATGGAGTGTTATGTCTGCCTTAATTACAAGTTTGGAAAACTGTCTCCAAATAAACTTTCCATGCTGTGTCTGCTGAGCTTTTCAGAAGCAGAGCTAGCAATGAGTTGTTACTTTTTCCTGCACTCTGAGCAGGAAGTGATTTTGAGGGAGGCGAGTGGTCTTTCAAATGTAATTCAGGGAGTAAAGGTGTCCTGCCTGGAGGGAGAACTCACATGCTGACTAATTGTAGTCTGAGTCTCAAGATATTTTCCAAGTGTTTGAGTCAGAGGGAAGAGGGGAAGGGAGAGGACTGGAGCTTGGGTCACTGTTTGGGGGAGCTGCAATCGGTGTACATACAATGGAAATCGGTGGCTTGATTGAAGGGAAGAGATTGACTCAAATCCCAGCTGTGCAATTTGTTCATTGTTTGAAAGGACAAAAGGCAGTTTACTCAGACTCACAGCATACCTGCCTGGGTGTCCAAATGTAACTAGATGCTTTCACAAACCCCACCCACAAAGCAGCACATGTTTTTAAGTCCTCAGTTTTCCATTCACATCAGCCTCATAATACCCACCCTGACCTGCTGTAAAAGATCTGGAACAAACAAAAATGGTTACACCTACAGTGAGTATTTTCTTATGACTATTGCCCTCAAATTTTGCTGGGCATTTTCATTGTAGCCCAGACATCTGGAATCAATTGATGTTCCATTTATTTAAGATAAAAAAGAAAGGTCTTTTAAATTTTGGATTTGTAAAGGATTTTTGAGAAAGAGTGTTCTGATTTTGTTCCCTCTTTTTCTCTTCTCTTTCTGATTCTTCCTTCCTTTCTCTCTATCACATCTTCCCTTTCTCTCCCTTTGTTTCTTTTGTGTTTGGCAAGACAAAAGGCCAAGGAAATGATGAACATATGGAGCCACTTGTTTCAAACTTTTAATTCCTAAACAAGTTCATTATTGTTTTCTTTTTGGGAACATAATGTGATAAATTCTCTGGGTCTCTGTGGGTATACTGAACTGTTTTGTGAACTAAAGGAAAATGCACTAGACGTTCTCTCTTGTCCTAGAACTATAAGTGCTGATATTTTTCTGACAGTATAACTCAGCCACAGAGAGAGAGAGAGAGAAAGAGAGAGAGAGAGAGAGAGAGAGAGAGAGAGAGAGAGAGAGAGAGAGAAATGTAACAAAAATCTTAAATGCTAGAGGTTTAGATGTATTGCTGGACTTAAATGTGTTATACCAGAAATAAATTAAAAATATACTTTTGACATCTAATGATGTTCTCAATTCACTAAGTCTATAAGTTGGTACTTTTTCCCTTGGATTTCATGAGAACTGAAGAACTTGAAGGGTTCTACAATTGCAGGTGCTTGGCCTTGAACATTACCATAAATTCAACAAAGAAGGGAGGTGTGGGGAAATAAGATTAGCAGCACAGGATACATTCTAGAACTGGCCCATCGCCAGAGTGTGGGGTATGTTCTGTAAGATCAGTTACAAGTTGCTCGTTTGAAAAAGGCAATAAAGTCCAATTAGGTTGGTTTTGTTGAGGTTTTCACTGGAAATGTTGAAGGGAAACCCCCCACCGATTATTTTATAGCTAAGGAAACTGAGGATTGGATGATGCTGTGTTTCTTGCAGTCTCAGTGGCTTGGGCTTTGTGGAGGTAGAAGATTTCCATAGGACTCCAATAGGATTCTATTGAGAAAATGGAAGAAATGTTTCAATTGTGTTCAATTTTACCTCCTCTCCTACTGGATGTCCATTATTTATGATGATTTGCAAATAGAGGGCGCTTTTGGAGGTCAATTGCTTAGCAAGAACCAGGGGTTTAGGGGATTTTTCCCCTGTGGCTGAGCTGCAGCTCTGGGCACAAGCATGAAAGTATTAATTTAAAGGATGGGGCTGTAGAGCTGTTGTGTGCAGAGTTCATGGAGAGCAAGGAGAGTGGCAGGAAATCAATGACTGAGTCTGTTTCTCCAGAAGTGATGGGGCTGAATGGACCTGCCACTATTGGGAGGTTCAAAACAGGGCTCTTTTTATCATGGGAGCTGCCAGCCTAGCTCCACAACCCTTTGGTAGGGTCCCTCACGTCACCTCTTCTGAGTGACTCTTCCAAGGCTGCTGAAAGGCAATGCATCTGAGAAAGGGGAAGCTGCTCACATTAGGAGCCTTCCTGGAAGAAACCACATCTCTGTGGCACAAGTAGCAATATGGAAAAACTTAATGATCACCTTAGCCTTGTTTCTACTACTTCGAGTGAGGATGGAGATGTGAGCCACAGGAATTCTGCCTTGGCAGGGATGCCACTTGGCAGTCTGTCACCGGCTAAGGCAAGCCAAGCAGGGGTCCCTCGGTGCACTTTGCTGTAAAATGGATACAGTGTCACATAGGTCCCTCCAAGAGATGAAGTCAGAATTCCTGTGACTCAAACAAAAAAAAAAAAAAAAAAAGCTTTTGTAGGTTTCAAGCCCAGTGCCCTGTTGGGGGAAGGTACTCTACACAGGTGTTGATTTGATATTGAGGTTGACACAAAGAACTATAGAACACAGAAAGAGTCAGGTCCACTTAGCATGAGCCAATTTCATACCTAAATGCTCACGTTTTTCATATTACTGTTTTGGTGGGTTTTTTAAATTTCCACTTGTGGTTGTGTTAACTTCTGATAACCCCCAGGTAAGAAATATCTGTCTCTCTGTCTTTCTTTCTTTCTTGTTAAGTGAAAAAAAGAAAAATTCTATAACAGTATATAGTATTTCAATGAGTCCTTTTTTAGCCACAGTAAATTCTCTTTAATCAGTAGCTAGGGAAGGATGTCTGGCTAATTTAACATTCTGGTCAATGATGAATGCATATGCCATCTGTGGATGGCCAATCTTTAGAGAATTTAAATTAATAAAACATATTTGACACCAAATCTGGACTGAGTACAATTTAAACTTTGATCATTCAAAAGGTAGGAACCCATAAAGAAGGGGTTCAGGGAGGACTTCTCTGAGGTTCTACTGTAGCAAGGGGATTAAACACCAGTCACTTGATGCCAAGATGTGCTCAGTTCAGGCCTCCCTGTGGCTATTGCACTTCTCTGCGGGGTGGTCCTGACTCATAACAGTGATGGGATGTTGGAAGTCAAAGCACCCTCACCCCGCTTGCAAGGACTGAGGAGGAAACGTGACCCTCTTCTGTTTCCTCCGCAGGTCAAGGTGCACATCATGTCCTCCTCTCATCTCTTCTACCTGGCCCTGTGCTTGCTCACCTTCACCAGCTCTGCCACGGCTGGACCGGAGACACTCTGCGGGGCTGAGCTGGTGGACGCTCTTCAGTTCGTGTGTGGAGACAGGGGCTTTTATTTCAGTAAGTAGTCCTCCCTCTCACAGCTCTGTGGATTTACAACCACAGGGAGTGTGTGAATAACTGAATGACTGCCCGTGGCTGGCAGCCATCCTCAGCCTGAGACTCCTCACCTTAAAGGAAGCCTAGTGTTTCAGTAGGTCTGGGGCAGGTTTTGGAGATTTCAGATGGAATTTTCCTCCTTTGCAATTTGCCTTTTAACGAATTCCTGATGAGCTCTCCAGCAACTGTTATGCTCTACCCTCAGTACTCCATTCCCTCAGTAAAAGACGGGGGACGAAGTGACCCTAGGGGATTGAGGTTTTTGTTCTCGAGACCCCTGTGTGCACATACAAACATATGGAAACATGTAGACCTGTTTGAAGTGCTAGGTAATTTGGAGTAAAATAACAAGGAGGACTTGGAAAAAGAATTAAGGGGGCACATCCCAGATGTCTCCACGCTATACAAAACATCCAGGAACAGACAGAAGGTGAGTTCCCTCAAAGGCACATTTGCAAATACACAGACTCTCTCTTAAATGCAAACAGAAATGCTAGGTTAATTTGCCCTCTGTGCAAACTGACCTTGGTTTTTGTTATTGCTTTCCTTTGACGTCACCCTTTTCTGAGGCTCTCCTGTGATATCTCCATCTGGAGAAGGGCTTCTGACAAGTGTGGGGTTACTTATCCCACAAGGAGGTCTCATGATTAAAAAGTTGACAGTCAGTAAAAAGTAGCCGGCCAAGTCAATGCTTGCAAATAATAAACACAAACAAAAGTCAGTACTGCCTGAGGGAACTCATAACTTAAACTAGGATCTACCTTGGAAGCATCTTTCTCATTGTGCATTACAGCACAGTAAAATTTAAAGCCAGGTGTTCACTCTTTGTAATTCTTTAGAATTTTGGAGAGTTCCAGGATACTGATGTTCATGTCCTCGGTGAACATGAATCATTCTTGAAGATTCATATCGCTCAAGTGTAGACAGCTTAACTCAGTTACCCACTAAGTTTTCAATAGCTCCTGGGATGACTCATACATTTCAAGTCTTTCTCATCTTCTTCCCAGGGAAGGTGGTGGCAGGGTTGGGGTGAGTAGAGGGGGACACAGGGATAAGGGTCCATGTAATGGTCTGGGATGGGTGGAGGGATGGGAAGGAAGAGGCTAAAAGGGGGATTGATTGTGTGTATACATCATAGATTTGGCAACAAATAGCATTTAAACAACTAATGACAGAGAACGAGACATGCTTTCTGCTATTTGAATAGGCAAATTCTCACTCTGTTTCCAGCCAATATTTTAATTGAGCTAATTCATCTATTTTTCTGGCAATAAAGTGATTCTATCCAGTTCTTGGTTGCAGCGCAGATGAATCAGTCCATCAGGTGGGTTCTTTCCAAACAGCAGACTTGTTTCACAGAAGGCAAATATGTCACACCAACATCACGCAACAGAGAGTTGTCATCAATGTCAACTGTGCTGGTACTGACCCACATTAAAAAATGAACAAGTAACCCTCATGTATTATGTCCAAGAGGACTTTTTTTTGCCTTGATAATCCATCTGTGCGGTTTCCTTTGATCCAGTTCACTAGGTGATTGCAGAGCCCACAAGTGTCTTCTGTTATGTGCCAGGCTGAATTCTCTTACTCAATGTGATATGCTCCAGGATGTCCATGCACAGTGCATGGAAACAGGGTCCTTCCATGCCTACAATGTTTGCATTCAATTGTGGAAAGTGAGAATAGAAAGAATGATTTGGTCCCAAGTAACCATGTGATACCTATGTATGTTCACACAGACACAAGAGTATTGGACGACTATGATGGACACCAACTTCAAGGCACTGAAAGGATTCTTTAGTTCTGTTACGACAATGGTCCAACTTAAGCAAATCTTTTTACATTGAAAAGGGCAACTCTGGTGTTTAGAATATGACTTTGGAGAGGAAGGAAGGGGTTTTATAAATTGTGTAGTACTGTCAATATTGTCATTGAGAGTCTATGTTTCATAAGTGTTGTAGTAAACAATTCCATGACTTATGTAAATCCTTTCTCTGATGTAGACCCTTATGCACAAAAGTATTCTCATTAACTTTCTAGTCAACGGACAATCCTGTTTGCTGAGGAGAAGAAGTTAACCCCTTTGAATCCTTTTACTCAAAACACTGATGGAGAATCTGCTGTATGTAAGACACTATACTAGTCATTAACGAAATGCTTAGAAAAGAATGTGCAAGATAGACTTTGCCTTCAAGGAATTCACAGACTAGTTGTTGAGAGATTTAAAAATACACACAGAAGTATTATCAAGTGTTATAAGAGAAAAATAATCATGAAAGGCTAGATTATAGTCATCTATGCTTTTTCCTAAATATTTTGTCCCATATTTGAAATCACCTAACCAGGATTTGCCCTCTAAATGGGCTCCTTGATGGCAAGTGGTATACTGGTTTACCATTCAATCCTGGAATTTAGCTGGATACCTGGCTGCTACAAGCTGTGGCTCCTGTTTGATGAACTAACAGGATGGTATTGAATTGAATCTAGTTGAATAAAATGGAATTACATGTTTGGGTTCTTGGTCTTCAGCACCATATAGAATTAGGTTTGTCAAGTACTTCGGACAATTCTTCTCACCTCATATTTACTCAGCGATTTGATAAAACTGTTTTTTTAATGAAAACAATATATACTAACAAACTTAGACACTACATTCTAGTCATCCCCCAAGCTGCACTGATGGTCTGTTCTGTGCCTGAGCCAATTATTCTTACAGGCATCAACTGTTGTCAACAAATTTTATTGCATTTCCTTTTTGTCCCAGGAGATTTACTGTGTGTGGAGAATTCAGCTCTAAGCATTTACAGTCTTTGAAATACTTATTAGAGCAAAGCAGTCTTCTCCACCTCTATCCCCTGTCAATTGACTCTTCTTAAATTTTTACCTTTATTTTCAAAGTTTTATTGTGGCTGTGCTTTTTGTTTTCGGCTGCTTGAAATCCCATTTTGAAAGTATGGATTTTTTTTTTTTTTAAATAGTGGAAGGCAGTTTTGATCTTACTTTGAGATTCAAACATGGAAAGAAAGTTGTCTCTATATCTATCTCTTTTGTTGAGCCAGAATGTTTAACAAGGAAAGATTTTTAAAAACCTTAATAGGAACACAACTGAATAAAGTTTTCTATTATACTTATTTTGTATAGATCGACCCAGTGTTGTGAATGAGCTCATATTTCTCCACAAGCCCAAGTTCCACTATAGCACAGGGAAAAGCAACCATCTAGATTATCTTTTTTGTGAACATCCTCCCAGCATAAGTGAAACACTTCCTCTATAATTAATGCAGCTTCCCCAGACATTTTCTGAAATGAAACTTCCAATGAAGAGCTAATTACTGATTCTTCCCTGTGCATCGCAGTAAGAGAGCGTATCAACCAGTCTTGTGTGCTCATAGCCCTGTGAGAAAAATGGTGACTTAATGGAGGTGGTACACTGGGAAAGAGCTAGCTATTATCTCACCAGATTGATGGAGCTCTCACAGAGGGTAGCTTGTTATAACCTCATTTTGTGTGAAACTGCAAGAGGAAAAGAGCTTCAAGTGAAATAGGAGACATTAAGCTTACTATAGATATACTTTTTGAGAGCTATTAACCATTTTAACATGCACTTTAAGGGCTTGTGGAATTTCTCTCCTTGGAGATATTTTAAAAATTGATGGATGACCAACCATCTTGGATGGTTTCAATCAAAAGTAACCAAAAGAAAGTGAATTTCTGGGGTCCTTTTCAGTTTTAAGAGTCTATAAACAATCCCTTAAATAAACTGTGTATGCTTTACCTCGGGAGTCTGGGAAAAAGGAGAAGTAAATCAATTAGAAAAGAAAGTTGGATACCCTTTCGGCTATTCCAGATTTATAGCTTTTATAAAATATACTTCCAATGCATAGTTATTAAGAACAAATGGCATTCTTCATGTGTTAAAACATACTATTTGTAGAGTGTAAGTGAAACTTTGCCATGAATTTCATTGTTATTGATTGAAACAACCTTCTCTTAGATCTAGGTTATTATTATTAACTCAAGCTTCTTTCATTTGAAGTGTAGTGCTCAGAAAACTGCTCCCAGACCTGTCATTCATTAGCTGTAGACTGTGGCAAACATTTAAACTTCCTGGGCTGCAATGTCCTTGTCTATAAAACAAGGAGATTTTGTTAAGGTGAATGACCTCTTCTAACTTTAACAGACTCATAGTCTAGGTTGTAATGAACAAAGATTTGGTGCTATGCAAGAAAGGAGAACCTAGGATTTAAGTAGTGACCAAAGAACATTTAACCTCCTCTATCTTCTTTGCATAGATTCTGTTTGTCCTCAAAGACAGGAGATTATACCTACTTAAAGAAGAGGAGCCAATTTCTTTTTTTTTTTCTTTTTTTTTTTTAGATTAGGTTTCAAACCTTCAGAGATGGACTAGAAGCTCAGTTATAATGAAAGCCACACAGGTAATCTGCCCAAAAGGGCACACACCTTGTGAAAACAGATTGCCAGTTTTCTTTGCTAGGAAGGACCAACTGACAATTCTCATTTACATTTCCTCACTCTCTTGGATATGATGGGGACAGGTGAGGTCTGATTTTAGCTGCCCTTTATTAAATTAGGCAAAATATTTAGACAAATAAGGCCTTTTCCCAGCCTATTGTTACTGCCTTTCCAATTAAAGAAGAGACTGTACAATTTGGGGCATAGATACAATGACCCACTAGAATGGAGCTGGATTTAAGCTGTGCCTTTGGCATTCTTGGCTTGGTACCTCTTAGACCGCCAGCCATGCATTTGTAGGACAGCTGGTCAAAGTTAGGGGTACAGTCACTGGCTATGGAAAAGCTTTTCTCTTTGAAACTAATTGACACACGTGGGGTTTGACCTTAATGCCCTGACCTCATCATTAGCACTACTAAGCTAATAAGCCACAGATATTCTTAAAGAAAACAATGTTTTTATATTGATCCTAAGTACTTGCTACTACTCTTTAAATAGATTTAACAGGACCAAGGGACCACTAAGAAAGTGATGGTTTCTATGCAAAATTAGAAAATAATTAGCATTTTTCTAACATTTCAATGCTTTCAAGACCATCTCCTCCCTGATAGAAAATTATAAGAAGAGGAAGAAGAGTGAAGGGTTCAAGACCAAGAACATGGTCTCTTGTGCCAAGGACCCAGAGTTTGAATTCCAGCTCTGCAACTTACTTGGGGGTGGCCTTGAACAAATTACTTAACCTCTTTGTTCCTCAGTTTCCTCATCTGTAAAATGGGACCTGCCTTGTGGAACTGGTATAAGGGTTAAGTAAGTTAATACAATAGAACATATTAACCTAGAATTTTTCCTGGCACATGGTAAGCACCATACACATGTTAGCTATTATACTTATTTATTCTCCTCTGGAATTAGTTGCAGAGTCTGTTGCAAAGGTTGAGGTATCTGAACAACCAATTTATTATACAGTTATTTTCTTTCCTTAGGGGCAGCATATAAACCCTGTTATTAGTAGTAACAGTTATATACTAGGGTCACTAACAAAAAGAATGTTTTATGTTTGACTAGTATATGTATTTTTCAAAATCCAGTAATATCAGCTCTATGTCCTTGTCTATACCCCAGTCTTGGAAGGTAAGAATTATTGCTTCATTGGACAAATGAGAAATGTGGGACACTGAGACTTTGTGACTTATCTCACTGGATGGATCCAGAATGAAAGTCAAAGTCTCTTGTCTTCAAAAAGCATGTTCAACTGGCCACCCACACTGTTTAAAGGCCCAACATGTTGTAGTACAGGGGCTTCCAAAATTCCAGTCCTCTTCTAAGAAATAAGGAAAGGGAACCACGGGGTGATTCAGCTGACTTTGAACACTTCTCTGAAAGGAGCATGAGGGACATATCCAGGTATTTCATCTTCTAGAAAAATTTAGGAAATAATAACAAAATTCCATCAAGGTGCACAGGAGAAGTCTTCTTGGTTGAGGGGCTGCTGCTGTTCAAGAGCCTTCATGGACTGAACTCTTGGACCCCACGCAGACAGAGTTCACCTGTGGGTACTAGGATATGCAATATAATCTGGGAGAGCCCCTCCTGCTTCAAGTTGTCCTCTTCCCCTGCCAGCAAACCTCAACTTTGCATTTCATGCAATTATTAGTTCTGTTGTTCTTTCTCAAACACCTACTGAAGAAGGTCTGTTTATTTGAACCAAGGACCTTTCTCTTGGAGCTATGAGAGAAGGGGTGAAAGAAAGATGGTCACAAGCATCATAATCCCAATAGTGTACCAGGCAGAAAGAGACTTCCCCAACTTGACCATAAAAGGAGTGGTGGGGGCAGCCAGGGGTTTGGATGCAGTGCTTCTACCTATACAGGTACCACTCAACCAGTTGTTTGAGGACCATTGATATTGAAATGTCTTGTATCTTCAGTGGCTGGTTGGCTAGACATTTTGGATCCAAAAGAGGGTTTAGGTGTTCTTCAAATTCTCTAGGCCTTCATAGAGCTTGTCCAGACATCATGCACCATGCCAGCATTCCTCAAGGCCTCCGTTAAGAACCAACCTCATCCCTCTAGCAGCTTCTTTCTGATTTCACAGCCCATACCAGAGAATCAGACACATTAAAAACAGGCTACAAAGCTTTTGCTCTTTTATGCAGCCAGACGTCTTTAACAACCATGGTGGCAAAAAATCCTTTTGCACTGAGCTGCTGCCCTGGCAAAGTTCCATCCTACACCTCTTGGTGAAACATCAGCAGGCTCTTACATCACAAAGCATTACTTTTGGTTGCCTGGAAAGTTCAAATCCTCCGGCCTTATTAGCTGTTAGACGAAGGAGATGACAACGTAGCATTTTGTTTGTCTTTATCTATATGCGAGATCATGTTTAAAACAGCAAAGAGCTGTTATTTGACATGCAATTTCTTAACTGAAGTAAGCTGTATGCCTATTTAATGCATTGTTTAGTCTCACATTGGCTAAAGCCACTTAAAGAAGCACTTGGCAAGCTCTGGCTTCTCATTCTTGGCATAGCTGCCCCTCTTACTTTTTCACTGAACCTTAAATACCAAGAAAAACCCTTCACTTACTTTGCATCTGGCATATTGCTTTATGCAATTGGCCAGAACTTTTGCACGTGGCTCTCTGCATTTGTCCTATGGTAATTGACAGCTTTGCAATATTTGATCAGCAGCAGCCTGGACACAAAGAGAAACTGTGCAACCAGCCAAGACCACACAGCCTTTTAAATTAAAATCTTTTACATTAAATGGTTCAGGTGCTCTGCAAGAGTAGGATTCACATGCCAAAAAAATAAAAAAGGTCATGGTGATGACCATGGGAAGACACCTAAGAACCTGATTATTGATCAAGTACACATCTCTGTAATATCTCCCTCTTAAAACTACCTCATTGTTCAAATGAAGTAAAATTGAAAACTGCTACAAGTTTGGAAGCCCTTGAAAAATAACTTAGTCACACACTAGCAATTAAACTCAGAGAGAAGCAATATATGCAGGGTCACACTGCTAACTAGTGGCCGAGGTGGAAGGAGATATTGTTGGTTCTGTTTTCTGATTCCAGGGCAGTGTTCTACCACAGCAATGAGCTGTGCCTGTGTCAAAGTTACCTGGTAAGCGAAAATGACCAGGAGAGGCCTCCACTCAAGTTTATCCAAATGAATGTAGGTCTTGGTGGCTCACCTGAGACTTACGTTAATACTTCTGTTCCTTTGCTGTTGAAATGTGTACAAATTGAAGTGATTCCCTGCCTGTTACCTATGCAGTGCTCAAAACTTTCAGCTGTGCTTCAGGCATTCCAAGTCCACTTAAGGACATAATTTAGACTATTCTTGTAGATTATGTTATTCTGACTCTGGTCACTCTCTCCAATGTCAACTTGGGTAGCACTGCTCTGGAATGACTTAGCAAAGCTGTGCTCCTGGAAAATCTGAAACAGTCTGACGAGTTGTTGGATCAGCTTTTTTTTTTTTTTTTTTTTCTGGAGATTTCTCTGACTGACCCAAGCCAAAAGAAATTTACACCTGATTTTTCTTTTTCTTTTTCTTTTTCTTTTCTTTTTTTTTCTTTTTTTTTTCAGTCTTCCAGGCAAATACTCTATGAATCTCTTCAGACTTTCTTCTTTCATCTTTGATCTTTATGAGTCACTGGAGAGGCTGTTGGAGGGGTCTTTCTAAACCCTGAAAATGTGTTAGTTATAGAGTCAGTTCTGTGAATATTGCTGGGAAGATGGTACCTCTGTGCCATTTACCCTGATGAAATGGGTCTTTCATCAGAGGCAAGTGATTAAGAAAGTCTGCACTGAGCCAACCCACATGCAGCCAGTTCCTGGTTATCTATGAAACTGGGGAAAGGAGCACCAAGAGTTAGAACTCTAGAATAAAAAGATCTGGGGACATTGTAGAGTTCAGCCCCCTGGCTTCCCCTTTCTCCCTGCCCCCAGCCTCAGCTTCTTGGTAAGACCAAGTGGCACGTTTCTAAATCCTGTTTCATTTTCCCACTCCTCCACTCACCTCCCCCAGCAGTGCCGCTGGCAGCAGTTTCTCAACCTCCGTGTTATTGACATTTGAGGGCAGATCATTTTTGTTGGGGGTGGGGGGGCTGTCCTGAGCCTTTCAGAATGTTTAGCACCATACTTGGCTCCACCTCTACATGCCAGCAGTCCCCTCCTCCCAGTTGAGACAATCAAAACTGCCTCTGGACATTGCCAAATGTCCCTGGGTTGGAGAGAGGGGGAAAAATTACCCCACATTGAGAATTGCTGGACTAGAGAAATCTGTAGAAGAGGAGTGACTAGAGATACGGGAAACTGTGGGTGAGAGTCACACATAAATTAATGATCAGCCACAGGTTAATCAGGAGTCTGTGGGCCATTGCTCAGAGTAAGCAATAAGAAGAGTGTGTTTTTGAAAGCTTTTCTCTGAAAATAAAAAGCTCTTCCTATAGGCTAAACAAACAGTGTTTGCAGGCCCTCCGTTTCACCTTATAGCTTTGAAACTCACTTACGTTAGTAACAGCAGGAAAGGGAGGCAAAAATGACAAAGAGCAGAGCCGTGTGCTTAGAAGTTTGTGACCATCGGGAACAAATGAAAGGGAAGCTGGTTATGTTTGTGACTTCACTGTTTGTGGCCATTCTCTTCTTAGTCAAAGAATAAATAAGCTCTCAATCCCTCACAAGTAAAAAAAAAAAAAATCTGGTTCAGAGACAGTGGCCACAATTTTTCTCCTCCCTTCTTTTGTCATTCCTACCTGAGTAACACCACAGTCCTTTCATTGCGCATAAACATCCCAAACAGACAGCAGAAAGCAAAGGTCAACAAAGTTTTCATTTGGAAATCAGAATTTCCACATTTGGGCCTCACCCCGTCCCCCTGCTTAACTGCTCTATGACCTTGGAGAAGTCATTTAATATCCTTAGGCCTTACATTAGTAAAATGGGAGTAAAAATACACACCTCAGGCTGAACTATAGAAGGGCTTTGGAAACTGAAAGGGCCATCCATGTGCGTCACTATTAATGGATTGAATCACACAGTTTGCCTTGTCCCTCTAATCATCATCCACAAATTAACTCAGTGGTTTGACTTCAGCCATTAATGACATTGGCCCATTAGCTCAGTGGTTCTACAATAATTGCAATAGAGAAAAGTTAATTTGGCAGCATGTCTTCTTAACCTTACTAATGAAAAAAGAAGCATGTTCATGTTTCTTATTCATATATTACTTTGCATTGAGACCACCCAACAGTTAATTAATGGAGCTTCATATGCTCACTGTTTATTTCTTCATTGGAAGAAGCAGAAAAAAGATGGGGCTATCACTTTACCACAGTGAGTGAGCTTGCTTAAAGAGTATGTCTCCATAAGGTGGTTAGGTGGCCACCAAAGTATCACACACATAGGCGTGAGATTTCTATTCTCCCAAGTCAGCTCTTGGTGATTTCTGCTTTACCTCAAAAAGCAGTGTTCAGCAGAAGGAATGCACTCACTAATCAGAAAAGTATCTCTGCACTCTCACGTTGCCCATCTAAACTGCTGCCTTATCTCTGCCTGATGTAGGGGCATTGAATTTCTTCGTTGAAGCGTGGCTTTGATGAAATAAAAATTGTGAGTTTTATCACCATGTGGACCAGTGGCCATGTGATTCCATCCCAGAGGCTTCACATCCAATGGTTTCCAGAGACACAACACTTGACATAAGTAAGATACTTTTGAACCATACAATCAAATGCCAGTTTCTGCTAGTGGGAATTTTCATCCTATTTTGAGCTCTTTCAGAAAAAGAAACTAAGTTTAAAAATTTTTTTTCCATCCTCCACAGCATCCAGTGGTGGGCACTTAATAAAACTCCTTGACTTGATGTTGCAAAAGTCATTCCAAAAGCTATTTTCTTCTGCCAAGTCTCCAGAATATACCCCACAACTTTCCATTTGCTACTGCCTCCAATGTGGATTTGAGATTGAAGATATAATTTAAAAAGTCTATTTGATTCGAGGTGTCATCTCTTGGGACCCCTTCACAGTTGTCCCATAGAAACTTCTAGATCAATAGTAAGCTAATTCTAGTCCATGGGGAGTTTTCAGGGGCTACTGTAGGAGGCCTGACAAATAGCTTCCACCTATGGGAAGTGGTAATGGAAAGAGAAACCTCCACTCAATTCCTCTATCCTATTTCACCTGAGACACTCACAGGACAAGGAGCAGAGGTCGTCAAGGGAAGGTACTCAACGAATGGGATATCCCTGCCAGATAAGCCCCACGGCAGGTATAACAACTGGAGCACCAGCCCTCAGAGAGTACTATGTGTATTGCTCAGTTTCTGAATGCCAAAGCATGATTGAAGAATTGGAGCGCTAGGAAGAACCTTATAGAGCAATCTAGTCCCATGCTCTCACTTCCCAGATGAGGAAAGCAACGTCCAGAAAAAACATGGTGCACGTGAGGTCACAAAGCACGCTGCTGGGAGAGCCAGCACTGCAGCGCAGTCACCTCGTTCTCAGTCTGGAACTCTTTGCACAAGGGAACACTTTAAACTTAGCCTTAAAACTCACATGAAGGTAAATTGCTATGTCATAGACCGCTGGTATAACCTGTCAGAACAGTCTTTGAAAACTCAAACCCTTAACCATTCATGAAAACTCTCTTCCAATTTCTACCACCCATTGAAGAATAGCATCCAGTTTAAATCTGACCACCAGGACTATAGGACTAGGGATCTTCATAGACCTTAATAGTGTGATGGATTGGAAACTTTTTTAAAAAAAAAGTAATGAGCTAATTGTTCTTTAGAGATAATTTTCATCTGAAGTCATGTCAGCTGGTTGACAGGTTTACCCATTTTGTACTGCGTGTTGAGTCTGACGCTACCCCAAACCAAAGGTGCTGTCGATGCGTTAGCCCTGTCTCTACACGTTCCTGACTCGCTAGTCTTCCATGAAGGTCCTCCATGAAGAAGCTTAAATTTTCCTACGTATTTGGAGTCTTATGTTTCTTTCCATTAAAGTTTCCAGCCGTTCATAGACATATTTAGTTTGGCAGAAGGTAGTGGTGACTCATAGAATGAAGAAATTTGAAAGCAAAGCTACTGAAAATGGATCTAATTTCTTTTTTGGGTAATTTGGGAGCAAGCAATTGATAATTTGTCTAATTTTTCCTGGTTTCATCAGCTGCCATACTGCCAAATATTTGTTCCATATGGATGCTTTGTTATTCCTGAAACATATAACACATTCCAGCTGCAACTATATATAATATGGCCAAAGGGTAAAACTATTGTTGGCTCGTTTTCTCATTGTTTTTGGCTGGACACCCTCAATCAATGGGTATTGAGTGAAAATACAGGATCATATTGAAACCATTTTCGGCATGTTCCTTCCTATGGATCCAGCTCTTTCACTGTGAGTTTGTCAAGCACAGCAAATGTTCCCTATTACAGGGATGATTATGTTTTCGGCATGGTCTCAACTGCCAGCTAATTGCATTCAGCTTATAACTCCACTCTCTGTTTGATACAGAGATGTTTTTGGCTCTCACAGACTTCTTTTCAGCTGATTCTTGTCTCCCACTATGGAACAGATATTTGGGGATAGATTCTGAGAAGATCCATGACACACGCATACAAGTGGTGTCATTTCAGGCTTACTTTAAGATAGACAGGCTGTGGGCCCTGAGTCATATGACTCATAGGACTTGTAAAAGGTATTACTGCCACAACTCTGGCTGGCATTTCTTTAGATTGCTAGTGCTTTGCATACAATTATGGAAATCCTTACCAGAGAAGCTGGACAAGGGTTCAGTAACATTGCACAGAAACACAATGATGTGTAAACTGCAGACACAGAAGGATTTACTTCTGGCTGGTTCTAAGGTAGGCACTGACCCCTTAGTGTTTTAAAGTCATTCAGCAAGTCATTGGTTTCGATCTATATAAATTATTTTGGTTCCCAACTCAATAAAAAACAGCAATAACAAGAAAAAAACAGAGAATCTATCCCTTAGGAAAAAAAAAACAAGATTTTATTGCAGGCCATGGAAAGTGTTGCGTGGCAAGAAATAATCTCTTGTTTATAAGGGGGAAATTTAGTTCAATTAACAAGTGTTCTCAGGAGCACACATCAACATTACATAGTAAACATATTGTTTCATATATATAGACAGATCTAGATCCTTGCTACTCGCAGAGCCTGAGAACTTGTTAAGAATGCAGAATAAGGCCCTTACTCAGGAATAATTAATATGAAACTGCATTTTAACCAGATAACCAGAGGATCTGCATGCACATTAGGGTTGGAGGAGCCCTGGCCTAGGGAATCGCAGGAAATAACCGGTGACTCCATCCATTAAGAGAGAGCTCAAAATAGGACTGAACTTTCACTGAAGATTTGAAAAATGTTGTTGGGGCCAAACATGCTTTTGGTCGTTACCAATATATATGCTGATTCAACTGCATCAAGTCCCAATTCTCTCAAGTTGGTGGGGCCTTTCCTCAGAGAAAGTGCAGAACTGCTCCAAGGGTAACCTCACGGCCTGACCTTCTGTGAACTGGAAATTGGAACTCCTAATTGCTGTGGCTGCAATTTCCAGACCCACCACCGGGGCCAGGATCCAGTCCTTCAGATCTTGCCAGTTTCTTTTTCAATAGTTACATTTTTTTAAAAAAAGAATAGCCAAGGAAGAGTCCTTAAAAATTATTTTCTAATTGCATTGAGTAGGCAAGTGTGTTGTACTCATATCGAATTGCTTCCCTTGTCGTGCTCATCCAGGTTCTAATATTTCGTAAGACTCTGGGTTGATTAGCTTCATTAGGGTTGCTATTGGGATTTAAAAGAAATGGTTTTAAGCTAAGAAAGGTGATTTTCTGTCACCTGTTGGAAGATGGAGGGTAAACTTTGAAATCATTTTTCCAAAGAGACAGCCAACTCCCTAGGTGAAAGGCTGCACGAGACCTGTTCTGGAACTCAGCACGTTGTTACCTGGCCTGAGCCCATTAATGAAGGTCAAGTTATCTAACGGACATGGCTTCAGAAAGACATTATCCCACAGCAGGACAGGTAAGAGTGACAGAGGGCCAGTTTGTAACTTCTAGTCTTTGAATGACATTAGAAGAAAAGGGAGGGCTTTGAACTTGAGAGTTAGGGAACCTTGAATTTACCCAGTGCTTTACCAGTAAATAACTTGATAAATTTAGTGACTAGTCCTGTGGGTCTCAAAACCTATTTCCATTGGAATAATGATATTAAGATAAAGCAAGCCATTCTACTTCTGCAGTGAGATCTTTGAGGTGTCTTTTTACAATTTTCCAGGGGAAAAAAATAAAACACAGAGTTTTCACTTGTTTCACATACAGTGTAACTTAAGTCCATTCCACCTTTTGATACTATTCAGCTCTAGGATAAGGTGACATTGGACTTAGTCCATAATTATATATTTAATTTGTTTAGACTTAACCCACAGCATTTTAATACAACAACATACCTGACTTCTTGGCACTCTACCCACTGAAAGAATGTGTTGACAAAGATAAGACCTTCAGAGCTACCACCTACTATTGTTTCATAGAAATATCTAAAATCCTTTCAGAAATTCAATTGGATGTGTAGCACATTGTATGTTTCTTTATTCACATTCTTCTTTCATTACTTTTCCTCAGCACTTTCATAAAATGTCTGGAAGTAAAATTATAGCGCTAACCAATGTAATTATAGCATCATCGGTTGGGTACCTGCTCTGTGCTTAGCAATACACAAGGGAAGGTGAAGCCATGCCTTCAAAGAGGTTCCATGATAGCATGTGGGGACCCACTGTATATCAGTCCTACAACCCCAAGCTTGAGTCAGGTAGAAATATTTTTCCCCTATGTCATTCTAGTCCACGCCATTCACTGAGTGCCTCTAGTTGCAACATCTCTCTGGATATTAACCACAACCGTTCTCTCTTATTTAATTCAACACTCATGTATGGCCTTTGTACTATCGCCCAGACTCTAGGCTAGAGTCTAGAAACACTGCTGTTTCATATGAACGAGACACAAAACTTTTATCTTTAAGGAACTTCACGGTTCTCCTCAAACAGAACAAGTATACAGCTCAGACAGAATTTGAATAACAATCAAATACCCCTAGGGAACAAAGAACCCAAATCTGAAACACCAAACATTCAATAATTTAGAGATAATTAAAGGCTTATTTCTTCAAGAGCAAGTAGAATTTTTGGCCGGTGACCTTGTAAAGCAGGAAAGGCCAGGTTTCTAGCCAACGCAACAGACAAGTTACACAATCACTCAGGGGGGTTAGGACGGTGGGGACCATCAAACCCCACTTTCAGGCACAGCAAGTAGCAGCGTTGCAGTTTATTTTGCATCAAGATCCAGAACAGCTGTTACCAGTTCGCTGGAAGATACGCGTGTCCCTCCTTCCATTCCATCCCTATTTAGGTCCTCATCACTCACCAAAACTATTGCAACAGCCTCTTCGGTGATCCCTCTGTGTCCAATACTGCTTGACACCAGCCATCCCACCCATGAGATTAATCTTTCTAAAGCACAGTTATAATCACATTATCCCTTTTCTAAACAATTTCCAGTGACCATCCGTGACTAAGTAAATTGAATCAAAACTCTCCAATTTGACATTAAGGCATTTTATATAAGGCCTCCAACTAACTCTCCAGTTGTATTTCCTAATGTTTCCCTTCAGCAAAACTCACAAACTGGCAGCCCGTAAGTTGGATGCAATCTTTAGAAGTATTTTGTTTGGCAAATACAATATTTTTATAAAACTTTAAACTCTCTATCTATATTTACTAAAGTACTCTCCCCTCTATATTGGCACATGCTTTCCGCTTATCAAAATCCCCACCACTCTCTACTACCTTACTCTGGTCCACTTAACTTCTTTATATGATTTGCTTGGTTCCGATAGGCATTTGGGTTTACAAATGCCCCTACATATTCCCAAATCCAGCCTAAATGACTTACTACATGTTTTATTTTTCTGGACTTTTCATCCCGTTCTCTCAAATGTCACCTCCTTTATAAAAGCTTCTACTAGATGTCAACTTTCTTCCCTCTGAATTGCAATCATATTATCCTTACAGCACTTACAAGGTATTATTCTATATTGTTTGTTCTGGTGAGAGTTCATGCTTTACACCATCTGGTTGACTATAAGCTCCTCGAACATAAGGGCTGCTTTATTAATCTCAGTAAGATCCCACATATTCCTTGTGCACAGTATGGTCAGTGTCTGCATGGAATTGTTATCTATTTTTCTTCGGCTGTCCAGGCCTAGATTAGTTGCATATAGCCATAAGAAGGCAATAACTCATTTGAAATGCAGACATGGTTGAGTTGGAAGGCCCCTGTCGACTTTTAGGCATTTCAAGTAGGGAGTGAGAAATGCCGTATCTAAAGGAAACTACTGAGGGAGTGCAGGTAAACAAAACATGATCCTTTTTCTTGGAAGCTGGCTGTGATCTTTCAATTAAGTCACTATTGCATGTCTCATGAGAAACATCAGCAAACCGTTTAATATTCTCAACTAGTGTCAGAGTTATAGACATCAGTCCATTCCCGGGGGCCCTGCTGAAATGGTGAACTGAGCTGGGTAGAGCTCCAATACCCTGGAAAAATGAAACAGAAAGAGCTCTACACACTGCATTCGAGAGTGTCCATTTCTAAAGGCAGTGAAAGCCCAGAAAGGAGCTCTCCCTACTGTTTGCTTTAGCAGAAGGGCTGTCAACAACTTATAAGCTTATAGAGTTAAAACCCAGTGGTCCCAGAATTGGATGCAACATAATGGAGTTTGATCAAAATCATCAGTTGTAAAATATGGGCTAAAATGAAGAAAGTCACTCTCCTAAAATGTAATTCAATTCAGCAACATTTTATGAACTACTGTGTACCCATAATAAGAAATCAAGAGAAAGCTGAAAAAAAAGAAAGCAAGTGCAGAAAACTAATATTAGGGAGCACCTATCATGTTTTCAAAGTGACATAAAAGTCTGTGTTAAGGTTATCTTCAATCTGATTGAGAGTGCACCCTTACCCACATGTAGGAATTATTATCAAAGTTAACTGATAGCATAAAAATAATATATATAAAAGACATTTTTTCTATCCCTCCTAGACATGAGAGATCTCAAAATATGCTTACTGACTTTCCAAGTAAAGATCAAGAATTTTCATTCTCTCCCTGTATACAGTCTTGTGAGATTTGCCATTGATGCTTAAAAATAAGGTAAAATTTTCACCTTCGTGTGCCCTTTGTCTTCCTGTGTCCTTGACTTGAGTATAGAGGCATAGATACACTCTTAGCCCAAGAAAGGCCAGAAATACTATGTGAACAAGCTGCTTTGACGTTGAGTCGGTAGAAATCTCATGTAAGAATCCCTCCTTTTGTGAAGTTCCCAGACCAGTCTTTCCTACTCAAGTTCAATTTCACATCCAGCTCTTGCCTGGAGTCATGAGATTCCCCTCCCACCTGATCCTCTGTATTCCTCGGTCCAGATGGGCTCTGATGCAGAGAACATGGGCATCATTGCTACCTTTTCTTTCAGGACAAGGATTCCTCTATGCGGAGATTTTTCCAAGTTAAACAGAAATCCATCATTGAACTGGATTGGGTATATTTGACTAATATTCATTTTGTTACCAAAAAGACAATGTTAGGTATCAGAAGGAGCTGACTATAAGGTAAGGGGACCTGAACACCCAAGGTGGCTTTGAGGGTTAAAAGCAGGGTGCCTTTGGGCAATTCTTTTGCTTGTAAAATGGGTATGGTCAGCCCTGCCTTGCCTCCCAAAAGGGGTTTTTCTGAGTATCAGTAAGATAATACTTATGGAATCAGTATTATTCCATAAGTAACACTTATGGAATCATCACAAAATTCTCAGGGAATCAAGGCCAGCTATAGGATTCTAAAGATAATTTGAGGTGTTTTTGAATTGAAGGGCAGTAGGTCAGGGTGCACACAGAAGTTGCAAGTGGGTTAGCCAAGAGGGCCTTCATAAATCTTCCTGTAGAGATTGGGGGACTGCAGTTCCTTTTGGGGTCATGCATGCTTCTTGTGACTGAAATTACAGAGCAAAAGTAGGAGTACCTATATTATTGGTCAGTGTTTCCCTGTGCCAACACCACCCATGAGTAGGGACAAGAGGTTAATTAAATACATCTCTTGGGCAACAGAAATGATCGAGGTTGTGCCTGGAACACAGTTGCTTCAAAAGTAGGCTTTTGTTTCAGGGAAAATCTCCCACAGAGAAACATGGAGCGCCGAGGAGAACTATAAATAGGACTATCATTTATGTCAATTATAAATAGATTTGTTCCCTTTTGATTAGAAAATTAATGCTAGCTGAAAACCTGTAGTTGAACAGAAATGAGGGAAAAACTGACAAAATATTGTTACATGTTAATAGTTAGATTTGACACATCTTCCTCCCTGAGGTGTTTGCTCTGCCTTACCCCAAAGGAAGACATTTGAGTTTAGAATTCAGTTTTTAGTCTTTGAAGCACATTTTTTTCATACTTCCTCAGCTCCTCACGATCACTCCTTAACTTCCAGATTAGAAAACACACACACACACACACACATCTTTTTTATGTGGAAAAAATGGACTGTCAGTGTTAGAAATTTAAAAGGGGCAAGTCCTTCTCCTCAGATGCTCCCAAGATGGTCACTATACCATATTACAAAAGTTCTTTTCTACTTGATTAATGAGATTCTATAGGTTTCAAGTGTGCGGTTCTATGATACATCATCTGTTCATTGCATTGTGTGCCTATCCCCCAAAGTCAAATTTTCTGTCACCATATATTTGACCCCTTTACCCTGTTTACAATCCCCTCTCTGGTAACCACCATACTGTTGTCTGTGTTTATGAGTTTTTGTTTATTTGTTTTTCTCATTTATTCATTTGTTGCTTTTAGTTTTATATTCCAGATCTGAGTAAAATCATACGGTTCTTACATTTTTCTCTCTGATTTATTTTTCTTAGCATGATATTCTCGGGATCCATCCATGTTGTTGCAAATGGCACTATTTCATCTTCCCTTATGGCTGAGTAGTATTCGTGTGTGTGTGTGTGTTCAATCATCTAACAAAGGCCACTTCAGCTGTTTCCATGTATTAAAAAAATTGCTGTGTGCATGTAAATCCTTAGGAAACACCTATTAGCAGTAAGCCTAATGACCAAAGGGAAAAATCAAGTAGAGGAAGGACCACATCCCAGAGGCTGTTGCCACTGAGCACTTGTCAGGTGTGCCACCATTTTCCTTACATTCTGGAGAGAGCGTTATCTAGAGGGGTCACAGTTCTTTAGATCTGGTTAGCCAACTCCTTGTCTTCCACTTACGTTCATGACTCATCTCTTCCCAGGGCCAGGAAAAGACATGGCAGCTTCCCACCCAAGCTGTCTGCTAGGTTTATCCTGGGAGGGGGGTTTATGGATGAAGCTGTGGGGTGCCTCCATCCTTTACTAAACACAATGGAATGCACTGGAATGTATATCTCCCACCTGCTGGGATGAGGGGACAGAACCTCTTATCTGAGTCTACCCACCTTGCCTCATGGATGCTCTTGATTTCAGCTACCCCAGACTCAGCATTCTGTAAAAGGGAAGAAGGGGTAGATACAATGAGCCAGGACCCTACTGGGGAATTCCTCCCCCACTTTAAATGCTCTATCCTGTTCTCACTGTGGGATATTTAAAAATGAAGTTAGCTTCTCAACTGGAAATTCATTGCCTGACCTGAGAGTCAGGGAGATTTCTGGGGAAAAAAATCTGGCTAATCAGGGATTTGGAAAGCCCGAGTCCCAACACATAAAGAAATATATTGAATATTTTTAAAGATATAAAATTCTTAGAACTGTTGGACAGGTTTCTGTGTGTGACCTCTCTCTTCCAAAGGGCATTGCTCAACAGCCCAGCTCCCATCAGAAGGCTGACATCATGCTATTGTGCAACTCACAGCCATCACAATATCACTTTGCTGCAGCACTGGCCGTGCGTTCAACTACTGAGAAGCCTAGCAGCTTTAGGTTTTGAGTCAGAAGTTCTGAGCAGGATCATTTCCGTGAAATCCAAGCCCTTGGTTCTTCTAAAAAAGTCAAAATACATTTGAATCTTGCAAATCGAGAGTGTCCGAGCCAATATTTTCCTCTTTAATCAAAACTCAGAAATGGCATGGTGGGTGGGGCCGGGTCCTGCCTTCCTTCCCTGCCCTTTCCCCACACTCCCAGCTAAGATTCTCCAGCTTCAGAGCTGAATGGGAAAGAAGCACGTTCAGCCCCGAACCTCTCTGCCAAGCACTGCATTAGTGGTGGACTTTGACACAGTGAGATGTGGAAACATAAGCCTCAGATCACCAATTTGTTCCCAGACCGATAGGTAAACATAAAACAGGAAAGGCTTCTTCCCTCTCATCCTTTGCATTTCCAATCAAATATTAGAGGTTCTAGCCAGCAGCTTGGCTCTGCATCCTATGTTGGCTACTGACTCGCTTGACCCCTTGTGGGAAATCCTCCATGATCCATGCTGGATCACTCTTCTGGCTCAATCTATTCTACAATTTTCAAAATTGGAGAAATGAGTCCCTTTTCTCTTCTTAAATAGGCTGTCCCAGAATGTTCTTGGGGGCTTCAGGAAGAGCTCTGTGTCCTGGCTTATCACAAAGATGGCAATGGCCTTTAGATTTTGGCTAAGTGAAATGTTGCCCCACGCAGGTGGCCATCTTTGTCTTGTTCCTTCTGTGTTGCTCTCATCTTCCAGGAACTCTGGAAAAAAGAGAATGAATCTTCTCTTCCCCTTAGTGCATGCACTCCCTTCTAGGGAGAAGGAAGGGCCAACTGTGACATTCCCCAGACCTCATGAATCACCCCAGAAGGTCAGTAGTAGCCTTGGTGAATGGCAAATTTCAGAAAAGCAGCTTCCAAAAATTTGCCGTGATGCCTGTTAAATGCAGTAAGTTTACATACATTTGTTGAGAAGTCATATCTGGCTATGATAGGCTTTGATTAGATAGGATTTTGATAGATGGAGAAATCCTGGGCAGAGGAAAAAAAATGGAAAAGCACAGCAGAGAATAGGGCATGTGTACACGAGCATGAGCCATTGAGCCAGGAGTGTGGGTGTATGCTAGTGGAGAGTAGTGCAAGATAAGCCCAAGGACATAGGTCAGAACTTTTATATTAAAGAACAGTAATAGCTAGCACTTTCTGAGCTCTTATTACATGCATGGTACTGTTTCAAATATTGATGTGGATTTCATGAACTCCTAATCCTTATGACAAAGCCGCAAAGTGGGTACCATCATTATCCTCACTTTACAGAGAAGTACACAATGTCCATAGAGGCACACAGAGTTTTAGTTCAAAGAGCTGACTCCAGTGCCCATGGTTCTTGGCAGTCTGTATAGCACACTGCCCATAACAAGCCTTTATTCTGCCTTTCTTTCCATCCCCTTTCCCTAGCTGTGGAAATACTGGGTAATATCTAAGACCAAGCTTATATATCCCTTCCTTAGTGAGATCTCTTCCAACTCCATCAGCAAGAATTTATCTTTCCCTAATCCAGAGTTTTCTTTATTTGTACCTATAGTAATGTTTCCAATCTAACTTATATTAGAGTTAAGTATGTGCTCATTTGCAGACTCCTTTGGTCCATAATGAACTTCAAATTCCCTTTTCTATCCTCAGATATTGGAACAGTAAATGTTGCACGTAGTAAGTGTTCAATCAGCATTGCCTGAACCGTATTGAATATCAGAATCCACTGGTTGGAGCCTGAGGAAATGTCTGCTAACACCCACCACACCTCTTAAAGATCATCTTTCCTAATTTAAAACAAAAAAAAACTGAAGAAATCTTGAGCCCCACAGGGAACTCTCTCACTCTCAAAAACCTACAACCCATTAAAAAAAAAAAAAAACTGTTTGGAAAAGCACAGTGTAGACAATCCCAGGCCACAGACCAAGAACACCATTCCAGGTTTAGCCCTGCTTGGCTGCAAAAAGTGCTTATGGTAACAGTGCTTCTAAAGGCAAAAACATAGCCACACAGGGCTGAAGTATATCACCAAGCAACATGGGGTTCCAGGATTTCTGAAAAGGCTCCCTTTATCCTGATAAAGTTCCCAGCTTCTCGACCCTCAAATCCAACCTCCCTGTGGGAGACTCAAAAACACCCAATTTAATTAAAACCTCTCCTTTTCACACTGAAGTCACAAGTTTTCACAGGGTGCAACGTGTTGCTAACCCAGCAGTTTCCAGACTAGACTGCTCAGCAAGGCAGGTGCTGTTTTCTTTTTAGGGCCCATGTCCTTAAATTGCTTTGCTGCTTAAATGTCTCTTAGACAATCTCTAAGAAAGACATGCTTTTAGATAATCTGCTCTGGCAGATTCCAGGCCAAGGTCTCCCTCTTTTACACAACTCTTTTCTGGCTTGAAAGATTTCTTTCTCCCACAGTTGAGGTTAGCTGGTAGAAAAGGAGTACCTTATACTTTTAAAATACTATACTTTTAATGCTTAACATTACTTATATCCAAGCTCAGGGAATCAATAACAACAATAAGCATTGTACTATGCCTTGTGGAAGCATGTGAAATAAACATTTGAATGGCCTACAATAATCTAATCAGCAAGACCAGTATTAGTCAGACTGAGCATTATAGAACCACAAAGTGGAGTGCTAAAATGTAATGGCTGAGCTCACAGATATTTACTGAGCATCTATTACATGGCAGGCTCTGTAGCTTACACTGGAGATATTGAATTGAACCAAACTGACAGGCTTCATGCCTTAGGTACTCAGGGTTTAGCCAGAAATGTACAGATGGCTACAGAATGGTGAGACTCTGTGCCTTGGAATAATCTGAGAGCTTTCTTTCCTTCCCAACTGTTGGCATATCTTTTTCTTCAATCTCCCATCTTCTTTTTTTCATCTTTTCTTATTATTATGGTCCTCTACAGCATGCATTCTTGCACACCCACTGCTCTAGCCACTGGTTTTAGGTTCTTTGTGGCAAGGAAGTCTCACTGTTAGGTTCATTCTGGGCTCTTGGTCTTTCCTCTTCTTATCCAACCAACCAAATGAGGCAAGTTAAATTGTGTGGCATGTTGTTTTCCTATACATATCTCTGCTTTCCTACACATATGGAGCCAATCAGGTACATTGGAGCCTCTTGTCCTGCAAAGGTCCCCAATTCCTAAGGTGTTAAGAAAAGAAAACCATACAATGTCCATGGGCCTGTATCTTGGCACCTTGACCTCAAGGAACCTGCTTCCTGAAAATGTATTACCCACTCTGCGTACAAACAAAATAGGGAATAGTAGAACACATTAGATAGTTTTCAAATTACTAGAAATTCTCTAGTTTTTTTGGAAAGGAGAAAAATTGTTTTCTTATCCTTTAAGGTGAAATCCATAAGGAAGTCACAGATACTTATACAATTTCATTGATTAATTCCATTCCTATCTAGGAATCAATTGGTCTACCTAGAAGAGTTCTGGGAATAAACAAGCCAGACTAGGTATGAGTGGGGGAAAAAACACTGCGAAGTTCCAGATATGAAACTGTGACTCAGTTGATATGATGTTACAATGTATATTTTGACATTTGCATATTTTCTCATTAGCCTTTCTGACTTGTCAAATTCTTTTCCTTGCTCTCCTGATGAACACTATCAGATGAACCTATTACAACAAGATCATCTGAAGCCTCTTTCAAGACTAAACTTCTGTGATTTTGTATTCCTGGATCCAAAATTCTGAAAATAAAGGAAGTTTAGGAGAAATAACCCAAGAGTCTTCTTAAAATCTACCCAAACTATTATTAGAGTCTTATTTGAATTAGAACTAATCAAAGTTTTTTGTGTAGATAGAAGAGTAGAATACTGACAAACACCATGCAGATCTTGAAAAAAAAAAAAAAAACTAAAAAATAGCACCAAAAAAAAAAAAAACTTGTTTAAGTGCACCAGATGAGTTTGAAAGAAACAAAAGCAAATGTGTCCATAATCTACATTTGCCAACATAGAGTAATAACCGTAATCTCCAAATTAGATGGTGCATAGCCTTGGCCTCCAAACCCAGGGTGAAAGAAATTGAGAAATCCAGAAAAGCAGTGTTTTATCAGGTCTAATTTAGTCCCAGAGCTATCAGGGGTCCATTTGTCTCCAAGTGGAGCATTGCCTGGCGGCTGTGTTTCCATTCATGGCAGAAAACTGCTAGGGCCATCAGAGCAAAAGAGAACTCACAAAGAAAGTCAGAAAGCAGCGCCAAAAGGCAAATACGGTTCCTGTCACAGCCAAAATAGTTCACTTAGCTCTTTGTGTTACTCCCTTACTCTTTGTCACAGAGCGATTTCTATGAGAGCTGTGTAAAAATAAGATTTTTAGCTTTGAGCAATAAATGAGTGCACTGGGCAAGAAAAGCATGAAAAACATTAGTGAGGAAAAGAAAGGGAGTGATAGGGGAACAATATAAGAGCCCTGGGAAGGAGTGTTTCCCCTTTAAAGAATCTATAATACCGTGTAAAAATCCACACCTGAAAATCAGATCTACTCTGGATGGATTTTTCAGTTCAGAAGAATCCATCACTTCACTAAAATACTTTTAAGTGTTCATCTCATGAATTCACATTCAACATGGTTGAGCACTTCCTTCTGGACACTTTCTGTGCCTCTAATTGGAAGAGATAAAAAGGAGAATCCATGAGGTGGGGTACCTTGGAGGTCTCCATGCATACTCATCATGTTTGTGCTTCTCTTTTGCCAAGTGGATATAATGTGACACACTTGGAAATCCTAGGAAGTCCAGAGGGTAAGAGTTTCTGTCAAGAATTAAGGTAGAAGAGCTATGGAACTATTGGATTGGGAAAGACGTTCAAACTCATGAAATCTCTCTACTGAGAAGTAATCCCTTATTCAATGTCCTGACCAAAGGCCTCTGCTAAAAATACCCTCAGTGGTAGAACAACTACTGCCGCCCCGGTTCTGCATGCAGAAAACCCTAGCAATTGGTGTTATAGAAACCCTTGAGATGGGCATCTCTCTCATGAGTGAAGGTAGCCCTTCAGTGACTCAGCGGGGTTCCTTCTCTGGACCGTCACTGCATCTTGTACCTGCTAAGGCACTTGACCTCACTCTGCTTTGTATTATGGTCATTCATAGGTTATCTTATCCCAAAACACCTTGAAAGTCAGGGCTTTGCTTTGTACAACCATTTTCACATGCTTCACTACACTTAGGACAGTGCCTTAAATACACCAGGTAACCAATGGTTTTGTTTGTTTTTTGCTTTCTAAAGTGACTTAAAAAAAGATTTTATTTATGTATTTGTTTTAGAGAGAGGGGAAGGGAGGGAGAAAGAGGGGGAGAAAAAATCAATGTGATGTGTGAGAGAACATCAACTGGTTGTCTCTCACACACTCTCAACCAGGGACCTGATCCACAACCTAGGCATGTGCCCTGACCAGGAATCAGACTTGTCACTTTTTGCTTTGCAGGATGACGCTCAGCCCACTGAGCCACACCAGTCAAGTCTAAATTGACTTCTTTTTGAATGCACTTTGTTCTAAAGAATGATTAGATTAAAAATGATTGTTTTACCAAAATTTTCTTAATATTTAACTCATAGAAAGTATGTCTGACGCATAGTAGACAGTCAATAAAATTGTTGAATGGATTTAAGAGTGAATAAATAAGTGAATGACTGTTGAGGGAGGGTGCTCTCCTTCCTCCCTGTGAAGCTGAGGCAGTGTTGAGGGAATTCTTTATCCATCTGATCCTAACTCTCTTGTTTCAGTCTAGCACTGCTGATTCAAAGATATCATCATCACCATTAATTCAATACTGATGTAACCTGAACTTTTGCTCTGTGCAATCACAGGTCTGGGTGAATTTCCTAGAAAAAGAACAGCTTCTGAACTAAACTGTTTGGACAAAATAGAAATTGGGCCCCTTCCATATGGTTAAGAGCAAGGATGGCCTTAACTCTGCTCTGCTCCTTCCATTTTGGTCCCTGTACCCCATAGCAGCACCTACAGAGGCCAGACACAGAATTACAGGCAACCAAAACTTGACTATTTTGTGCTTCCTCCTGCTCCATTCATGCACCCTAGGTGATCTGTTATTCCTCTTCTTAGCAGCTCTGAATAAGTATATCTTAACCCAATGGGAAAAAGCTATAATGGGGACATTGAGGTAACAGTAATAGCTGTTCTTCAATCAACTTTATCCATTCAGTAAGTAGTTATGATTAAGATATTTTGCAAGTAACAGAGTTCCAGGATTACTTTGGCTTAAACAATGTGGAAGTTTATTTCTTTCATGTAGAAGTCCCAAGATACACAGTTTAGGGTGGCTGAACTATCTGCTGGACAACAGCTTTGTTCCACAAAATCCTCAGAGATCCAGGCTCCTTCTAGCTTTCTATTTCACCATCCTAGCATCATGGTCATCATCTATATGACCCAAAATAGCTGCTAGAACATCTTGAAGCAAAATTCCAGCCAGCAGGGAGATTGAAAGAAGCAAGGGATGCATGATAATTGTCTTTTAAGGAAGGACCCCAGATGTTGCCATGTGACACTTAACTTATATTCTGTTATCTAAAATTTGAGCAAATGGCCACACATAGCTGCAAGGGAAGCTAGGAAATAAAGCCAACTGAAAACTAGTGTTTCTATTATTGTGGAAGAAGGAAGAATGGATACTGAGTAATGAATAGGAATCACTGCCAGAGGGACCATCCCAGAGCTCTTTAAGTCATATCACCTAGGAGCTCAGCTATGTGCTACAAAATCAAAGGTTGATCTAGTGTCAGCTAGATCCAGATGCCAGTCCTGGCAGCATCACTTGATAAACTGCATGGTCTCTGAACTATTTTCTATGCAATTAAAATTGGGTGTAAAACCTATAGGTTCCTGGAGAGTGATGTCAGATGATCAGTAGTGCCTAGCACAGTATTTGGCACAGAGTAAATTTTTAGCTAATATTTATTATTATCACTATTATTTTGCCTGCATATAAGGCTGGTTCTCCTTCAGGCTTTAGACCAAGCTGGGCATAAAAACACTAACAATGCTCCTGGTGGCCACGTTTCCTGAGCAATTTCATACCCTATCTATGTGCCAGAATTGTTAGAGCAAATGAGTGGCTGCTAAGAGAATGTCTTTATCCTTAGTTGCTCTTTTGTCTTTGTTGGATTGTGTCATACAAAATAAAAGTAATTCATAAACTTCTCAGCACTGTAAGAAATGACAGATAATATCAGCAGAGCTCAAAAAGGAGCTTAAAATTATGGGATGGGGCATACTGGGCTTTTTAGAATGCAAAGAGCATTCACTTTCACTTCATTGTTTATCAGGCCAAGCATACTAACATGGAAAGTCACTCTGGAAAAGGGTAAAGAAAATATACCTCTTTGGTACTGTCTTTTATGCCATTTCAAGTAAATGAGTTAAGAGATGTACTGAGCTTTATTTTTTATTGTTTCATACTAACTTTCTCTGAGAAGATACTCTAAGATGCTCTCTTACCCCATTGGTTTCTACTGATGTTGAGAAGCACTGTAGTAGAATAATTTAGTGCTTGGACAGAGCTGAGTTTGAACCTTGGCTCAGCCACTTAATAGGTGGGTGATCTTGATACAAATTAATAAACTTTTTTAAGGCTCAGTGTTTTCAACTTTAAGATGAGAATAACAATGGTGTCCATCTCATGCGATTGTTTTAAGAACTGAATGAGATACTATATGTATAAACCAGACACCCCCAGGTTTTCCAATCTCCTTGCATCACACTTATATCCAAAATCTACATACAATGACTTGTGAGCCCTTTTCACATTCCATGGAAAGACCATACACTTCCCAAAAGCTCTGACGATCTGGAGCACCACAATTCTCCCAATTCATTCACTCCACAGTCTGCTTGCCAATATTTCCCAACTAGTGTATCTCTCTTAACCCCTGAACCTAACATCCTCTATCACCTGTTCCCTTTCTCGTAGCTCCTCTAAAAGATGAGTCAAGGGTAGAAAAAAGCTGAAGGCAAGAGAGTCACAGTGCCTGGGATGTTGCAGGAGCAGTGGGAGACCTGAGGAGTCTTTAAGGAACTGAGAACATCATCCAATTACATCACAAATGACCTCCACAAAAACTCATTCCTCTAATCCAGCAACTGAGTTTCTATTCATTACTATTTTTGTTTCTATTCAACATCAGTAACTAAAATTTAGGATCACAGATTCATAACATATTGCAGTTGGAATAAGCCTTAAAATGTTCCAGGTCCAAATGCCTCAATTACATATGGGGAAATTATTCGCTAAAAAGTATGGGTGACCCATCCTTGCCTGCTTAAGTTGAATAACGCCTCCAGGTATCTATAACCTACTAGTAGAACTTCTATTCTTCCTTGCTCACTTTTTTACCTGCAGTTCAGCTACCGAAGGTATGTTTTCAGACATTCTTCTTGCATAAAAACTTTTCTTGCAGTTGAAGCACAAATTGTTTCTTGCAATTGAAGCATAGGCAGTGAGGAGAGCCAGAAGGCCTAGGTTTCAGTCCCAGGTGGAAGGAACTGGCTGCATCACCTGGGTAGAGTTGTTTAATCATTCAAGATGTCAGATTCCTCATTTAGGTGTAAGGGGCTCAGTCTGAATGAGATCTGAAGTGCCCTGGAGCTCAGATATTCCTTAATTCTTGGTGGTGTCATCTGTCTCTTAACGGGATCCATATCTTCCAATCCCACACAAGATGGAAAGCAGGCCATCCCAGTATTTGGGGAGGCCCATCAGGACAAGAGTTGGCCTCTCTTTGTGGGAGCTGGAGAAGTAAAGCAGCTGAAGCAACACTATCAGTTTCCTTCCCATTCAGAAGAGAACAATCGAGCTCCTCCCAGGGGACACCATCAGGATTTCGACAGTGTGGGGTCTGTCTTATGACAGGAATGGAGGATTACTGTAGAAGGGGGGGTGCTTAGTGGCCGTGATTCTGAACACAGAATCAAAGATGGAAGGAAAGCCAAGAGGTCCTTAGGTCCGGTCCCCTGCCTCTATCTAAGCCTTCCAAGGCAGATGGTTGTCATCCTACATTTAAAAATCTCCAGGGCAGCTTCCCACAGTGCCCTGGGGTCCGTATGTTTTCCCCTCACAATTGAGAAATTCTTCCTGATGTTTTAGTGGAAACACTTTCAAAGGAGCACGAGTCTGTTTATCCTTGTCTAGTCCTGGAGATGAGGTAGAATACTCTGTATAATAATAACCCTTCTCATACCTGGCAGTGGTGATTAAGTCACCTCCTGGCCTTTTCTTTTAGGGGCTAAATCTTAATTTTCCTTCCAGTTAATCTTTTTTTTTTTTTTTTACTCCTATCTGGACCCTTTCCAGTTTCCCCAAATGAGTCTTAAAATAGGAGGATGAAATCTGAGTTTCCACTCTAATTAAAACCTCAGCAATGCCAATTTTGTGGAAGGATTAACTCTAGGCTTTCATTTCATAATTCTCAACATTCGCACGCCTCATATTACAATTTTGTTGCAGTGCTTTCTTGCTCACTCAGGGCCCACAGCTATTTTGCTATAGTACTTCTCTCTGCCAGTTGGAGCCCATTTTTGTCCATTTTAAACATCTTCCTCTTTTTAATGACCTCTCCTCTTTCTAAATTGTTAAAGGTCATTTTAAGTTCTAATCCTACCTCCTAATATTTGAAGACATTTTCCTGCCTTATTGCAATACGAAAGAGAGTCTAGTCTACTATTTTGGTTATTGAGCAAGAAATCTCAATTTATATCAACCCTAGAAGAGCCTGAATATTCCCATTTCTCCCAAGACCCCAAAACGTGGTTTTGGCTTGAAAAGCAATGCAGACCACCCCTCTCCATTCATCCATTCAACAAACATGTGTTCCAGCACCAATGATATAAGCACTGGGACTATGAACAGATGTATTCATTAAGCACTTACTCCCTGCAGACTTGGGGTGGGTGTTGGGTTTAAAGCAGAGAAGAGGACATATAAGCTCTTCTTTCTTTCATGGATCTCATGTTTCAAGGGGGGTGGAGGAGGAAGGAGACAAATTACAAGTCAACCAATAAATAAACACTACCATGTCCACACTTGAGGAATGTTTTGAAAGAAACAGTGGAATGGGCCTCAGGGTGGTGGCTACCTTAGATGGGGAAGACAGGAGAGACCTCCCCAAGGAGGGGGCTCTGGAGACCGTGCAGCTCAGCGGGCAGGGTCTGCTATTCTGAACGAAGCCCCTTTAGCAAGCCAACTTTCCTTTTGTCTCTCCTCCCAGACCTTGAACTAACTTTTGCTGGGATGTTAATGGCTGATAGCGTGCTGTTTATTAGTTCAAGTTAATTATTTACATTTTCAAAGGACCCTTTATCAGTTATTTAATTAAAAGATGTGATAAACAGAAAGAATTTCAGGATACAGGTGCTTTAGTTCCTCAGAAAGCTGATAGACCTTCTTGGAAGCAGGGCTCCAGGGGGCCATTAAGTGGGGCAAATGGACTTCCATGACATCAAACAGATGTCTTTACTGACTTCTAAAACCTTAGATAGGCTGGTGAACTTTAAGACTTTCCAAAGTGTGATAAAGTTTGCAGCACAGAACCTCTTGAAAAGCACACTCTTGGGTGAATGCTGGGCTAAGGAGATACCTTGGGTCCTTTGAAGTTTTTTGACGTTGAACTTGCTCTTGGGATTTGATTCTGATCGCAGCAGCCAATGGGCAAGCCAGCCCTGGGTGTTTCTGAAAGTTATAATGTACACAAGGCTAGCATCTCTCGGAGCCTGGACCTCTACTTCCCTAGCTTCCTCAAATCTTTGAGCCTTTAGAGAATCATTTTTTAATTCAATTTATTGGGGTGACAATGGTTAATAAGATTAGATGGGTTTCATGTGTATAATTCTACGATGTCATCTGTATATTGCATTGTGTGCCCACCACCCAAAGTCAAATCTTCTTCTGTCACCATATATCTGACCCCCTTTACCTTTTACTATGCCCCTGCTCCAGTTTCCTCTGGAAACCACCACACTGTTGTCTATGAGTTTGTGTTTGCTTGTTTGTCTTGTTTGTCCATTTGTTGCTTTTGGTTTTATATACCACATATGAGTGAATCACATGCTTCTTTTTTTTCTTTTTTTGTTGAATTTACCAGGATGACATTGGTTAATAAAATTACATAGGTTAACTTTTTCTCTCTGACTTATTTTGCTTAGCACGATATTCTTAAGCTCCATCCACATTGTCACAAATGGCAGTATTTTATCTTAAGAATCTTTCAAGTGTTTGAATTCCCTCTTTCCAGGAAAATCCACAAGCATGCATAATTATACATCACGCAGAAGGTTCACAGGCCTCCTACCAAAACTCATCCACGGTCTGGAGAATTTCTAAGGACCTGTTGGTGCTCAAATTCTAATAACTTTCCCTTCTCAGAACCTGTTGACCTCTTCTTCCACATTTTTATTAGCTTCTGGGTTTCTTAGGACCTGACTAAGTGTTCCTCCTTCTTCCAAGCCTCCTGCAGCCTTGGTAGAGTGTTCAGTACACAAGGAGGGGGTACGGATAAGTGTCCCTGTACCTGTGCCTGTTGCTACCTCCCCTGAGGATCCCATGGTGATTGCTACCTGAGAAACAGTCAGGGTGGGTGGGGAGACCCCTCACCCCAGAAGTACCCACAAACCCTGGGGATACCCACTTGGCTTCCCAATTAGCAAAGGAGGTCATTTTCCCTCTGATCTTTTCCAGAAAAAGATCTACAAAGAATGCGTGTACTGAAATGACCTAGCAAGGCAACTGGAAGGAAGTGACTGGAAAGGGAATCATTAGAAACCCAACTCCTTCTTTAAAGGGAAGTGGAAACAGGGACCTGGAGGAAAGTTATAATTGTCAAGCCAGCAGCAGCCCCAGCTTTCCTCCCTGTGCTCCCAATATGGATTTCCTGACTGCGGGGCACCATTTGATTTAAAGCTATGAGAGCCTCACACATACTCTCAGAAGGGTTTGGAAAAAAATAGAGCAGCCTCTGCCCTCTTCCTGCCACTTCTGAATGGAAGCAGTTGGGTTAATTAACCATTTCCTCTGCAGGACTGATCCTGACACTTGCTTGAGAAATTTTGGTGATTGCGTGTAGCCTGGCGACAAATAACAAACTGATGTTTTTCTTTTTGCAAACTTGAATGTCCTTTGGTTTATGTAACCACCTCAGTTCTATAGGTAGTCATCAGTAGTGTATTTCCCTTTTGCTCTCCTTTGCCACAAGTTTGAATGAGCCATGAAAGGATGCTTTGATGATGTGTTCCTGAAGGTGTGCCAAAAACCCACTCCACCTGTTCAGCTTCTCTGCATTATCCTAGGAGGTTATAAAAGGTGAAGGCACAGAAAAGGTAAATTTAGGTCCTCAGAAAGTCCGTCTTCTGAACTAAGTTTTACAATTGTGCAGATGGGCTTTAATGCTCACCTGACAATTTTGAAAGCCTAAAAATAAATTGAACCTGATACTTAGTAAAGGCAGCTTTCAATATCATAGGATGTCCCTGTGTTCCTAGCCTTGCTTTTGGCCGGGGAATCTGCTAAGGCTCTGATTTCTTCCCCCTGTGACCTGGCTTGCTGTCTTCAGGTGCTAGCTGGAAGTCAGAGTGACAGAGTGCACGAATAAAAAATGCAGGAAAGGGAAAAAGATCAACATGTGTTTTTCGTTTCAGTTTAGTTTCTTTGGAGGGTTATGACTTTTATTTTCCTTCTTCAATAAAGCTGGTTCTGCTACTAGACTAACATATGGATACCTTTATTAGGCAATTATCAAAAGAGATATGAAGCCTTTCTGGAGTTTTTTAAGTGTAAGATGTCTTTCCCAGAACTGCAGTTCGCATTGGCCCTTTCCTCCTCGCTAGTGTCTGCTGCTTCACCATATATCACATCACACAGGCATCAGCACCATCTGAGAACCTGTTCGAAATGCTGATTCTCAGACACAGCTCAGACCTATTGACACAGAATCTCTGAGGGTGGGGCCCAGTGATAATGTTTTAATCAGCCCTCTAGGGGATATTGAGGCAGGCTCTCATTTAAGAGGCACCAGTATATACCATTGTGTAACCACCCACCCCACTGCCCGCTAGTCATGTTCTCTGGCTGCTTTAGGAACCCCCAAAGATTCATGAAATTCATCCTCTCATGAGGGTTAGGGGACAATTATGTGGGTGGGGAAGTTTTACTAACTGGAATCAAAGGAACTTCCAGATCCATAAGTCATTTAAACTCTGTTTTCTCATCTTTAAAATGGGAATAATTCCACCTGCCTCCTAAGGTTGTTGAAATAGCTGCAGGGTAGAATGTGCGTGAAAGTGATTCATGAACTGCCATGCACTCCCTGCAGTTAGCTCTAGAGTTAGCTTGGCGGGGGAGAAGGAGAGAGGGCAAAGACTGCAACCCCTTTGTCCTCATCTGTATTCTGAACCCCAAGTCCAGGTACACACTGGTCATTCACTGAGTCTTTGCTGAGTAATTGTAACTAACGTTTGGTAAGTGTTTACTCCTGCATTCATCACGAGGACCCCATGAGGTGGGTTTGCCTTCCCCTTTTCAATGAGAACTGAGGTTAAACAACCTACTCACAGCTACGCAATAAGTAATGGTGGAGCCAGCATCTAAAGTATGTTGCCGCTCTACTTCACCACACAGCCTCAGGATGAATTCATTAATGACATTAACGGCCATGCTACAGATGGTGATGGAAGGTGATGTTTCACGATTGCTTGCTCTGTGCCCCTTACTCTTTCCAGCTCTTTATTTGTCTTAACTCACCACAACCTGGTAGAGGTCAATGCTATTATCATCCCCCTTTAACAAGAAAGGAAACAGAGAGACTGGCTGATGCTGGGTCTTTTCTTTCCTCTGTAAAAATTTCTTTACATTGTGTCTCTCTGTGTACTGACTCTGCTCTCAACTTTTGAATCCACTAATTGGTGAGCATTTATGAAGTGCCTGCTGAGGGCCCAGTGTTGTGCTTCTAGACACAGAAATATGAGACACTTAAGGTGCTTCAAATCAAGTTGGGGAACTGGGCCAGTCCTCATAAAACAGAAAATGAAGGCTAATAGATAGTTAACTGCTAGTTTATGATGCACAAAAGAATCATTTCACACCTTCGGAGAGGTTAGTGGGAATAAGTCCTTAGACAGGAATTTCCCAGGGGCGTAAAATCAGTGTCTCTTGCTAAACTCAGACTTAATTGCTCTGGGAAGTTGTCATTAAACTCTTGAGTTCAGCAACCCTGCTCTACGGTTTCCTTTTTAATAGTCAGTCACCAGGGTTATAATGGGAATGGTGACCTGTTAATCATCTTTATCTGGTTCACTTTGAATCCTCAGTACTGAAGAACAGTGTGTAGAACATAGTAGGTGCTCAGTAAACATTGGAGATTGCGTGATTTATCCCCAATAACGTGGCTGAAGGATGTAGTTGGACAAATTTTGTACTGGACGGGGAGGCATACTGTCAGGGATACCACCCCCTGAAAGAAGGTTGAGAGGCAACAGATTGGGCGGGAGCCTGGGGACCCAGAGAGGACCTGGGTTCAGAGGGAACACAGAAGCAGATTCCCCCTCTCCATACAGTGGGGTGCGGTGCTGTCTCCACTCCTTGGCCTTCCCCTCTCTCCACCCTACAAGAAAAAACTCACAGGTGCTTGGTGATTTTGAAAGTTGAGAATCAGGGTCTCTTGTCATCAATTTCATTGTCCCTGGTTTTTCTTTTACTTGGCAAACCTTTGGGTGCCAAGCTGAAGCCTGGGTTATATCCCATGTTTCTTTCAGAGGAAACTGCACTAGTAATTGAAAACAGAGATTGGTTCTCTTGTTCTCATTCATGGGATGCAGGTAAGACTCCTGTTTGTGTTCCACCTTGGCTGTCTCTTTTCTAATCCTGGAAAAAAATCTGGTTATAATTCTCTGCTTTGGTCCTTTGGTCTTCCCTTCTGGTCCTTGTGCAAAATGGTGAGCTTTCATCAAAAATATTAAATGCACTTACCTTCAGAAAAAAATAGGACTGTCTGATAATATCCTTTGACTCAGCAATTCCACTCCTGGGAATTAAGTCTTATAAATAATCTCAAAGAGGTAGAAAATTATCTGCCCAAAGACACTATAGTATTAGTTAAAATTATGATAAAACTGTAAATAGCCAAAATGCCTAAAAATGGGAAAGTAGATAAAAAAGTAAATGATGGCAGATCTACTCAAATTATTCTTCAGCTTTAAAATTATAATTATGAAGGTTATGCAGCAATATTAAAATGCTTGCACTATAATATTAAGTGAAAGAAACACAATACTACATTAAATTTAGGCTGTGACTATAGCTCTGTCAAAATGTGTTCATCTGGATGGAACTAGAAGAAGTTCGAAAAATGAAGGTGATGTGATTTGTTGGGATGCCAAGGTTATGAGTAAAATGTCTATATTTTAATTTCTGATAAAGTTTGTATAACTTAGTGCGATTTAAGGAGACTGGAAACAAGCTGGTTTGGCTACATGACAGACAGAGCCAACTGGCCCTTCTGAAACTGGAAAAAAAAAAATCACAGTTTACTAAGTGAGAAGTGAGTATCCAATACCCAGCTTTGCCCTCAACAGCAGGATTGCACAGACTTCTCTCTCTGGCAAAAGCCGTGCATTACATTCCTTCTGGCGCTCTCTGGAGTACCTAGCATAAAACTCTGTCTATTGCTCATGCTGAAACCCTGGGCTTGGTCGGCTGACTTAGATGACCTCACTCACTTCATGGATATTAGTATTATGTACCTTTGAGAATTCCAGTAACAGTGTCAATCCCAGAGTTTGTCCTCACCTAGGAATTCCCCCACCTTCAAGATGTCCCCAATTAAGGTGAAATGGCTCTGTAACTTACTAGCTATGCCATTTGGGTTAAGTTACTAAACTAGCTACACCTCAGTTTCCTCATATATAAAATGGCTATAATAATAATGCCTATTCCATGTAGTCACTGTAGGATGTAAATGAGATAAGACATGAAAAGTAGTATTTGCAACAGTAGCTTAATAGAAAGCACTCATTAAAGGGAAGATACTGGTAGTATATTATTGTGAGGCTTCCTATTGTTCTAAATGTCATATAAGTTTAAATATAAAATGAACAGAAGAATGAAATGCCCCCTTTCAATCTCAGGAGAAAATTGTGTTTAATGGAAAAGTTTCCAATCTCATTTGATTATATCTTTGGGTCTTATTATAGTTTCTTCTCATTAGTTAACTGGTACCCTCTAGGTTTGTGTCTCCTCAAGTGTCCTTGCTGCATGGAGGTGTCTGCCCTACTATGTTTAAGTCATATTAGGGAGCTTAATTATAATCAAACCAGGTAGCATGGTCTGCCTAGTAACTCTGACATAAAAAAAAATGCATAATTTCAGATAGAAGGCTGGAAGAAAGACACTCTTGGTGATGCCATAGATGACTAATGCAGACAGAGGAGATGAGAAGGCTGGGAAGCCAAGAGCCACAGCCAAGGACAAGAGAGGAATTTGGTTGAAAGGAGAATATTAAGACATCATGAGCCTGGAAAGAGAAGTCTAGGGTGATTTGTGGCCTGTTGAGTATCAGGAAAAAAAGATGTGGCAAAAGAAGGCACAGATGTTTTGAAGAATGCAAGGAATTTATAATGGTTCATAGTCTGACTGCAGGAAATGCTTGCTGAGGGCAGATATCAGGGGCCCAAGGGAGCACAGGTTCAATGAGAAGATATTGGAAGACTAAGACTTCACAGGTGACTTTTACAAAAGTCTCATCCTGAACCATGAGCAAAGGAAGAGGAGGACTGAAAGTTGCTTTATAAGAAAAAAAAAAAAATCAATACATCAGCAAATCTTAGATGTAGATTAAAATGTTTCTAAACCAGCAGCCCCTTTTTTCTTATCATTCTTTTCTTTAAAAGTCATTGCCAATGACTGGAGTTCATAGTTCAAGAATAGGGATGTGTGTAACTCTCTTCATTCTCTTATCAGAACCTACTATACAGTCAAAAAGCTTCACTGCTCTCATCCCATCCCTATTACAGGGAAGCTGCTATAAGACCTTGAGGGGTTTCTTCTCATCGATCTAACAGTTTATATATGCAGTTTTTATACACATATCCATTTGACATCATGGTGATTGTGAGACCATACCCATCCAGAGATCCAAGGACTTTTAAAAAATATTTTCAGAGAGAGGGAAAGTGATAGAGAAAGAGAAGGAGAGAAACATCAACACGAGACAGAAACATTGATCAGTTGCCTCACCTACCAGCCCCGATCTAGGACCAAACCCTCAACGCCGGCACATTCCCTGACTAGAAATTGAACCAGTGACCTTTCACTTTGGGGGACAACTCCCAACCCACTGAGCCACACTGGTCAGGACCAGAGGTCCATGGATTTGATATTCTTCTTTCCCACAAGCGTGAGAGGAATTAGGCACAGAACATCCTTAGCTTACTATGGTTCAACTTGATGATTTTTCAAACTTACGATGGTGTAAAAACAAGATGCATTCAGTAGAAACTGTACTTTGAATTCTGAATGTCAGTCTTTTCCTGGGTTAGCAATATGCAGTACATACTGCTGCACAGGGGCAAAGAGCCTCCAACTCCCAGTCAGCCACGTGACTACAAGGGTAAACAATTGATACTCCTCACTGTAGTATTAAATGCATTTTCAACTTAAGATACTTTCACCTTATAATGATGGGTTTATCGGAACATAACCCCATCATAGTCAAGGAGCATCTGTACTTACTAGAAATCTGGGAAGATAACCTGCTAAAAAACTTCCTGTCAGAAGAGAGCACTTCACCCCTGAACTTGAGCCCTGGTTTCCGGGTGGTTAGGACAGAGCTAATTATGCCTAAATATTAGCATAAGCAGTACCTCCATACAGCCTTCCCAACACAGATCTGAGCCAAAGAGAACAGACAGAAGGCAAGTGTTGAGGGAAATAAAATGACCTACAAGCAGTTACCCTGGTCCAGTGTCCTGGCTCAAAGGAGTCTTCCCAACTCTATGACACATTAGGCCTCACATTGCTTACTCCTAATGAAGCTAACTAATTCTGCAACCATGGATAGGTTTTGTGACAAATTGGATATGACCACTGGTGCAACTCTCCCCAGTTCTCAGAAAAGAAATTCACAGAAGTGAGTGATCAGCTAGGAGGCCAAGTGACCATTGCCTCAGAGTGGGGTCCCAGAGTGATATGGTCAGTCACTCACAGTGTTGGAGTAGTGAGAAAAAGATTAAAAATAAAAAAGAGCTTGATTTTTTTCAGCCAATATCGCAAACTAAAAAGATTTTTCTTTGCAGAATTTAGTAAGGTAAATCAGATGATGAGATAATTTTCTTGATTGATAATAATTTTTGCTAAAAAGCCCTGAATGAGGTTTGGAGATACAGGCACGATATCGGTCCCAGTGGAAATAAAGATTGGAACAGGAGTTAGCTTGGAGACAGGCTGCTGCTGAACCAAACAACTCTTTCCTCAGTTCAGAAAAAGAATAGTTTTAGGGGAGAGGTAGAGGGTGGTGAAAAACTAGCAGGTTCAGTGATTGCCAGATTACTAAGAATCCTCTTAAGTTGACTTTGAGTTTGCTAGCATGCCCAAAGCCGTATGAAATTCAAAAATACAATAATTTGAGGAAAGTGCTTAAAGTCTCTTGGTCATGTTTAAGCAATCAAATATTAAGGGGAAAGTTATAGCAGCAAAATTCCATAGAAGTAAAAGAAAGAAAGGATGGTCTGATAAGGCCAGATTTTAGCTGAAGTCTCCTGCAATACTATAATCACTCTCTAAATGAGTGATTCATTCAGCCTTAGTCTGCCTACCTACTTGGTATTTTGATGAAAAATACTAAAACTTACTTGAGAACTCCTTGTACAGGCTTCAGAATTTAGGAAACCTTAACATTAGCTTATTTTACAAAAAGGGGTAGCATTATAAAGCCATGTTTATAATGGTCCTATTCTAATTTTATCCTCAGGGCAGAAGCTAGGGTACCAATGGCAGAGATGATGACCTTCCTAGAAGCTCATTCACATTATAGTAACATGTCATAGCTGGAATTTTTAAGGGAAACTATGCATCTGTACCCCTGGCAAGAACTGAATATTGTACAGAGGATTCATATACCATTGACAAACACCAAGGAAACTAGTAAAATAAAATGCTGGCCACAGTGAGCACTCAGAAGGTCAACAATATTAATAACCCTCCTAGGGCTTGTCACTTACTCGGGTTTGAAGACGCAGCTTTGTAGAGTGTGATGGTGATAAGCCATGCCCCGGATTTCTAGTCTTCTCACACTAATTCTCACTTCCAAGGGCCCACTCAAATGAGGGCCATTCCTTTTTCTTACTCTTCAGAGTCTTTAGGACCCTGGTTTTCAAAATGTATTTGACTCTTTCCAATGTTTCAAGAGCTCCAGGAAATGACTCTCATCCTTCATATTCTTTTTCTACTTACACATGTATCCTGTCTTGAGCTGGCTTGTGCAATCCCCGTAGATGGTCTTATTCCCCGTCCTTACCTCAACCCACCTCCACAATGGACATTTTCCCCATTTTGCTCCACCAAACTCAACACTGATCCCTGATTTCCTTAAATTCAGCCTATATATTTTGTTTTTACCTATAACTAAACCTGACAAAGAGAAAATTCCTGGTTCTGTCATAACTTCTCTTCACTATGTATCTCCCTCATTTCAGGGAGGAACGCTGATAGGCCATACATACCTTATTGATTAAAAAAGCAGGTAGCATAACCGTCTAGATAATCCTTAGTCATACTGTCAGTAAAAGCACTTGATATTATTATCCAGCACTTTGGTTGTCTACATGAGAAAACTGAATGTCAGAGAGTTTGGATGACTTGTGAATTCACACAAAGGATCTGGGGTTGGCTCCCAATGTTGTTTTCAATATACCATATTGCCTTCTTTCCACCCCATCTGCCTATTGCTCTGTGCTGTGTGCTCTAAAAACACTCCCCAGGACCTTTCCACGCAGAAACAACACTGTTGACATGCTGGCATGAAAGGCACATCCCACAAAACCCAACTGGCACTGAAGTATATACCATGCAGTTGTTTATATCATGTAATGCCTTAACCATCCTCTTCATCCTCCCTCCTCCTGTTCTCCCCGTGTTCAAGTTGTCGCTGACTCTGGCTGTTTCTGCTTTGCAATAATGCCAAGAACCGTCTCTGCTGCTGTGGAGGCTGCCTTCCACCAGCTTTCCCCATGATGCAGGCCCAGACGCCTCCCCTCACAGGGCCTCTGCCTCCTGACACTCTCCCTTCAGACACACCAGACTTCCCTGGCAGACATTCCCCCTTCACCTGCCACCCTGACCGTGTCACACCCACCCCTGGGAAAATCTCCAGATGTGCTCTGAGCAAAACACAGAGGCCCAAGTGAGGAGACTGACAGGGAACAGGGCCCCTGAGAACACCGGGCAGGTGCCAAGTTGCAAAGAAAAGAGAAATGATAGACTTTAGAGTGAAACTAAAAATAAAGAGAATGTGTTTTAATACGCCTTTAGCTGATTCATCTTTCTGTGGCACCAGAGAGAGGGGTGTTACCCTCTATTCACGAGTGCCTTCTGTTTTGCCTATAAGGCCTCTCTTCCCACATCTGAAAGAGTAGACTAACAATAACAGTGTAAGAATAGGAGATAGTGCTGGTGGCACGGTGACAATCTCCAGCTTGGAGCCAGAGTCATCTTACAATTTCCGTCACAGTCTTTCTCAACAAAAATGAGATAACTAAGGTCCACATATGTGATTCCTCAACATCCCTTCTTATTCTTTCTCTTGTGGTCTGTTTTCATCCCATTCCGGCATGGGTCCAAGATGGAGTAGCGATTGTGCCGGCCTGGTGACACTGTATACTCAGGGGCTGCTCATTCCCAAAGCATGGTTAGCAGGAGTTGGGGCCGTAGTTCTGTCATTCCAGGGAAGAAACTAAACTCTAATTCCTAGCCTACTGTGAACTCCACATAGCCTGAGCTTTTGCCCAAAAGTTCATCAGTGAGTAAAAAGAATGTCAATGGCTGCCAATAGCAGGAGACTAGAAGATTCAGGTGAAGAAGAGAAAAGAAAGAGGTGCAGCATGAAATGGAGAGAGAGGAGAGGAATGTCTGTGCTGGTTGAAAGTGATTGGGAAACCCCTCTAAATGGATACCAACACTGAAAACCCAATTATTTTAGACAATTGATTATTTGGGAGAAATCAAAGGTAACAAGAGGTCAAGAGAAGCCCATGTGATTTGGCCTTGTTTGACTTGATTGCAGTATCCATTCTCATAAAGGGTCTATTTTGGAGTAAAACTATTCAGGACAGTGTACAAGGGTTGGCACATGTAGGTTTATAGTTGTGAGTACGCAAAGCACAAAAATCATTCTTGTATTATTATTTATTTACTATTGTATTATTTATTTATATTACAACTGTAAGTCTATTTTTGCCCACCTTGTATACAATGTAAAGCTTTGATATCCTTTTGAAAGAATAGGTATTCATTCATCTTAATGGAGAACATCTTCTTTTATCTAGAAAGGCTATCTTTTTCAATGAAACTTTGAAAGGGTGCATTTTTAAGAGAGGTAGAAAATATCTACTCCACTAGCTGTGGTAGCCAGCTCAACAATAACAACAACAGCTAACATTTGTTTAGAGTTTACTATATACCAGACATTCTGCAAAAGAGTTTACATACATTCTCATCATCTTCACAGCAGCCCTGGAAGTTACTCTTATTATGTCCATTTTACATAAAAGGATCTAAGTCTTGGAAGATTTGGTGCCTTGTGCAAGGTGAACAGGATATAAGAGGGAGAATCTGGGTCTGCCTGACTCCAAAACCTGCACTTTAAGCCACTCCAAATATTGCCTCCTCTGTTGGCATGACAGGTGTCACAGGCGGATCATACTCAAATCCTACAATAGGTTCTAAATATTCGAAGCTATATAACTAGAAAGTGGTAGCTAACTTCTCTAGCAGACCCAATTGAAATAATTCTAACATAAAAATGACCTCTTTGGCATTTGATTATCTTTACCTTAGACGTTGATAAACCAAGCCATTCCCTTAGGACAACATTTCTGTCCAGCAAAGCATTTCTCTTGCCAAAGTGTAATTTTGTTGGCTACATCTCTCTCCTCCAAGCCCTGGAAACAGACCTAAACTAGTAAATTGTGCTGTCCTGGCAAGACACGCATCCTCTAGGGCATTGTATCAGGCTAAAGCAATACATCACGTTGCTTCCCACTCTGTCGGCCCATTTCTCCAAAGAGTCCTAAAACAGTAATGTTTCTCCTCTGAATCTCTAGTTCTCTTGTCTCTAGGCCTTGCGCTTTAGTTCCCTGGCCTTGGAGACAGGCAGACGGAATAGCACTATTTTCACACCTGCTCTTGAGTTGGAGCTTCCAAAAGAAAAGAGGGTTTGAAAAAAGGGGCAGCCCCCTAGAGCTCTGTTTCATTCCTTTTAGGCCCAAAGATACACAAAAATCGATCTGATTGGGCAACGGGAAGACTTTGGTCTTTTGGGTTATGAGGATTTAGTAGCTGCGAAAGAGTTGCTGAGTGCTGGGGGTGTTGGCAGGTCAAACAGGGTCATAATTCCTAGAAAAGATGATCTTGTCCAGTGGAGAAGTAGTGGGACCAGCAAACACTGGCAATTAAAAATTAACACAGGCCAAAGTGAAATCGATGCCTACATTTGATAGGTTTTCAAGAAAAGCTTGTGACATGCAATTCATAGAAAAGAGAACACATTCTGTGTTCACTTTTACAGATGCCAAAGGTCAATTCTACTTGGAAAAATCCTTCTGCAGAAAAGTAGAAATGTACAGTCTGCTAGTACCATGTAAGGCAGGCAATAAGTATATACTTTTGAAAAACTTCTTCAAAAACAATTCTAATTTTAAAATGTTTGGCAATAGCTTTGATACTAATAGTAAGCCACTTAATTCCTAATATATGTTTGAATATGTACATGAACATACCCGTGCTAATCTAAATGCATAATGATATGGCTAGTTTACAGTAGTGAAATCCACATCTTTACTAAGCATATGATTACGTATATCTCAAATTTTGAGTTTTAATTCAAGTGTGATTTCCATAGAATTTTTAAAAGGTAAAATGTTGACTTATCAAAAGACTTTAAATAAAATGTGAATCCCACTAATTCAGGGTAGTATTACATTTTGGGTCTGGATACTAGTCTTATCACAATTTTCTTCATATTATAAATTCATGAAAGGAGTCTAGTTTTCCATAGAAAGCCACAAAAATTGTGAGAAATAGTGAGATGTGATTCTCATTTCTATGAAATGAAAATAGCAATTGGATGCTAAAATGAAGAAAAGTTTAAAATTACTCATATTTTACCCAACCTTCCCATGCAAAATCATGTCATCTGAGTGACTTTCATTAGATGAGTTGTTTGACAGAGAGATGCTGTGCTGACAAGCTAACCCTTCTGAGTGATTCTTAGTTGTCATTCACGTCTGGAGGTTTTGGATAAACACTTGGTACAGGAAACCTAACTTTCTGCCTTCTGTAGATTTTAATTGTAATATTTGATTGTGTAATCAATCCTCACCTCATTAATCAAAGTTAAATGCGAATTAGTTTTTTTATAAGTTAATAATCCCATTTCTGTTTTCCATAAGAGACCTAATTGTGAATTTTCTGGAAATAGCCCTTGAAATCCAACTTGAATTGTCTTACTTCTTTTTTCCTGCTCTCAAAATATGATCGAATTTGGAACTTCTTTTTGTTAGCAGTTTCTAGTGACTAGTTTTATTCCTTGGAACCCAAGGAGTAACAAGTGTACATCATCAGAAGAGCATATTTCCCCATTTTGAAAATGTTTGCATTTTTCATTATTTAAATACTGGTTCATTAAATCAACGTCTCCTCTTTTTAGTGGTGAGATTAAATTAATTCAAGTAAAGCATTCTCAGTAAACGAGAGAGGAAGTTTCAAGGAGAATAAAAGTTGCGTACAATGTTCCAACTGCATTCCCAGAAAACTGTAAGAAACACAACCGTAGGTAGCACCAGTAGAGGTAGCACCATTTTTACCAGTGATGAATGACCAGAGAGCTCTCTGCTCTAGAAGTGATGACCCCAGTTAATTCTCAGCATTACCCCTTTTCCTTCAAGGATGGAGGGAAGCGAGTAGTTTGCAACCAGGACAAAATGTGAGACTCAGCTAATTGGTGTGGTTTTGATGATGCCACAATTCTGCCCCAAACCCTTGTAACTAGCAAGTTTTCCCTGAAGATTATTGAATTACTCCACTGACCATGCATTATTTAAAGGGAAGTGCTATTATTATAAAAGCCATCTGTCTAACCATTGGAATTCTGTCTGTTGGCCAACTTTCAAGATACACGTGCACTGTGACTACGCATGACATCTACTCACAGGGGAGTCAAGGCCTAGGTTAGGTGGTAACCAACTTGTCTGATAAGCAATCTTCAGTCTGCATGCCCTGGAGAAAAATTACTGACAAAATAAAGATATAAATATGTCAATTTTCATTGTTAAAGCTTTGTCAACAAGAAAAATTGCATTAAATTTTATACATGCCTGTTGACTCTAATGACTGAGTGAATGTACAGATACTTCGTAATACCAGTACAAAAGAACTCTGGAACTCCCAGTCGCCTGTCTATCGTTTTAGCATCAAGTAAGGAAAAGTGTTGTGAGCATCTTGGGGAGCTCAAGTGATAAATATAAAAAACTTTTTCACCTTCGAAGTTAGAAAATATTTCAACCTTTCTTGAAGACAGTGTCAATGGCGTCCAACCATATTGAGTATTTGGCCTGGATGGGTTTCTTCTGCATTTCTTCACTTAATGCAGATCCTTTAGAACGGAAAGCACCATAGCAGTCATACATTGTGTTCAGTACAGGAATGCGATCCCAGGGTCTTCATAGGTGTTCATACAACTTTTACTTAACTGCTTCCAGCAATAGGAAGTTTATTTTTAAAAGAAGTCTGTCCCATTTTTTAAACTTTTGAGTTCAAATTGTTAGAAAATTTTTTTCTAATACTAGGCCAATATTTGTTTCCTGCTCTTCTACCAAGTTGCTATTCCACCCACTAGAGCAGACTGCAGAGTTGCCTACTGAGGAGTTTTTAAAGGAAAGGATGAACAATTTGCTCTGTCGCATTTAAAAGTTAGTCATAATGACCACAGCTGCAATTTAGAGGTCATTAAAAATCCTTATTTTTCTCAAAATTGATATTGGAGCAAATTTTGTTACTGCCTTTCTAGTAAACCATGCTATATCAGGTTTCTAGTGCTAGTCCATAGCAACAAGTGTCTTTATTTTGGTTCGGAAAAAAAATGTTATATGAGGCATTTGAAGATAAAGGGCAAAACTTTGACCCTCAACTGTGGCCTCTCAACTGGTAAGAAATGATTTTTTTGTTGTTGTTAAATATCTTGATGTAGAACCAGAAACCAAGCCTATAGGATACTTGAAAGGACTAATTAAACTTTAAAAGGCAATATGTAAACACTGTTATATTCATATATCCTCAGCGAAGTACAATTAGTCCATTGTAGACATTATGAATAGATAAAGAAAAACATCTTTTAGTTTTGTGGTAAGAAAACTGATAGTTACACTTATGGCAAAATCTAAGTTTTTATACCACTATTACAACAACCTTAAAAAAGAATATATGGACATGACGTAGACTTTCCTTATAAAACATTACAGAAAAATCCTAACTCTCTTTGTCCTTAAATTCATTGATCTATGGACTAAAAAAGCACAGCTGTTTTATAGACTGACTGAGTCTTCTGCACAAGCTGACCTTCCAATGACAAGTGAAAGCCCCACAGAGGCTCCAACTGGGGCTCGCTGCCTGGTCCCCCAGAGACCTCAATCACAAGGAACCCTCAGGGTTTGCCCCATCGAAAGCAACAGACCCTACTCAGAGAGACCACAGACTGAACCCTCACTGAGTTACTACCCTCTGCTGTCCTAAGTGACTATGAACTTGTCTTACAGGGAATAAGCATCCCCAGGCTCCTGTGTCAAGCATCAGGAAAACATTTGAGTTCTTAGAGAATGCCAAGAACGATTGGCCCTTCCAGCAGCATGGCTGCTAAACCAGTTTGGTGGTCCGCCATGAACCTGGGCCTGATCTCCCCCATCCAGGGAGCTCAAAATATGCTTTGGGAACTTTGAGTTTCAAAACTCCATTCTAAAGAATGATGCCATTATTATGGAAATGTAAGATTTTTAATTTAAAATATAATGCTATCTTCTGTGTCAGGAATTAAGAGTGAATATAAATCAGATTGATTAACTGGATTCTTCTGGATCATTGGATTCTTCCATGAAGCCTGAACACCAGTGGAGAAAACCAAGGATCCCCACCTCCCAAGGGAATTAAGGGACATGAAAGAAAGCTGAGACCAGGTCCCTCTGCCCTTGCCGGAGCCAGGGCAGTTTGACTGTTGTCTGTTTTATATATTTGGTGTGTAAACAATGTTTGGTTTAACAGAAGTTCTACTACAACAAAAAGCTTACAAAGAACTCAGGTACATTTTAAGGTCTGGGTAAGTTTGTTTTGCCGTTTCTTTTAATTCTAGAGCCAGGAAAAGTGTGTTCAAATCAAAACAAAAAATGAAACCAAACCAAAACCTACTTGCCAAGTAAAAAGGTCTAATTGATTTGCAAATATCAAGAGAAATTTGACTCATGGTGTTCCCTACATGGCAATCCAAATCACATGAAAGGTGGACATTTAGTTCATTCTCCATCTAATAATTATTCTATAAAAAAAACAAAATTTAAAAAAACCCACCAGACTTGATTATTCTGGTCTCAGTGCGGTAATAAGGGAGGGAGCTCTATCACACTGGTACCATCAGCAGCTCCAAGTTCTAAGGTTTCTGGGTGCAATCAGCAGTCACAGTTTCTTCACAAGCCATATAAGATCCTGGAAAGGGCTGCTCGAAGGAAGCAAACCAATATTTATTTAAGACCTACTATGCGTCTGGTGATACTCTAAGTACGTTTCACACATTATCTCACATAATCCTCAAACAATCCTTACAAGGCAGGTATCATTAACCCCACTTTACAAATGAATAAACTGAGGCCCAGGAAGCTTAAATGACATGTCCAGAGTTGTACAACAAGCATGCTGGGCTCTGTGAGGCACTTTGACTTTGCAGAGAGAAGATCTGAGTTTAAATCTTGATTCTACCATTTACTGCATAATGACTTTGAGCAAGTCACTTTCAACTCTAAGTCTCAGTCTTCACATCAGGACAGTGGGAGTCCTTTCTAGATTTAAAACTGATGCTTATTCTGATTTTACAGTGGAAGCAATTAAGCAAAAGAGCAAATATTTGAGCCATCTTGCATATAAAAACTATGCAGATTTGCTAAAAAGATTAAGGAAACTGAATACATGATCTTCTTTTAATTAATATCCCTAGAAGCCTCTCAGCTAAGCCAATATACAAGGAAAAGCTAGGATTGGACAAAGAAAAGATTCTTGAAGTTGCTGAGAACTTCAGGAGAATTAACACAAAGTGCATTGTGAATGAGTTAGTGCTAATGAGTACAATACAGACTCCAGGAGATATACTGGAATCCAGAAGGATCTATGGGCACAGGAATTGTTGGAGAAGTTTCAAAAAGAAGTTGACATATTTGTCAATGATACCTTGGACAAGGGTTTGATCTCCAAAATATATAAAGAACTCACACGACTCCACTCCAGGAAGACAAAAAACACACTTAAAAAATGGGCAAAAGTCTTGAACAGAACTTCTCCAAGGAGGACATACAGAAGATCCAGAGACATATGAAAAGATGCTCAGCATCACAAGCCATCAGAAAGATGCAAATTAAGACCATAATGAGATACCACCTCACACCAGTCAAAATGACCATCATAAACAAATCAACAAACAAGCATTGGAAATGATGTGGAGAAAAGGGGACCCTAGTGCACTGTTGGTGGGAATGCAGACTGGTGCAGCCACTGTGGAAAACAGTATAGAATTTCCTCAGAAAACTAAAAATGGAACTGCCTTTTGACCTAGCAATGCCATTGCTAGGACTATATCCAAAGAGCCCTGAAACACCAATCCAAAAGAACCTATGCACCCCAATGTTCAGAGCAGCACAATTTACAATAGCCAAGTGCTGGAAGCAGCCTAAGTGCTCATCAGTAAATCAGTGGATCAAAAACCTGTGGTACATTTACACCATGGAATACTATGCAACAGAGAGAAAGAAGGCGTTCCTACCCTTTGTGACAGCATGGATGGAACTGGAGAGCATTATATTAAGTGAAATAAGCCAGGTGGTAAGGGACACATACCATATGATCTCACTGTTAAGTGGAACCTAATCAACAAGACAAACAAGCAGGCAAAATATAACCGGAGACATTGAAATTAAGAACAATCTAACAATAGCCAGAGGGGAAGGGGAGGGGACAATAGGGGGAAGAGTTTTCGGGAATTACTATAAAGGACACATGGACAAAACCAAGGGAGAGGGTGGAAGCAAGGGAGGGAGGTGGGTTTGGCTGGGGTAGGAAGGAGTCGGGGGGAATGCAGACAACTGTAATTGAACAACAATAAAGTAATTTTTAAATAAATAAAAAAGTGGGGGGGGAGGGGAGTCTTCAGAGGGTGGGTGGAACCTTGAAGATGGAATATTCCCCCTAACACCAGACCACTCTGCATTTGATTTGCACAGACAAGCCCACGGGATATGGCTCCAACAGTCGCAGGGCGCCTCAGACAGGCATTGTGGATGAGTGCTGCTTCCGGAGCTGTGATCTGAGGAGGCTGGAGATGTACTGCGCACCCCTTAAGCCTGCCAAGGCGGCCCGCTCCGTCCGTGCCCAGCGCCACACCGACATGCCCAAGGCTCAGAAGGTAAGCCAGCTGGGGTGGGTTCTGGCCTTCCTCAAGAGATCTGTGTCTTATACGTGTGGGGGTGGGGCGCCAAACAGTAATTATATCCCCTCAGTCTCCTGGCTTACAGGTCAAAATAGCTCCATTCTCACCCACCCTACATGTCCATCCCTTTAGTCATTCCACATTGCAAATTCTCTCTTCTACTGCTCTGGACAATCTGATAACCAGGAGGTGGCAGAGAACAGTGACTGAACAGGGGCTTTAGGACCAGAGAAAACTGAAGTCCTAGCTTTGCAATCATCAGCTGAGAGCCCTTAGTGGAATAGAGTAATCTATGCAAGCCTTACTTGCATCCACAAAATTGGGATAATGGTAATAGCTACCTCGTCAGGTTGCTGTCAGAATTACGTTAATGTACATACAATGCTCTCCATGTGTCTGCACAACACAACTGTTGGGTGAGTGTGAATGTCTGTCATCATTGTAATTAAGAATAAAGCCTGGATAATTGCAAGCCCCAGTATTCTACAAAGGTGAAAAGACAATACTCTAAAATGGGAACTATTTGTAATTCACATTCAGTGGCAAACAATTAAAGAAACAACATTAAAAATAGAAATTTCTGTCTGGCTCAAAGAATACCTGGAAATTTCTAATGACCAAAATTTACATGTGTCTTTTGAAGAGCTGGACTTTAAACAGACCTTAGAGGTACTGTCTCTGCCATCAAAAGTACATAAATCATCAGATTCATGTTCATCACCTGGTAAATTTTTGTTGAAAGCGTGAATGAATGAGTGAACAAATGAATATAAGTGATTAAAATTTTAGTCATGAGGTAGAAAAAGTGAGAACTAAAGAGAAAATGAAGGAAGAAAAGAGAAGTGAGGAAGGTTGAATAAGGAGAGTGTCTCCTGGGGACTCTGTTGACAAACTGAAAAACCAAACCAAACAAAATCCACCGCCTGTGGTTTTAATCTTTGGAGCCAAAAGTAGCATTGTGCAGAAAGCCCAAGATGAGAGACCAAGACATTTACAATGAATGACACCTTGGCTGCTTCCTGGTCCTAAACTGCGGAGGCAGACAAGGCTGGTGGAGGACCAGGGGGGTTGAGCAGAGATGTGACTCCAGGGAGCCACCTTGAGGGATGGAAAGGGACTGGACACAACTTGGCGCACAGGGAATGCAGTAGCCAATGGTCAGGGAGCAAGCACCACAGACGTTACTTTTAGGTGAATGAAACTGGAAAGTTGTGCTTGGGATTGGAGAAGGCAGGTTAATTCTTTTTCTTCCCAGGTGACCCAGTGTTTTTCAATTTCTAGCTGGGGAGAGGGTGGAGGTCAAGGTGGTGTCCCAAAGTTCTGGAATGTTGGGTCCTGTGACTGAGGTCTAGACACCTGTCCAACACCAGTGCTGTCTCCCGCATCCTGTGGAGCCCAGGCATTCTGGGCTGACTCAAAGGCTCTGTCTTCCGGGACACCAAGGGAACCACCTGTTCTCAATGCAATTATTTTTGTGATGTTTACAGTATCAGCCCCCACCTACCAACAAGAAAATGAAGTCTCAGAGGAGAAGGAAAGGTGGGCCAAAGAAACACCCAGGAGGGGAACAGATGGAGGGGACGAATGCAAGTCAGCAGATGAAAGGAAAGAAGAAAGAGCAGAGGAGGGAGACTGGAGCTAGAATCTGAACACAGAAGCAAAAAGAAAAATGGAGGAGAAAAGCAGAGAGAGGCAAGGACGATGAGAGAGAAGCAGACAGCGATAAAGAAAAGTGGGAAGTGCTCTAGAGGAAATGAAGAACGGTAGCCTAGTGGAGCTAGATAACACCTGAGACCGAAGGAAGAGAAGGAACCTGTGGTAGGATGTGGCTATTACACATGGAGAAAGTGGAAAAGAAGCAAGTAATGCCCAAGAAAGTCCAAAGAAAGACAGTGGCAAGAATGAAAAAAAGAACAAAAATTATAAAAGAGGCAAATAAGCCACAGTTTCCTCCCCCCAAAAAAATATTCAATAAAGGAATTAAGACTAAAAAAATCAAGGCTTTTAAATGCATTTTAAATTTCTGTGTAAACGTACTGTAGAATTGCTCATGTCAATATATGTCCATAGTTAAATATTGAGATTAGCCCAAAATTCTCCTCAAGACTGTGGCAAATGTGCCACAGAAGTTCCCAGATATCCTTTTCCTGCACAGTCTTTGAAGGCTGCATTTCTTAGTCAAGTCCAGGTTTAGGCCAAAGGGCATCCAGTTTTTGCCTAAAGGCCTGTGAGGCCTGTGAGGTAACCTATGAGAGGAGGTCATTGAACCTTTTTCTTTCACCCTTGAGAATCAGATATAAAAGATGTATTAGTATGTTAGAGCCTCTATAACAAAGCACCACAGACTAGGTGGCTTAAACAACAGAAATTTATTTTCACATACTTCTGGAGACTGGAAGTCCAATATCAAACTGTCAGCAGGAATGGTTCCTTCTGAGAAATATTAGGGAAAGGTCTGTTCCAGGCCTTCCTCCATGGCTTATAATTGGCCTTCTTGCTGTGTCTTCACATCATCTTCCCTCTATGCATATCTCTGAGCCCAGATTTCCTACTCTTATAAGGACACTGGTCATACTGGATTAGGACCCATCATAATGATCTCATTTTAATTTAATTACCTATATGACAACCCCCATCCCCAAATACAGTCACATTTTGAGGCACTGAGTTTGCGGCTCCAATATGTGAATTTTGGGATGGGTAGCACAATCCAGCCCTAATAGAAGACTTCTGATGTGTAACTTAACTACCTTCTGATTCTATGTCTTAGAAAACATACACACCCTCTCTCTCTTCCCCCCTCTCTCCCTGTCTCTCTCTCTCTCTCTCTCTCTCACACACACACACACACACACACACACACACACACACACACACACCTACATTTTCAAATCTGAAATCCTAGGAGTTTCTACTCCATGCAAATACTAACACCATGTTATGTTAGAGCTACAAAAAGCCTCAGAAATCATTTGGTTCAAACTGCTTCATTGTAAAGGTAAGGATACTGAGATCCAGAAATGGATAAAAGTGTGCTTGAGTTCTAAGCTGCCCTCCTGCTGTCCAGAAAAGAACAGCACATAATCAACATGGACTACTATGAATTCCAAAAGAAAAAATGGGGAAGAAGTAGCCACATGATGTCTCCCACTAATTTAATATTTTTCCACCAGAAGGAAGGGAGTAAATGAGAGCAAGGGTGCTGGATTCCCCTAAGGGTAAAAAAAAGCTAAGTCAAATCACAGAATGTAGTCTTAGACACCTACACCTCCCTTGATTTAAATGGTAAGTTGAAGGTCTTCATGGCTAAAGAAGCAAAAAAGTCTCAAGATCACCCAAATTACTAATTTTAAGAGCTGAGAGAGGGTAAGTGCTCAACCAAGCAAATGATGACCCTTGGGGTAAGAAAATGACTAAACCAAGAAGCAAAGCATTTCATCCAAGTAGCCTACATTGAAGATGTCATGGTATAAAGGAACCTCCTTTCTGCCTGGTCCTTCATGCCCCTGCCATGCTTTCTACTTTAGGGTCATCCTCCTTCAATGCTTCACTGAAAACCCAAGATATATAGTACATGGGTATGCCAAGGCCTCAATCTAGAAGGAAAGGTCCAATCAGGAGCATGTTGAAGCCCTGGATGGGAGCCAAGCCATGACTATTGTGGTTGCAAAGTGGACCCTGGCTTATCAGAGCAGAAGAAAGCCATCTGTCCAGCCACCTTATTCAAGAGATGCTGAGTTCTCTCACTAACACATCATGCTCTAGGACCAGCCTTCTCAGGCACGGGCCAATACCTACCATGACTACCACCTGAGAGTAGCTAGCAAACACAGATGGCTGTTCAAGGGACCACAACTGAGCAGAAGAATGAACAGTTCATGTCCTACAAAAAGGTTCCTTAGATAATCATCTCTTCCTTCTTTCATGCATGAATGAATAAGTATCAATTATGAATCATGGTGTGGATAAACTCTAATTATATCCAATGATGAACTTCATTCAAGAAAAAATAAGACACTGAGCATGGGCCTGCGAACCAAAGGATCGCGGTTCGATTCCCAGTCAGGGCATATACCTGGGTTGCAGGCCAGTTCCTAGCAGGGGATGCACAAGAGGCAACCATACATTCATATTTGTCTCCCTCTCTCCTTCCTTTCCCCCCTAAAGATAGATAAATAAAATCTTAAAATAAAAAGAAAAAATAAGACAAAGACATTAAAAGGAAAAAAAAAAGCAAAAATTTCTGTAGTTAAAGAATGTTTAACTCCCTAATTATGGATTAAAACCCTTTTGGGGATGGATTTTTATCAACTCTAAAGCAATTCTCTTGAGTGGCTACATGTGATTTCTGAATAATATAAACTAAGTAAACAGGAAGAATCCATTATTATCTGTCCATCCCCCGTCTCTAGTATCAATACTAATCACCTAGTGATATATGGCATATAATGCTGGCTGGCTGGCTGGCTGGATGGATGGATGGATAGGTGGTTGGACAAACGGATGATATAGGCAGGTGAATAGTGGCAGAAAGACAAATACAAAAATACATAACACCACTGAGGTGGCATGATTCCTCCCATTGTTGCATAAGATAGTGAGGCAAGTACAGAGTAAAAGAGGCAGCAAAGGAGTTGTGCTTACGCAAGTGTTGAATGTTCAGAATTTCCATCTCTAGCCTAAATTGAAATTATTCAAGGCCTACTGCTAAAGGTAGCAACTGCCTGAGTACTTTATAGTGAATATTATGTACCTATTAGTCCCCTCAATACTTTTTTGAAGTAGGCAGAGTAGTAATCATTACCTAAATTTCTGTTTCAACTCTTTCTCTTAGGGAAAATTGAAGATTGTGTGTGAAACTTATGGGAATATGTAAAGAATCAGGATCCTGAAGTAAAATTGTTGAAAAATATTTTTTTATTGAGCACCTGCAATGTGCAAACTTCCATACTAGGCATGAAGGAGACTTATAAGGATCAGAGAGGCAGTAAAGCACTAGGGGATTAAGAGTACAGACTCTAGAACCACAATGCCTCGGTTCAAATCCTGACTTGCTTCCTAGTGATATAAACTTGGGCAAATTATGTGACTTACCTGTGCCTCAAGTTCCTCATCTGTCAATGAGAATCTACCTAAGTGAATCTATCTAATTGACTCTACCTCATACAATTGTGAGGATTTGAGATTCTTTGTGTGTGTGTACACATATGCATTATGTGTACATACATATACATTACGGCGAATAAATTGGTGCCTGGTACATAATAAGCACTATTAAAGATTTTGTTAATATTATTTTACTTAGTTCTAAAAATTAGAGGCATCTAAAAAAGAAATAGGTCTCCTCAGGAACACATCAGTCTCATATCACCCAAAACTTTAAGCCCAAGCTGCCAATACTTTTCAGTGCCATGACAGTAGGTTTCAAGCATATGACAAGAAAGAGAACTCTGTGACCTAAGACCCCTTCCAACCAGAAAACCCAATTCTACAAATAATTGCAACTTAAAAGGAAGCTCACTTGTCCCATATGAGGATCTTTTAACTTTTATTTTAGGTCATAGAGTGAACTTTCAGAAAACCACCATTTTTCTCAACCAGTTAAAATCAAATGTAATATGTGTTTTCATTTCATGGTGCCTGAGGAAAATTTAATTGTAGCATGAACTCCAGCTCTTACTAGGTTTAAATCAAATTGCCAAAATAAATAGAAATGTGGGATATTTCCGGGCTCACACCGCTTCCGGGACATTTCAGTTTCTAGGGCTGCCGATCCAGTGCCTTTCACAAGCATTTGATCTTCTTTCAAACATCTCTTGAAAACAAACAAAACCTCATAGAGCTTCTAGTGTGAGTGCTGTTAGGATGGAAGGGTGGAGAAAGAGGCAAAGAAATAAGGTCCGGAGAGACTTTCCTCTTCTCTCCCTCCATTCCCTGGTCACCTCCCTCCCACCAACCACCAACAGAAAACAGTATTTTCCTCAGTAATACATTTTGCCACTTCTCAAGTCCATTAGCATCCATGGAGGTAGATGGGGTTTATTCTCTTTACTTGTCTATATAAAGGGTATAGGGCATTTTGCAATATTTACTACAAAACAGGAAGGTGACTTTTTACATTTTTATTGAATTTATTGTGGTGATGAAATTGCTTAATAAAATTATATAGGTTTCAGGTGTACAATTGTATAATCACATAATCTATATACTGTATTATGTGTTCACCACCCCAAGACAAGTCTCTTTGCATCACCACTTATCCCCTCTTTACCCTCTTCTACCTCCCCCTCCCCCCTTCTCCACTGGTAATCACCATACTGTTCACTGTGTCTATGGGAGCTGATATTTAACCCAAGGGTAAAGTTGATAGTCTGAAGTTCAAGTGGAAGGCTTTGGCAGAAATCATTTTTAGATGAAGCAGCATGCTCTTGATGAGGTTTGGAATATCCACGATAGATTTCCTCAGATGGTATGCTCCCCAGCTACCGACTCCTTTGAACATCAGTGATGACCTTTATTGACCCGAACAAGATAAGTCCATTTTTAAAGAAAGAACAGGTGAGATTAGCAAAGCTTCTTCAGTGGCCACCAACCTTTCAGACCTGCAAGATCAAAACCAGCTTCTCTATTCTCAAGGGCCCAAGTGAAATGTGAGCACCTTTCCTTAATGCCCACATATTTAGGGTTCTTTTTTAGTGGGATTCTTTGAATACTTTTAATGTTACCTCATATTTATTCAGCAACAAAAAGAGATGATTCAGAAATAAAGATTTATGTTTAAAGTCAGTAAGAGAGAAATAGAAATTGAGAACAGCAGGGAAACAATGAAGTGTGGGGACAGTGGGTCTGCAGGTCTGTCTGCTACTTCTAGAGAGCTGCTAAGAGAGTTCTCACCGTACTAGGAACTCAACTGTAGCTCTGATGGGCTATTTCCAGGCAAGCAACAAGAGGTAGAAAACATTTTGGAAAATGCCATTTTTATTTATTAATTAATGTGGTTATAGTTTTAAGACACACTGGTAAAATAAAATTTAAAAAAAGACCCATTGGTCAGGAAACTAACTCTTGAGAAAGTAGAGGTTTGATAAAAAAAAATAAATAAATAAGAAGAATGCTATAAAGGTGGATTCAACTAATTTTAACTTTAAATGCCCTTGGTGATAATACGCAATCTGTAATTAACTGCAGCAAATAGTTGGGGGCTGGGGGGGATTGGTATTTCCTTTTCTTTATTTTGCTCTGCGTGTGTTTATGTAGTTTTTGTTTGTTGTATCCACTGAGGGTTTGGGATGAATCACATTTCAAAATTGTAGGTAAAAACAGCTTTGCAGCTTTCCTTTCAGTGAAGGTAAATTGCTCCATAAAATCTAATCAGAAAATGGATTATTCCTTTGTCTTCTCAAAGGTTCTAGTCCTAAGTTAAATGTTGGTCATGAAATAAAGGAAATAAAGGAATCATTATTGAAGGGGCAGAAAGAAGTTTTTTCTTTTTTTTAAATTATATCTTCTAAAGACCCAGGGACTTCGTCCACCTCCAATTTAATCTGTAGCGGTCTTATAGGTCAGAATCCAGTAACTTCCACACAGAACCAGTTTGCAACTTAGAAACTTTCAGGTCTCATTCTTGACCCAACACAGCTGGAGGTCAGTGGATCCAGCCAGTCTCCCTTTCTGTGTCCCTGCCTCTCCTCCTACTAGAGAATGAGACTATTGGCAAACACTATCAAACACTTTTTCCACCACTTTCACTCTCTATAATCATTAACCTCTAACTTCCTCTATTCACTCTGGTGTCCACTTTTGTTCCCAGAATCAGATAAAGGAACGTACATTTATTTAAATAGGCACAGGTCATTGTCACTCTGGAGAAAAGGGGGCAATTGTTTATACTCTCCTCCTTGGCTCCTCTAACTGGCAGTGTCAGAATTTCCATAGGACGGTTACAAGCAAAATCTATGAACATGATGGCAACTTTTCTCTCTGGTAAAATAGCCCCCAAATTCCCACTGAGAGACTAAGAGATTTTATTTACAGCAAACCCAAACTGGCCAAGTGTCCCAGGCTTCCAGGCTGGGATTCGTATGCCAAAAGTTTTTACAATGTCTGTGTAAAATATATAAATGTTCGCATAAGGCTTCATGTTTGACCAACTCCAAGAGGTCAAGTAATCAAAGACCAACCAGCCCTGCCATCTATGATAACACCATGTGCTATTTTCAGAGCTGTAGGCAACAGTTACAGTAGGACAAAAATTCCAAGTGATTAGGAACAAGCCCATGGCAAGTTGAGGGTTGGTTAAGGATTCCTAATCAGCTGACAACTGTAGGCTTGGGAACATGCAATATTTGTGTCATGGTGTGAGCGCAGCATGCTTGAATAGTTCATGAAGCACTGCAGGACTGAAAACTATGAAAAGCATAAATGGATCGATAAACACATAGCATCATCATTATTGTTTTGCCAGTATTGTTTGACTGAGGCCACTATTGGATGGTCTGATTTGTCTCTCAGGTAAATAATGATGTTTGTTTCTTCTTCAAAAGAACACTAGGATGAAGGTAGTGCTTTTGGCACGATGCAACAATTCTGATTTTTAAAAACTATATACACACATGAATTGTTCTTGCACCATGTTCTGTCTTGGGAAAGCAATGGCTGGCACCAGGTATGTTTCCTTTTTTATTCTGAAGGCTCCCATCAACCTCAAACAGATGCAAATCACTTCAACTTGTCATAGTGTTATTTTGTTTATTCGCAAACTTCAGGAGAGCCTTGCAAACTTCCAAAATTTCTCTCAATTCAAAGAGGAGGAAAGTTTAGAACACAGTATTGGTTTGTTGTTTTTTTTTTTTAATAGAACTTACTGGGGTGACATTAGTTAGTAAAATTATACAGATTTCAGGTGTTCATCATCTGTATATTGTATTATGTATTCACCACCCCAAGTCAAGTCTCCTTTCATCATCATTTATTCCCCCTTTACGCTCTTCTGCCTTTCCCCACCCTCTTCTCCTCTGGTAATCACCATGCTGTTGTCTGTATCTATGAGGTTTTTGTTTGTTTGTTTTGTTTTTATTTCATTTTTTGTTAATGCCTTCACCTTTTTCACCCAGCCCCGCAACACCTGTCAGTCTGTAGAACACAGCATTTGAATGTTCTGCCCAGATTCCTCACACACACCAGTAACGAGTAGAAGAGGGCTACACTCTTTCTTACCAATCCCGTGACCTCATCACTATTGCATTGAAGTGACACCAAAAGGTAAAAAACTCTGGGCTTCACATCTCCCTAGCACATTGTAATATAAGTGACCGCATGCACTAGTTTAAATATTATAGCATAGGTTGTATGTCAGATGAAATAATGACATTTTGGAGGCTTAATAGAAAAAAATAATCATATTCAGTTTTTAGGCAAAAATGTGCTGAATCTTTAGCACATATCAGTGAAATTGCTAGAATCTGGTGTTTCACTTTTTTAAATACCACAACATTTGAACCTTTCAGCGATTCCAAAATCAACTCCCTCTGGGAAAGATAGTGTGCTTAAACATTTTTTTTTAATTTAAAAATGTAACATAAACACAAACAGCTAACTAAACAAGCTGCCCATAAAATCAACAGTCTAAGCAGCCCTGAAGTATTTTACAACATCCTTCAAGACTATTAAAGGCAACAGATATACCGTCTTACCAGTAAGGGAAAATGTCCCTCTTTTCTTTTCTTTTCCTTTCTCTTCTTTTTCTCCAGGCTTTTAAACCATTGTGTTAGTGATTTCTTACATCACAGGCAGATATATTTGAAATGGAGTTAGGTGATATCCTTCAAAGAGTAAAAAAGTTGCTAGGTTGGGATAATGGTGGAATAATGATGGGACAAGTACAAGTTCCCTAATTCCCAGGGATTCCTCAGGATGCACCAGTCCCTAGGGAAAAAAGAGCTATACATCCAATATCCCAGCACTCCAAGGGGTTCTGGGCATCCAGGAAGGTAGCTACTCTTTCTTCACCAGAGAAAGGGCAGCACCCTAGCAAGGGATGTGCTTTGACAATAGTAACTACCAAAAGAGGCAATATCAATAAGAATAACTGGTATTTATTAGGCATTTGTCCAGTGCTAAGGGCTATAGCAACTTATTACTAAATACTAAAATTATCTAATACTAAAATTATCCTAATTTAGTATCCTAATACTAAAATTATCCCCATTCTAAAGGTTAGAAAACTTGGGCAGAGTAAGATTAAATGTCTTGCTAAGGTCTTGCTCTAACAAGTGGCCAAACCAGAATTGAAACTCAGAATTGAAACTCAAAATGGACTCCAGTGTGTTAACCATACACTGTTCTCTCTCTTCTGAATCTGTTTGTCAGTATTTACCGTAGCACAGCCTACCAATTGTAAGTTCTGAGACTGGAGGGGACTGTGTGCTCTTTGTCCTTGCACAGAGCACAGAAATAATAGCCTTGCTGTTGACTTGAATGAAGTCTGTTCCTATTGTTAAATCAACTGAGCAAGTATTTCCTGGTGTGTTTGCTCAAAGAACCATGCATCAGGGGTAGATGCAGAGGTGAAGGACCCATGCTACTGCCCTCGAGGAGCTTACTTTTTAGTGGGGAAACAAACACGTGTATAATTTACTCTGCGGCACAGAGTGGACCCTTGACAGCATGGAAGGCAGAGCAGACTGACGTTGCTAACAAGTTCACAAAATGGATCTAAACCAAGGGCCCTTCACCTGGTACCCTCTCTTGCACACTACTATAGACATCTCTCCATGCCAGGTAAATGTGTGAGGGAGATCACATGTCATCATTACAACATTCTGAGGTGAGTACTCCTATTTTATACTCTCATTTTACAGAAGAGGAAACTGAGAGCAAGAGAAGAGCCTAGTGATTGTCAAGGTCACACAAGTCCTGTGTGGCGAGTCCGGATCCAAGGCACATGTGTAAGCCCAGGTCCTCTACGAAACAGTTGAGACTGAGTTAAATGAGCAAGGGTTTTATTAAGGAAAAATGTCTGTCTGAAAGGAAATAGGAGAGAATCGGGGAAGCTTAAGCAAGCTGTAAGAAAACAGTGTAAGTCTGACCCCCAGTGAAGGACAGAGGGAGAGTAGGTTGACTGAAGCATCCTAGATGTCTGTACAGTCCAAGAAAAGTCCTTGAGCCAAAGCTGGCCCATAAAGGAAAGGAGTCTCTATTCCCCAGAAATGAGTCTGCCTTGGTGTCACTCCCACACTCAGTCTTGGGGCTTAGGGAAGGAGCCTGCCCTAGGCAAGTCCACTATAGCCAGAGGAGAGGGTCATATTAAGGGAAAAAATGGCCGTTCCCACCATAATCACATAGCAGATAGGATGTGGTGGTTTCCAGGCAAAAAACAAGAAGCTGGGCTAACCAACACTGTGTCCAGTCTACATACCTCTCATTTTTTTGTTAAAGAGGCAGCCACTCCATCAGGAGCACAAGTCTCTCAAAATGTGCACCTTGACCTCTGGTTTTAAAAGTCACATTCCAAAGTGCTGAGTAAAATCACATGACACTCACTCGGCTTAGCTCCCAGAGAGGAAAGGCTGACCTAACTCTCCTGAATTTGAGCTTGTGATTTCCCGAAGTAAAAAGATATCAAAGTTGGTACTGAGACATCTAAATTGTCCTCCGCATCTCCAAACCAAGCCAGCAAAATAGCAAGAGCCTATCCTTTTTAACAGGTAAGGCGCTGACCCGGACCATCTTTTCAATCATCCACTGCTCTTTCTCTACCCCTCCCCCCATTTTTCCCTTTTTAGGATAAAGTCAGTGCGAAGTTAGGACCTTATGCTGTATAATAGACTAAAATTCCATTCTGGACAGTATTGTCCCAGCATTTTTATAGGGTGCCAGGCTTTTCTTAGAGTTTATGTCATACCATACACTCAACTTGTTTGGAGTGGGTAGAAGTGGAAACATAGTCTATTGAAAATATCCCTGCTTTCTCTCTGAAATTTTAAAAAACCTATTATCATCTTTCATTTAGCTTCTGTCTCTCAAGCAAAAAATCTCATAAAGATAGGCAAGGAGAAAAGAAGAGTTTACAGTACCCACGGGGTTAGCGTTTGCTCACTGAATACTGTGCCACTCCTCTATCGATAACCATACAAATGGGGCTCAGCTCACACCTTTGGTCAGGATGGCACCCACTCCCTAAACCAGCATCTACCACCATTGGGGATCAGGGGCAGCTCATGACATCATCAACTACAGCTACTGGAGAGATGTTGGGATCTTGAGGCACCAGACATTGTTTCACCTCTTGGGGAGGCAGCAAATTTTAATCAAGATTACTACTATTGCCATTGTTATTAGCTCTCAGTGACCTTCTTAATCAAAAAGTTTGTGGATAGCTTTCTTCTGAAATGCTAGGAGCTAGGATTAGCCCTAAGAGATGACAGGAGAATGTGAATGACCCCTTCAAGTTGTTTTCTGGCTTCATAAATATCTATGTATGATACATAATGTATAATAACGTATACTGCAAAATCAAATCCCTCTCAAACTCATTCCCCACTGAGTTGGCCAACTCTTTCTTCAGAGAAATAAATTCCCTCATCCAACCCTGGTGAGCTAGAGAACCAACATTTTTAAAAAAATCTTACCTTCCCTGGTGTCAATAGGAAACAATATTTACTCACTACTGTTCTCCTTTCAAAAATCTGTCTAGTTGCGTACTAGAAACAGCTTCAGCTGGTTTGTTTGTCTTGGACAAGCTGTTGAAGTGAAAAGTTTTTGCTTGGTTGAATGTGGGACAGTTTCATAACCCTTCAAGAAGTGCCCTGAAGGTGGGAGCCAGCTCCAGTGGCTGCCTCTGACATGCCTCCACTTGCTGCCCATGGTCAAGGGTGGCCAGTGTAATTAAATTAACACAATGAGCAAAGCAACAGATGCAACTGAGACCAAATCCCTGAGAGCTTTTGTTTTGTCACTGTCATTGTCTGCAACAAAGAAGTCACATGTGAGAGCCTGGGAAGGGAGCCAAATGCGAACCAGACAACATCCCAGCTGGTTTTGAATGGCCTCCGCTGATCGTGTGTGTGCATGGGAACCATGATACTTGGAGCAGAGTCGGCTTTCCTCAAGTGAGCTTCTGCCCATGGCTTTGTTGCAATGTCGACACAAGCCCAGAAGAAATAGGCTGGATCCCTCTGTCCAGACTTTACACCTCAGCTTTGAGACAAAATGAAAAGACTCTCCCTGTCGGGGAAAGGATAACATCTATGTGGTGGACCAATCTAACCTCAGGTCTTTTTGCTTCAGCATCATGAATGTGAAGAGTGAAGCAAGAAGATATTTAAATTTCTTCTTCTGAAAATCTGGGATTTAATTTGGCTTCAGATGAAGATTGAAGATTAAACACCTCATGTGGCTTTCTTTCAATTTATTATTATTTCATTCTTGAGTATTTTTCTACTTTGGGTATTTTCCACAGCCTTAGAAATATCTTTTTTTCTCTAAGTTGGTATACCTCTTAAACAGAAAAAGGTAAAACTGAAATTAGCATATTTTTAGACTTGTTAATTTGGTCAGTAGCTTGGTAGAGAGGTAAGTATCCTTAATAATAACTATCTGGAGTTTCGATTGTCACATACCTCATCAGCAGGGTTTGCTGAGAATTGAACAGAAACATTTCAAGGTGTTTGGGGTGATAGTGATCCTACTATGTGGCCTCATATGTATTTCTGCCATTTTTCTGAGTAACTCCTCTAAAAAAGTAAACTAAGATGTAAGATTAGGAATACAAATTTACTGGTAGTTTAACAGTAGATGCTTTATTCAGCAAGAAATACATATTAAGTGGGCTTAATAAATGGTCTATGATATTTGGGGAAGTGCCAGGATTTTAAATAATGGCATTTCAAGCTATCCTATACAAATGACCAATTTCTTTCGATAAGCTTTTTTTCAGTGGCCCCTGAGCTAGATATTTTAATAAGCATTTTTACACAATGATGCCATCTTCCTTCTGTTCAGTCACCATAGGATATTGACATTAACTTACAAAGTACTAACTGGCTTTTATGAAGGACTTGGTGATAACTCCAATATTCCAGGTAGAGCTGAAAAACATGTGTTAGAAAAAATGACCAGCTCTGGCTGGTGTCGCTCAGTGGATTGAGTGCCAGCCTGCAAACCAAAGGGTTGCCCATTTGATTCCCAGTCAAGGTACATGCCTTGGTTGTGGGCCAGGTACCAAGTAGGGGGCGCATTGACAGGCCACCACACATTGATGTTTTTCTCGTCTCTTTCTCGCTTCCCCTCTCTCTGAAAATAAATAAATAAAAACTTTAAAAAAATAAAAATTTATAAATAAAATAAATGTCAAAAACAAAAACAAAAAAGAAAAAATAACCAAGTCCCTGTGGGCCTTAGCCCAAGGACTAGTAGTTGATTCTGCCTCAGCTTCTCATCCTCTCCAAGCATCATGTCCAAGTAAACGTAAAGGTCCCTTACAATGATCTGTAAGCTCCTAACAATGATCGGGTGAGTGATTATCTTAGCCAGAAGGAAGAATTTGGAGATTCCAGCTACCGTGGAAAGAACTATTGTTTTTGGTCTTGATGGAGACCTGTTCTCAGATAAAGGGCCACTGTGAATTTTAAACCCTGTTCTGTGCCAACAATTACCCATTACATTCTATTCTCCTAGAAGGGCCTCCTGGCCAGAGTTGAAAACAAGAGAAGCACCTAACGTTAATGTATGCAAATGCCACTTCCTCCTGGGTTTTACTTCACATCTTATGTATCTAAATAAACTTTGCTGTTTAAATATATTTGAGTATAAAATAACTATAAAAAAGCATAATAATTTGATTATAAAACATTCATTTGTTCATATATTTAATTCATTCTATAGTTATGTACTGAACACCTGCAAAATCCTGGGCACTATTCTAAACATAGGCTGTAACTGAACAAACAGCCAAGTCCCTACTATCATAGAGCTTCTGTTCTAAGTAAAATGCAGTATTCCTTGGATGAAAGCATTGCTTGTTGATGAGTGAATGGTAGCACCAAAGCAAGGAACCTTGGAATTTTAGTCCAGGCATGGTTACTTTCCAACAAAAATAAAATACTGATAATAAAAGGAGTAAGATGGCTGATGCTGATGATGTTGATGATGATGGTACTTATGTAGCACTTGCATGTGCCAGACCTATTATAAGTGCTTTGATGTTCTAAGTCTTTAATCCTTAATCTTACAAGGTAAAAACTATGTCAGCATGTCTGTGATGCCACAGACTCCAAATCAATTACAAATTTTCCCAATCTTCTACTTCTATAACTATGTCTTTCTCCAAAGGGCAAAAAAAAGAAGACATAAAAAAGGAATACCCTCTTTTGACAAAAATTAAAACATAGCAAAATGCAATAAAACAACAGATGATAACCCCCCAAATGTGACTTTTTTCCCCTCACCAGGAAAAGATGCTACAAGCCAAGAGACTGAATTTTTTAGGATCTGCTTTCTATCCATAAATCTGTGATAGCAGCACATGAGTAGAAACATGTGTTTGCATGGTCATAAAGCAATCTGTGGTCCCCATGCCACCAGGGGCACATAGAAGTAGCTTGGGTGAGATTTAGCTAAAAGCCTATTTCCTTAAATACATTTTTCTCAGAAAAACCTAGCCCAAGCTCTCTATTAGGTTGACTGGTAAGGCATAAGATATAGAAGGTTGAGACTCAATGTTAAAAATAGATGATGGGTAAGGTATATAAAACTTCCCCATTAATGTCACTTTTTCTCTCTTATTTTTAGGAAGTACATTTGAAGAACGCAAGTAGAGGGAATTCAGGAAATAAGAATTACAGAATGTAGGAAGACCTTCCTGAAGAGTGAAGAATGACATGCCACCAGCAGGGTCCTTTGCTGTGCATGAGTTACCTGTTAAGCACCAGAAAATCTACCAAAAAAAATAAGTTTGATAACATTTTAAAAAATGAGCATTCCCCCCAATGAAATACACAAGTAAACATTTCAAACATTGTCTTTAGAAGTGATTGTTAAAAGCTTTGCACCTTGCAAAAAATGGTCCTGGAGTTGGTAGATTGCTGTTGATCCTTTATCAATAATGTTCTATAAAGAAAAAATATATCTATATATCTATATATATATATATATATATATCTTAGTCCCTGCCTCTCAAGAGCCACAAATGCATGGGTGTTGTCTAGATCCAGTTGCACTAAATTTGCCTCTGAATCTTGGCTACTGGAGCCATTCATTCAGCAGTCTTGTCTAAGTGGTTTATTAATTTTTTATTTGCACTTCTTTCTACACAACACAGGTTGTTTGTTTTACAGTATCTGATGACCTTGTTTGTCTGTCTCCATCCATCCCCCTTCATCACCGTTACATTTGCCAAATTTGGCCTCCGCCATAGCAGCAGCAAGCAGTCAAGTGGCATACCGATTTTCAATCCACGAGATTCTATCTGTGGCATTTATACCAAATATAAGTTGGATGCCTTTATTTTAGACACAAAGCTTTATTTTTCCACATCTTGCTTAAAAAATGCAAATAGTTGCAACTTTGAGGCCAAACGTTTTTAAGTGTATGTGTTAAGCATAGAAAGTCTCAAACTCTCAACAGTTCCTTCAAATGATGAGTTAGTGTGCGACTTAATTAGCAACTTCTCCCTCTTAATTTTTTCCGTGTAGAGCACTATGTAAATTTCACATATCAACAATACCGGATATATCAAACAGTATGTAAAACTCTCTTTTTTAGGACAATGGTGCTATTTTGTAGTTTGTTATATGAAAGAATCTGGCCGAAACGGTAAAAGGTGAAAGCAAAACAAAAGAGGATGCCTGGACCCAGAGATGACACAGAGGGGAAGGGTACTAATAATCCACCCACCTGGGAAAGAAGGCAAGTACCCCCGATTATGCCTTCCAAGAGAAACTGAAGACACAAAGTCCACCGATGCAAATTTGTTTGGCGAGTCCAGCAAGGAGTGGGAAAAACAGAAGGCTAGGAGTTTAACAGCCCTGGTTTCTTTTTCTCACTGAAGAACAAACATCTGCCGACTCGGCCATGGACTCACCACTTTGTGACCTTGGGCAAGTCACTTCACCTCTCTGTGCCTCAGTTTCCTCATCTGCAAAATGGGGCAATACGTCATCTACCTACCTCACAGGGGTGGTATGAGGATTAAAAAGATAAAGCTCCAGATTATTATCCTGGGTTGCTATGAAGGTGCAAATTCAGAGCCCTTGAGTTGCTGGGATGCAAGGAATTCTATAAACAACACCTGTAGAGCATAGCTAGAAAACTGATTAGCCTAATGTTCCCGACATGCTAATTTTTGTCAATAAAGCTATCCGATTATATACCCAGCTAGCTAGTTGTGAAAAGCTAGCAGCTTGATCTCTTCTAAAACATTTTCAAAATAAGTTAGAGACATTGGATTAACAACTTGATTTTGAATTCTGCATTTGGGTTTATAAATACAAAGCAAAAGGAAAGGAAAAGAAAAAAAGGAGAAAAACAAAAAGATTTTTACCAACAAAGTGATTACTCAATTTGTTAACACTCACTGAGTATTCCAAGCAGTTATTAGAAATCTAGTAATACTTCTTTCAATACTATAAATGATACTCAGTCCATTTTGAAAAACACAGGTATTCATTTTTTAGGCAATATTAAAAATGGCCCAAGATTTCAACTATCAAAATAATATCTGATAAAAAATTGTAGTTCCTTTCTTTGATAAATTTTGCTTTTATCCTTGGCCATATATGTATATATACTTATATACATATATATATTTTAAATTTTTTGTTAAAATATACTTGACTAGAGTTGCTAGTCGAGAAGCAAAACTTTCCTTCACAAGTAGAAATTTTCCCTCACGTCTGCCTAGAAGAGTGGCCCCCAGGCCTCCATGGATATGTCTTATCCATTCAACTAAAAATTGGCATCAAGAAAACCCAATGGTGATGACAAGCCCATAGTGACCTAAAAAATGTTTCCTGTCTATGTACCAAGATTTTCTTATTAGAGCAATGAATCGCCCACCATTTGGATCTTTTATCTGCCCTATAACTTTTGGATGAAAAGCAACCAGGTTGGATTATTATTGGAAAATATATATGGAAAACAAAAATGACATCTTTAGTTTTCATCCCACCAGTTCACCTCAAGGTTTAGAGGCCGGAAATGAAAATACATACATACATACTTCCTGGAATTCAGAATATATGCAAAAAGAAGGTCTATTTGGTGAGTGCCCCTGCTCAGCCAACAAGTATTTTAACACTCAGTCCACAGTGTTATTTGCATTGAGCATCTCAGGCATGCTGAGCAATGTTCTGGCCACTATGGACAGATGTAAAAAAAGCCAGAAGTCATTTTTACCCTTCATCTGTTTTCCAGACATACGGGTTCTATGGAGCAAGGTGCTGCACCTCCCTTCTCAAAATGGCACTTCTAATTTTTAGTTTTTGTTCCCAGAGTATACCTTTTTAAGTTACTGACTCCCAGTATTACTTTATGCAATCTTCTGCTGACCTACAGGTTTCCAGACCTAGTTGGACAGGATAATTCTAAGAGTGTCTATGACTTACTTGATTGATTTAGTAATTCTATTCACAGTCCAGATGCTCCAGTGAGGAAAGCTTAAATAGGCAAAGACATCATCTTTCTTAACTTTTCCCAACACATAATCCTCTCCAACTGTAGTATAAGTTATCTAATTAAAAATTAACTAATCATTATACTAACCCACTATCTTATTTTCAAATGAATTAAAACTAGGAGACAATTTTTTGTAAACTCCAAAAGTCAGTTTATCACCATATACTACAGCTGAACGACCCAGGATGGACAGAAAGGGATCGACTAAAAGTTAAAAACTAAAAACTTTATAAGCTTTGCTCTGGAATTTTAAACTGAAGCAATTTCAAGATATTCATGAAACAGTCATAAATATTAGTAAGAATTAGCTTTCAGTTCATAGGCTTGTCATTTAAGTGATGACACAGAATACCTAACTCAAAGTTTTGTTCCCATTTCTCCAAATAGTATAATGGCATTGTTGAAACATTTTAAGAGGAGGAGGCTCCGTTGAAAACGCTAACGCATCTTTCCATCAGAATCCACTCTTCTAGAGCTAGAGAAAAACTCTCCCAACACGTCCGTCATATACACACACACTCAGAGCCCAATGCAATACTAAGAGAAAAATCACTTCTTTGAAAAATCTTATTAAAAAAAAAAGGCTGGCCTCCCTAAGAATCCTTCCCCTCTGGGGGATGTCACTGTTTGTGTGGATGAAAGCATCTCATGCCCTGTGGCTCCAGGGTTTCTGTTACTAGTTTATGCACTTGGGAGTATGATTAAAATGGAAGATGTAGCACAGTTTTGCTTTCCCATTTATTGTTTGGCCAGCTATGCCAATGTGGTGCTATTGTTTCTTTAAGAAAGTACTTGACTAAAAAAAAAAGGAAAAAAAGAAAAAAAAGAAAGCATAGACATATTTTTTTAAAGTATAAAAACAACAATTCTATAGCTAGATGGCTTAATAAGGCAGCATTTGGTCTAGTCACCACCACCTTTCAACTTTTTATCACTCACAAGTTGCGGACTGTTCACCAAATTGTGAGTTTGGGGATGTAGGGGCAGAAGATGGAAATTGTTTAGAATCAGAAGGCGCCATTATTTTGTTGGCTCTCAAACTCAGCAAAATCAGCACTATGTTACCCAATCTGAACACCTTGATCAGAGCATGGAATATAAATGGGGGGAGGGGCGATTACCTAATAGGCAAATGGCAGAACTAAACAAATGATTACATTACTTATTGATTTTTTTTTTTTTTTTGGTGCTCTCTGCTCTAAAGCAGATATTCAGTAAGTGGAGAAAATAAAAACAAAGAGAAAAAATGCATAGATTCACCTGCTAAAAATAGCTTCTGCCACATCTCCTTGAGTAAATCTTTGGCATTTATTAGTATATAAAAGATATTCTCCCTTCATCTAAACATCTCAAAGAGCAATAGCTCCCATTAAAAGCAATCACTGATCTCATTGGGAAATGTTGAAAAGCATTTGCCTTTGAGATGGGGGTTACCTACTGTTAAGGAAAGAGAAGAATTTATGAGAAATTGTTGAAAGAGATGGCTAACAATCTGTGAAGATTTTTTTGTTTTTGATTTCTATTTTATACAGTCTTTATGAATATCTAAGTATTCAAAACTGACTTGGTTCTTTCTTCTTTTTTCATATTGGAATGAGGGATGATAAGTTACACCCACATAGACGCTTTAAAACTATAGGCTAGATAGAAATGTATGTTTGACGTGTTGAAACTATAATCAGACTATTTAAAATGTTTTTGCTATTTTTAATCTTAAAAGACTGTACTAATTTATTAGAGACAAATCCTGTTGGGCTCTCTTCATGAGGAAGAACCTTCCCACTCAAATCATGTGGGCTTTCCCAGCAATGTTTTCAAAAGATAAATCTGATTTATGCATTATTATGGCATCATTTACTTTACATTTTTAAAATTTTTAAATAGAAGAATTGTGATTCTTTATATCCCTCTCCTACAATGATCATAAAGTCCAGAATCCGAGGGGGCAAAAACAAGAAGAAAATTTTGTTGGTTCCTTGTTTCTGGTTTGTTTGTTTGTTCGTTTGTTTTCAATGCTAGTATTTAATCCTATAATACATATTTGCTTATTGATATTTTAATATTCTAGAAGACTTTCCAGTTAGGTATTAGAAACTGATGCATAGATATCTTTTTTGTATGACTTCTATTTTTTTTTTTTTTAAGAAAAGGGAGATGAGAAGACTGTCTGAAGCTTTAAGTGCGTATGGTACAAGATAAAGATGTCAATTTAAATAGCCAAGTCCTATCTGAAATAGCACTTCTTTTAGGAAACCTCTCATAGATAAGACAGAGGTCCAGAGAATTTTTGAAAATGTCTGTATTCCTCCCAGTCCTTATTCATTTAGTATCAGCCTCAAAAGTTGATAAAGGACTGGCCAACCTGAAGCCCTAGAATTAAAGGGACCTCTTTAAAAACATACATTTTACATGTTGCCTGTTAATTTATGATTATGTATTGATTTTAAACATGGTCCTTTTCCATTCTTCAGCTGCCATCTATAAGGCCTGTCAAGGGGGAGAAAACAATTTTTTAATTAAAAAAAAAAAGGAAACACAAAAGTCCATTATCACTGCCTATTTGAAATATGAGTTAACATGGAGGAGATAGAGTTCCTCTTAATTAACCCCTGCAGAATTATCTCCAAAATGGCCTTTCACAATCCTTAGAATCTGCCCTTTTTTAATTTCCCAGGCTAACTCTACCCTAACATTATACATTATCCATTTTCTTTTGCCCAAAATGCACTGGTGTAAAAGTAGGAAAAATGAAAACAGGACTCACAAATCCCTTCCAAGCCACCCACTGGCCCCACTCACTCACCCTTGGCAAAACCACTTCTGTTAATCCCTTAATCTGATTTTGTTTGGATATTTATCTTGTACCTGCTGCTATACACACTGCAGGAGGGACTCTGGAACCTCAAGCTGTCTACTCACATCTCCTATCTGTGTCTGTGTATCATTAATATGTCTATTCAAAATAGCAAAACCTTTCAAACATGCAGCTTATATTCAGTTTACATAAGGGCCCCAAATACCATGTCATATATCTGTTTACTAAGAGGATTAATAAACTATGACAAATGGGATTACATCACATTCATATGCTTTTATCACACTTATCAGCTAAGAGTGATAAATAAACTTACAGACGCTGAATTAATTTGCCCTGTTACTTTGGAACCAGTAAATAATGATTGGTCATTCATTATGTCTTAGTTCAAAATCATATTTTTATTAAATTAACTCTGATTGTATTTGAAATTATTATTCATTTATGGCAGAGGAATATCAATCCTAATGACTTCTAAAAATGTAACTAACTGAATCATTATCTTACATTTACTGTTTAATAAGCATATTTTGAAAATGTATGGCTAGAGCGTCATAATAAAATTATATATCTTTCTTTAGTAATTACATTAAAATTAATCATGTTTGATTAATTCGTTCTTCTGGACGATGTTGGTGTAATGTGTCATTCCTGAAGAATTCTACTGTTACATAGCATTTTTATTAATTAAAGTCATTGCAACAAATAAACATGAAAACTTACCCAGAAAAATAAAACTAATCATACACCAGAATGGAGATATCTTATAGAATTTCCAGGTCATATGTAAAAACAAATATGCTTCAAAGAACTTGTACAAACTATATGAGATGCATGAATTGTAAAATATCTTCATTAACAATAAAGCAGGTTTAAGTAACTGACCCCATTCCCATAACTCATTCCAATAATGAGTTATAATCCATGACATAAAACATTTGGGAAAAGATTTTCTATCATATATATGGCACATGTAATATACAAGTAGCATTTCATACATTTCCATGTTGAGAGATTTTATAAGAATGTGATCTCTCAGCATTGAGTTTTTGTTTCAATTAATCTATTTTTTTTACTGAATAAATACTGTGAATATCAAACCCACAGCAGCATCTGTAGAAGACAACATGGAAAGATTACCCATTTCCTTTTTGTTTAAAAGCATCTCATTTTATTTTCCTTTTCTTAAACCCTCTGTGAGCTATTTGTAAAATAAAGGCTCACAAGCTTTCTGCTTGACTTTAGGTAACTCACAACAATACTGGAGTTTTCTTTCTTATTTTCTCTCATGCAGCTCACCATCACTTCCAACCTCATTTCCTCAGAGTTTCCGGGGCTCACCCCAGGACTAACATTCTTGAGCCATCTCATCCTCTCTGTGCTCAGCATCTTGCCTCCCATGGCCATGAGCTTCCAAATGCATTGCTTCTCCATACCCTCTATCCTGGACAATACTTTTCTCCCTTCCCTTTTTACCCATCCACACTAAGCTAATCGGGGTACAGCCTTTCACATAAGGTTTTGTGGATGACAAAGTGGGAAGGCAGATAAGTACAGGGCACAAAATGGCTGCCAGTGCCAAGCCATCACTGTTACTAAATTCCACGAAGGAATTTCTGGCTGCTCATTTGCTTCCTGCCATCTTAGTAAGATCCCTTCTTCTCTTCTGCAACCTTTCCCAGGAATTACTTTCTATCCAACCCTTCAACCTCTCTCTCACAAAGAGCTTTGCAAGAAGGGCCTGCTACCTTCTTATGCAGAGAAATCTTTCCCCACCACAGCTTCACTTGGTGTGGGGGAAGGGGCAGGGCCCTGCTCACCTTTTAATACTGAATATGGTGGAATGGTGTTTTTTCCTAAACAAAAGAGCAATTTTGACCCTGAGAGGAATTCTGTCTTCCTTCAAGGTCATGTAGGTCAAAACACAGCCTCCTTTGAACAGAACATTATTTTTTCCCTGTAAGATATGCATGAGTGATAATTGTCACCACACCCCAACAATAATGATGGTTAATAGTTGCCAAGCACTTACTATGGATCAGTCACTATGCCAAGTGGTTTGTCTATATTATCCCATTAGTCCTTATAGAAACTCTATGTGTCAGGCACTATTATGAACCCAGTTTGACAGATTAGGAGATGGAGGCTCAAAGGCAGAGCTTACTGAAGGTCGCAAACAGTCGAGGCAGGCTGGAATCTGGATCCGAGGTCATCGAAACTGCATTTTTCCTAGCCAGTCGTAGGGACAGTTCCATATTCTGATGAATACATTTTTGTTCAAGTTTGGTTTTACATACTACAGGCAGATTTATAGCTAATGGCACCTTTGAGTGATAAGCCATTTTTGAATATGACATTATTAAGATAAATAAGCATTTCTGCTCCATAACCCATGTCTCTAACCAGGTTTTCACTGCCACTCGTTGCCCCTCAGGTCCCGTGTGTGACATCCAATGGTAAACCAATCTCAGGGTACCTCAGTGAGAAAGGGTACGTCTTGGGTCCTTATACAGCCCAGAAATAAACCTTTCCACATAAGTGAAGCTAGAAGCTTTAAGCTGATCATAAAGAATCTAGAAGCTAGAAGCTAATTCATAAAGAAGCTAGAAGCTGATCATAAAGTCCTGGCCACTACACACCAATATGTGGTCTCAAGGGACACAGTGGAATCAGGGTTTCCACAGACCAAACTGTGGACTCTCGGAGTGAGCTTCGTGAGACCCATATTCCTATAACCCTGCCCTTCAATAAGGCCTTAGTCATCCACTCCTCAGGTTCCCAGTGGGTATCACACTAGCCCTTAATGGCATTTTGAAAAGGTGCAGGGACATTTGGGGTTGTCATTCACAATGACTGAGGAGGGCATTATTGGCATTCACTGAGGAGGGATTAGGGCTCCAGACATTTCAGGTAGATGACAAACCTATTTATAATCCCCTAAGCCTAGAATATAACTCTAATTAATTTATAAATCATTTCATGATTTCAACAGAAGCTGGATTTTCCAGGAATACAATTGCCACGTTAAGTCAAGGGGAAGGTGGTACTTTATTTCATTTGGAACTTTACCAAGTGCTGTCCACTGCTGCAGAAAAAAAGTCGTGGATGGCAAGGGTAGTTTTCTGTTTGAATCTCTCCACTCTCCACTGGTGTCAGTCTGCCAGAAGCTGTCACATCCAGGATTTGCCATGTAGGGATTAACATCTGACCACTGCATCTCATTCTCAAGTAGAGCTGTGCCTGAGGATTTCTGTCTTGTAAGGCATGTTATTTTATTATAAATAGTTTTCATTTTACTTCTCCCTGATATTACATTTCAGGCCTCATTTTGATTTTTGTTGAAACTATATATGCCAGTATTATCCATGAATTTCACTTTGGGACATTAAAGGGTTGATCGTAAAATATTCATTATACAAAGGGGAGCTTTGGGTCTGATAGCGCTGAACCACTGGGCTATCTACACACACCAGTTATGATCCTCCCTGGGTGACAAAGGACAGGTGGAGGGAAGAGCTTTTGCCCTCTTCTCAGGGAGGCGTCTTTAAAGTGTGAAGTTGAGCTGAAAGCTGGTGTCTTTCTCACCTTGTTTATGAATAGAGATTAAACCTCCTCGGGATCCAATAAAGGATAATGGTTATGGTTAATACAACATCTGGTTTCTAAATGTTCTTTCCTTCACCCTGTGATGGGATGGGATGATTTTGAAAAGAATAAAGCAATCACTAAAAAACAAAAACAGATGTAAATTGGATTGGAGACAATTGCAGCAGTACATCAGAAGTAAAATTCGACCTTAGATTTCAAGTGAAGTAGGAAATGTGGCCTTAAAAGGGAGGTTTCTCTTTTTAATGGTTTACTACTAGAAAAGTAAAACATTGAGCAACTGTCCTATGATTTCCTAATGCAACTTGGTTTCTTTAACTCAGTGGCTCCTGCTTAGCCCTCCACCTCCTCCAGAGAGAACAGTGGGGAGAATCTCTCTCTAAGTGGAAATTGTGGGGCGAGGGTGTCATGGTCCCTGTTTGTGGCTATTTCCCCATATGAGTGCTGTGGCTGACCCCTCACTTCACCTCACACCCATGGCACTCTCCTCTCCAACCCCAAATCTCTCAAACATGCGAGAAAGAAAGGGAAAGAAAGAGAGACTGTTCCAGGGGAGAGAACACTAACAGGGTTGATACTGAGGACTGCGCTGCCCCCCTGATTTGGCCCAGACCTCTGAATTCAGCCACCCTTGCAGAACCTAAAGCTCTCAAAGATAAGGTTACCCATCCAAAGACCAACGTCTCTCCTTATTTCTTCTGTCTCTCTCCGCTTTAAAAGTCATTTGGAAATGGAAACATTTTGATCACCGCTCCCCTGCCCCAGCCAAATGACTGCAAATTCTCTTCTGGCATCTCACCTGCTGCAGCCATAGTAAAAGGTACAGTGAAATAATACCATCCTTATTTCTGCTGGAATATACTAGTTGTTTATCTGTTTGCTTTCATCAATTGCTTTTCTCTATTTCCCAGCATTCCTTCCCTGCTCTGTTTCACAAGGAACTACATTCTCCAGCCCCTGTGTTCTCTGCTTCCTGGGCAGGTTTGCCTAATAGGAGGCACTAACAAAGGCAAGTGCAAGAGGAAGGAAGAAAGTAGGGTATTTTCGCCCTCTTCTCTCGCTGCCCCAAGCAGCATCTTTGGCAGTAATCGCAGTTCCTCCTTCCATGGTCCCTTCCCCACCACCCCTGTGAGCAGCACCCTGTCCCCCATCCATCCAGGCGGTTTTTCTCTGATGGGAGCACCCCCTCCGCTCTCTCTGTGCCTAGGGATGGTTAGTGACTTCCTGATGTTGTTCATCACTGGTTGACTCCCCTCTCTTATTTGTCTACTCATCCCTTCCATCACCTGTATTAAATACCCTGTTGAAAATACCTAGGATGATTTCTGTTCCCCTCCTGGGCCCTAAGTAATAGCCACAAGAATAACGTAATGGTAAGAAGCCTGAGCACTGAGATCAAGCAGACACAGGTCTGCAGCGTGGTTCTGGCACTTCCAGCTATGTGCTCGAACAAGTCAAAACAACTCCTGTTAGCCTCAGTTTCCTCTGTTGTACAATGGCAACAATAGCAATAATATCATATCCCTCATATCGTATTTGAAGATTAAGCATTATCACGTGATAGTTCCTAAGTTTCTAGATTCCTCAAAATAGTGACATTTGCAATAATAATAATAGTGACATTTGCAAGAAATGGATATAAGTTGGCAAAATCTTTATTTGGCTAAAGCAAGGACATTTTTAAAAAATCAGTCATCACCATTATGTCATCACAAGGGAATTCATTCCATAGCATGGCTATATCTTAAAATAAAGGGCAGTTTCTTAAATTTAATAAATTAGTTCTATGAAAACTGATCACATTGGCGGAGTCTATTCTTTTCATCTCTTTGGTTTCTCTATGACTAGATGAAAACATAGTCCAGCACTGGTCTGTTGACCAGCTCCTGTTCAGTGTGGTTCCTGATATTTATTGTCACTACTTCAATTGTTATTATTAGGAAAGCAAGTATTAATTAAGGCTCTACAACACCCAAAGACAGCATCCTCTCCATTGGTTTTGTCACACCCTATTCTATGCACACTCTGAGTCACGGGCTCAACTCTTCTGAAAATGACCAAATGACCAAATTTTCCCCTAATTTGACTCAGACTTAGCAAAAACAGTTGAAAAGTACTGTTTGAACCTAAAAATCCCTGCACCATAGAGGCAATATAAAACTTCAAGTCTAGCATTTTTTTTTACTGTGTTGCTATGATCCTTTCTCTTTTTTCACCCCAGCCTAGCCGGGAGAGCTATAAATTTTCTGTATAAAATAATTTTGATATGATGGGTTCGGGCTGTCCCCCTATAATACCAAAATAATTAATCTTGTCAATATAATTAATTTGAGGAAACAATGCAAATAAATCACTTGTTTGTCATCATGCACACCCAAACACCAGTAATTTTCAACCAGTTGTACTGAAGTCATCAGCATATAACTTTAGTTATTCTGCTTTTTAGTCATGTTTGTTCCATAACAAATATGTTCAGCCTTTGTTCAAAAGGCTTAGAATATGTTCTTCTAAGTCATCACAGTTATGTTTAGCAATCTATTAAATGATATTTAATGATCCTCAGCCTTTTAATTTTTCCATAATGTCAAATATTACAATCATCCCTGATGTGGCAAGCACCTAGGTTCCTGAAAGAAAAAAAAAAGTGAACCTAATTTCAAGACCTTCTCAAGATGATTTACTTTGAATCTTTCCATATGTACACAACATTATTCCAAATCCCCTCTGGGGTTCCTCCTGCAGGACCCAGGAGTGTACCAGCCAACTGGAGAAGCAATATGAGAAGCTCTACGGTTGATTTTTGAAAATGCAGTACCCACAGAAACAGACTTCAGACACTATCCCAGAAAATGCTGTCGACGTTGTGCTTGTGCGGAAAGTGCCTTCTGTGGGTTTGTGCAAGGGCTGGTCTATAGACACTGTCACTGTTTTCAATACAACACAGTCTATGCTGTATCCTTGTATGACCATTTTGCAAGAATTCAGAGTCCAGACTTGCCTTTCCCAATAAGAATATGCAGCAAGCCATTGCAGCCTGATAAGCACAATCTCTCAGTGAAAGGCTTGCTGAGAGAGTCTTTTGGACAACATGCATGCTCTCCAGGGTTGATTTGTACAATAGTAGTAAGTCAGCACTCAAAGTCAAACTGATAACACTCCAACATTTACAAGCAGACAGCTGCACCAAGAATGACACGCTCTTGGATCATCACATTACTTTTCAACTGAAAAGTAAATGAATGTGAAAAAAGCAGATGTGGGTGGCCATGAACAAGAGAGTTTGGTCAGGATACTGCCTCTGGAAATGTAGTGTCTGCCGCACAAGCTAAGGGAGGAAGGTAGACAAAGCTTCTTGGAGAAGCAACCCAAACAAAACCACTTGGAGTCATTCTTCCAGTAGTTTTAATGGACTGCACACAACTACTCACACTTTTTCACTAGACCCACTTGGGACCAACACTGCATTGTTTAGAGAAAAGTAGATGGATTAAGGGTGAAGTCTGTGAACCATGGAACCCAAGAGTCCTCTCCATGAAACTAACTGGCCCTTCTGGGGATCAAACCCATGACCTTGGCCTCGTTAGCACTCTACTCCAAACATGCCCAAAACAAATACAGGTTTGAAGCCAGAGGAGCTTCAAACCACACATAAGAATGTAATTAACAGAGCCACAGGGAAACACAAAAAGTAAACACTTTCTATACAGGCAAAAAAAAAAAAAAAAAACCCAGAAGATTTGGAAAGAACCTACAATTCTCTGAATCCCTCAGTCATCCGAAGGCTTACTGGAAATTTCCATTTGGATATCTTCCACCACTTTGACTTCAACCCATTTTCCTCTCTCAGCTTCCACTCCTGGAAGGAATTTATTTACCATTTAGAGCTTTTGGTCTATGGCACCATCACTGTCAACCAAGTTCAGAACTTTGGCATTATCCTTAATGCCACATTTGACCATCCAATCCATATTTGTTCCAAAACAAAATCTACTGAGGCCTTCATTCAAACATCTTGCATCTCTCTTCTCCTGCCTAACCCCCTAAGTATCACTACAGTTCAAACCTCATCACCTTTCCAAGCCGTTGCAGGAATGGCTTACCAGCTCTCCCCTCTTCAATCCGTTCTATATACCATTCTTAAAATTCTGCTTAGTGCACCATCTCAAACTTCAGTGGCTATTTTCCCAATCTGAAATCTTACATTTTGCCAGTATCTACTCATATTACAAGTAAATTATTCACGTGCATCCCCACCTTTGCCTAAGCCCTGTCTTTCCAAATATCCAAAAGCTAGCCACCGTTTCAGATGTAGTGCATATCCCAATTCTCCTTCCACGGCATTACAAACACTGTGGCTCTTTCTCTCTTTTTAACTTCTGGGTCCCACATTAGCTACACAATCCATTAGGAATCTCATTCTCTACTAATCTATTATAGTTTATCTTTTCTCTGTGCAGCCCTTGCCTGGCAATCATATTGTAAATTCTTTAAAGGCAAAGATTTGGTTTTTGTCACACAGGTATTCATTGAGTCCTAATATAAGAGATACTCTGCAGGAAATACAGTAAAAAACAAAATAGACTTACATTATAGTAAGAGGGAGAAAAAACAATAAACAAATACATGAACAAGGTACTTGCAGATAGTAAAGAAAATAAGAGGGCCATATGAGAAAACATAAACTGAATCATTACCATTCATTCAGCTCATTTCTGAGGCCAGGCAATGTAATGGGGAAGTCACACCTTTACAAAATGAATTAATACCCTATTCTGTCTTGGGTTCTCTTCTCCTCTAGCATTCTCTCCCTTACAAATTGCATCCTATCATCCAGTTTCTTCCTTCATGCAGATAATCCCAGACTGATCTCTCTCTTCTGAAATTTAGTCATTATAATCCACTGCCTACCAATCACTTCCATCTAGGATTATACTGTCTAATACGGCAACTACTGGATACTTGAAATATGGCTGGTCCAAATTTGGCTATGCTATAGGTGAAAAATACATGCTGGATTTCAAAGACTTAGCATGAAAAGAAACATACATAATTAATACATGTTGCAGTGATAATATCTTGGCATTAAGTACACTATAGTAAAGTTAATCTCACTTCTTTCTTTTTACTCTTTTAATGTGACTACTAGAAAAACTTTAAATGACACATGGCTTACTGTGTGTGTGGCTCTTGTTATATTTCTTTTGGACAGTTCTGACCTACAAGATCTACCAACAATTCAACACTTGCTGCATACCTGGCATGAAACCACCTGATGCCCAGCTTCTCGTACTGCCAGTGCTTCGACTTGGTGAATTTAAACTGCATGTGTCCTTCCTCCTCCCAAGGCTATGCTATATTTTGGCTTTGCTAAGTCTGTCAACTCTGCTCCAACTTTCCAGAATTAGGAAGTCAGACATCTTTGTCTTTTCTCAGTTTGTTTTTCACCAGGTCTCCTGCAGTTTCCTCTGTAGGTTTGTGTGTATTTCCTCCCTTCCCTCTATTCTCACACCACTGTGGTTGATATCTCTCAAAGGACAGTTTGATGAGATCTCTACCTATGTGTCTCCGCATTCCAGTCTAACCTACGTGCTGCTGCTGTACAGTTTTCCTGAGCCATCACACCAATACCAGAATCAGAGAATGGTTCAATCCAAGGGACACCCTCACAAAATAATGGATTTTGCAGGATCCCTACAAAATAATAAATACGTGAGATCTGTAGAGGAAGTACTGCCTGTTTGCCACAGACTATTAGGTATCTCACATATAATCACATTTAACCATTCCAACAAATTCATGGAGGAGATGTTCCTAGCACACCCATTTTGCAGATGGGATTTCCAAGGTCCAGGGAGACTCAGCAACATGCCCCAAGGCACAACACTAAGGGTGAACCTGGATCTTTCTGAACCCAGAGGCCTTGCTCTTAATTTCTATGCTATATTATCAATGTAAATGGGAAAAGTCTCCATAAGCCTGCCCCTCACAACTTGCTATTCTCTTTAGATGACTAAATGTTAACACTACTCACTCAATGGCTCAGATAAAACACCTGAGTCATTCTTAATGTCTTTCTTTCTGTCACATTCCAAACTGAATTCATCAGTAAACACCATCAACCCTCTCTTACAAATATATGCCAGGCCCAACTTCCCACTGTCTTCATACATACATCCTCATCATAAGCTCACCTAATATTCTGATTTGGTTCCTTACTTCTGCCGTGGATTGAATGGTGCCCCTCAACAAGATGTGTTCAATTTCTAACCCTCCACAGTACCTATGAAAGTGACCTCATTTGGAAATACAGCCTTTGCAGATGTGATGAATTAAGGGCCCACAAGGAAATCACCTTGGATCTAGGGTGTGCCCTAACACCAACGACTTGTGTCTATAATAGAAAAGAGAGGGAGATTTGGACACAGAGACACAGGGACACATGAGAGAAATGCATGTGAAGGTGGAGGCAGAGACTAAAGATATGTTACCACAAACCAAAGAACTCCAAGAGCGACATGAGTTAAAGAAGACGAGGAAAAATCCTTCCCCAGAGCCATCAGAGGCAGCAGGGCTGTGCCAGCACCCTGATTTTGGACTTCTGGCCTCCAGAACTGTGAAAGAATACCATTTTTGTTGTTTTAAACCACCTAACTTCTGGTAATTTCCTATGCCATCCACTATAAACGGCTCTTGGTCTTCCACAGTTTATTCTTAACATAGCAACCAGTTGCCCATTTGACTGAAAATCAAATCAAGGCACCCCCTGCTCACAATCCCCCCTCTATGATTTCTCATCACACTTGGAATAATACCCAAAGTCCTGCCATGGCCATCTAGGCCAGGTGTGAGCTTGCCCCTAGCCACTCTCAGAACTTGCCCTCTTCACTCCACTCACTCTGCTCCAAACCCTCTGGCCTCTCACTGCTCCTCAAAGGTGAATGTGCACTCCGGCCTTATAACCACTGCACTTCCTATTTGCTGTCTGGAAGGCTTGCCCTCCAGCTATTCCCATGGATTTTTCTCACTCTGTACAGGTTTCTGGTGAAAAGAAAGAGAGGTCACCCCTGGCCACCCTAAAAACCTGAAATACCATATCTTTAGCCTGCCCTATAGTGCTTCTTACTGGTTCTATATTACACATGTGCACATGAATTGGTTTGTCACTTGACCTCAGGAGGTACCTACCACGGACTCTGAAGCATAATAGGTGCTCAATAAAAATTCACAGAATGCATGAATAAATGAAGTGAGTCAAGGACTAAGAAAAACTTGCTAGGATTGTGTGATGGGCCAAGGATTATAAGTCAGGATAATAAAAATACAAACAATGGCAGCAGCAAACATTTCTTCAGGGATTTCTATGTGCCTGGCTTTGCATGGAGAACTTTAAGTATTTTACCTCATTTACTCCTCAGAATGACTCTATTAGGTATAAAAATAATATAAATGGAGCTACTTTAAAATGCGGTCAGAGTGACCATCCCAAAGGAACTGCCTTGTATAGCGTATGCCTCAAACCTTTGGAATGTTAAAGCAGGGCGAAATAACCTTTGGACTGGGCCTAAAGCAGCACTGCGTGCCAAAGAACAGTTTGCAAGGATAACAGAACAGCAGATATTATGACTAACAGACTGATGACTATCGAGCTGAAATTTTAAAACATAGTTTAGAATTAGTGTCAATATTTTAGCTTATATGAACCTATAGAAAGGCCTTCCTTGTGATGATATAATTCTTGCCCTTCCCTTTCTCATAAATACTCCACAACCTCTGTCTCCTGATTGGAACACTATCTGGGTTTCTTCCCAAATAAGTGCTTCCGGAATAGCTATTGTTTTTCACTTTTTAATCTCAAATAAATACATACTGCCTCTCCCTTTGGCTTTTTATTTTTAGGTTAACATAGGTAGTCATGATTACCTATCGAGTAAACTGAGCTTAGAAGGGTTAACCAGCTTTAATATACACAACAGAAAAAGGTATGCAGAATCTAAACATAATCCTTATAAATCGATATAAAAATACAAATAACCCGGTAGAAAAGTAGACAAAGATATAGAGAACTTGTGAAAGTGAACAAACAAAATGCCTGAAATTCATATAAAAAATGCTTACTCTCATCTATAATCACAAAACATAAAAATTAAGCCACTGTGAATGCCTACTTGAATGTGCATGTGTGTGTGTGTAACCATTTACCTCTGTGGCTATAGGTTAAATGTGCTAGAGAAAAAGGTCAAGGTCTTTGTTAAAAACAACATGAAGTTTTACTTTCTTTCAACCTTTAATAAACTCCTTACGGTCAACCAAAAGGTGTATATTCTACTTGGAATTTGTATTTTTGAAATCAAAGAATTATGTAGCAAATATTGTTTGGTCTTGTTTCATTAAAACTGTTCTGGAAGCTTGTCTGTTACTTAAATGAGCAGTATTCTTTTTGTGAACTAGGAAATAATACATATGTATAAATGGTTTATCTTTGACTCTTCTCTCCTCCATTCCATACCCACCTGTAGCCATCAAGCCTTCTCATCCTGCTTTTTCCAATGTGTCATCCTGTTCCACAATCAGTGCTAACATTCTGGCCCTCCCCACCAAGCTGCACAGAAGAGTTCTCAGAGAGCTGCCCAAACTGGTTCAGGACTTCTAGAAATTGAGACCCTAAAATCTTTATTTTTTAACCAGTTCCTCAAGTAATACTGTATCAGAGAACAAATGTTCACAATTGGAACACACTCTACCGTATGCAAGGTATATTTTGGTCTTTCTGGAGATTGGGAAGAAGCACACCCCTGCCCCAACTAAGAGAGAAACACATCTGAGGAAGCAAAATAGGATTTTCATTTCTGAACCAATAAAACAGCTTCAGAGAAGACTGCTTAAGTCTAAAGTGCAACAGACCATTTTGTGTGTAAGAATTAATGTCTGTGGAATGAATACATGAAGAGATAATAGTGGAGCCCAAGAAGGGGTTGTGGAAATGCTATATTCAGTAGTAGTTTACAAGACTGGCCCAAAACTTTGCACCTCCTGCATTGATGAGCTGCCAGGGGGAAGAAACACGCAAGGCCAAGGAAAAGTTATATAAGGGTAAAACTTAAAGGACAATATGGAAGCTTGGAAGGAGCCACATGTGAAATAAAATGTCATTTATTCTTTCCTAATCACAACTCCCTTTAATGAGGGGATTTGGCAGGGGGCCCTGTTTAGAATAAAGATATTCTCTTAACCAAAGAAGCCAGTGGAGACTATGTAGCTGAATAAACTGTACCAGCCTTCCCTAACTTACCAGCTGTTTCCCTTCTGTTGAATGGAAACAGAAAAATTAAACCTCCTAAACTCAATATGAAAATTCCATCAGACTCTAGAGAGCATGATCAGGTTCTTACAAGAGAAACTATTTAGTGGTGACTTAATAATGCATCTCCAGAATACAGATTCAAGGGACCAGACGCGGAATGTTCATCAGCCTTTCTAATGGCATTCGCAGAGTTATTTTTATGCTTAATCAAATGAGTCTCAGACAGCTTTTGAATATGGAAAGGATGATATACAAATGTTTGTGCCAATTTCTGGTTATGCACTTTGCTTAAAAATTGACTTGAACTAGCCGAAATCTTGGCTGAAGGGTTTTCTTGGTGAGAGCACAGTAAAATATGTGGGCATCCTACCCAAGCCAGGGAAGGTGTCACTTCACTTTGCATGTCGGGGTTGTAAAAGGTCAGCTAGGTGACAAAGTGACAAATTCTCATTACACTATTTAACAAGATTTTATAGATTGCATGTTGAAGTAGGCAATTTCCATCACCATTTCCTGGATGGGGAATACATTGAAATCATCTATTAAAAGGATAACAAATGACTCAAAACATAAAAATTAAAGCCTTTCCCTTCATTTGAATTTACCTTAAAATGGAAATATGTAGTACAATATAATTTAGAACTAAGAGGGACCTAAGAAAGCATCTAATTCAAAATGTTTATTTCACCAATGAAGAGAAGCTGTCAGATTTAGTTCATGATTAGAGCTCCTAAGATTTACTGGTATGGAAGCTAGGGCAGGGCTCCCCGAATAATATCCCATGAATGGACAGTGGCCATTTCCCTCAAAGTTCTTGTCCTTGTATTTTCCCCAAATATGTTGGTTTCTAGGAAATACCTAGTCGAATAAAGCAAAAAGGGGAAGGGAGACCCCAGCAAAATCTTACTAAAACTACTAATTCATCTAAAGAGAAAAAAATCATTTTTTCCTTGGCTAAAGTAATTTGGTTTGGCTTTCCACATGACCCAAATTCACCAGATAATTACCAGTTCTCTGTTTCTCTTAGTGCCGTTTTGGTCTGGCCTTTGAATCCTGAGTGTACCCACCATCCAAGGGATTAACTGAAAATTTCCCCTGACATTATTAAAGCCACATACGGTGCATTTCATGGCCTGCTGCAGGACCCCAGATCACCAGGACAAGTGGCCTGGGCCCCCGGATCCCGTACAGGAGTTATTGGAAGAGGCTAGCTGGGATTGCAAACTGCATGAAGGCAGGGTGTGTTGGTCTCATGTCATTTTGTCCTCAGCACTTTGCACAGTGCCTGGCAGCCATGTAGAAGGGGCTCAATAAATATTTCTTGAAAACATATACCCATGAATGAATAGAGAATCAAATGAGCTACCCTAGAAAGGTGAGGTTGTGAAAATTAAACTTCTCTCTTGGCTGTTGCAAAAAAAGCTGTCAGAGTCTGTCAGCTCTGTGCTGCCCCCCCCCCACACACACACACACACACACACACTAGTCTGCCCTGTATGTCTGGACAGGAGCAGTCAGAGCAATTATAACAATCGTTGAATTCCACTGTGTAGCAGGCATTGTTCTAAGTCCTTCAAGTACATTAATTCTTTTAATCCCTGCAAACCTATGTGGCGGATATTATGATTATGCCCCCTGGCAGAAGTGAAAGCCAACTTTCATAAACATTGTTCAAGTTTCCCAGCTAATAAGGGAAGAGAACAAGGATGTAAGGCAATTGGCCTTGCTCCAGAGGCCACGCTCTCAGTCACCAGGCTCCGTTAGCCCCTGACGCCAAAACTAAACCTAAGTAACAGAGAGGGTTGGTGCACAAGCAGCATGAATGCTGGGGGCCCCCTCAACCCCCTGCCACATCTCCCTCTACTCTGGGGACTGCATCTGTGTTTCATGGCATTGACTAATGTCCTTGGTCATTAAAAAATTAAATATCCAAATAAATAGCTGGTATGGAACTTAGCAAACTTTTGGGACATTGTGGGGCATTCCTTCTGGGCATAATCCATGAGTGACGTGCAGGCAGCTAGCTACAGAAGGTCCTCAATGGAAAAGGCTGAAACAGTCCTCTTCCATGTGATAATGCACAGTCTTCAGAGCGCACTGTCCCTCTCTGCTCACCAGCTCCCCTCTCCCGGGTCCCCTCAGGTCTGGGCTGCTCATCCCAACCCTCAGCTCACTCCTTGTGTCTCTCTTCTAATCAGGTGACCACCACCTGCTAGCCCAGAGAGGAGACACAGTAACCTGGTTCTTTCCCTATTCTCTTCATCACCTAGAGATTCTATAGCCAGCTTTTTAAAGAACCTTCCCTTTCAATTCTCAAGGGCTCTTTTCTCTCTCAACAAAACCTGGCTCTTACAAATCAAAAGCTTTGCATCCGAATTCATGCTTCTGTTGTAAGCCGCAAGAACCTGCTTCATTCACTTCTTCCTTTTGACTTTCTGATCTAACAATCCTAACACTCTTCAAAGCAGTCCAAATACGTCTGGCTAAACAAGGAAGAAATGCTGAAATGTAAAGAGAACTGAGATTTCAAAAGCAAAAACAAAACCCTCCTTTCACGCCAGTCACCAACAGGCCACTCAGTTTAAGAAATCACCAACATTTAATAATTCACCTCATTGAGGTGTTTTGTTTCATTTTGTTTTGCCTTCTTCCCAAACCTGCAGAAGCAGCTCTTAGACATGGCCCCCTTTTCGCTCCAGCGTGGAAAAGAGCTCTGGCCTTAACTTTGTCCGACGTCTGCCACTAACTGACTGCAAAACTCAGGCAGGCTGCTTCCCTGCACTGGGTGACTGCCCCAGCTGCGCAGTGTGTGGGACAGTCATTTCAGCCACTATTCATGAGTGGGTCTGATTACTGTGGACCAGGCCTCTCTGGGAAGGTATGCATGCACTACCTCTTTTGGCTTCAGAATAATCACGCAAGAGCAAGGAAGGTATTTTTATCTGTGTTTTACAGATAAGGCAGCTGAGGCTAATCATCCAGGAAAAGGTGATCAATCCAGGATTCATATCCAGGTTTTCTAGACTCTGAAACCTTTTGTCACTCTACAGCTATAGTATTTAGATTAGGAGTGTGTGTGTGTGTGTGTGTGTGTGTGTGTGTGTGTGTGTGTCTCCCTGAAACACAAGTATGTGCAATACTGAAAAGGGAATACCCAAACGTCAGTCACCCTAATCAAAGACCAGAGCCATAGGGATACCCTGGTCCAAGAAGGTACGTGCAGCAAATGTGAATGAACGAGGACATTCCCTTTGCTTGGCCAGTCTGGGTTGATTACATTGTTGGGACAGTTTCTCACCCTGCTAAGGCTAGACTAGAATTGCAAAATCTTTAAAAAAGGGCAAGGGAGAGACTGCAAGCATTCTGGCAAAATTCTGATTTGCAGTGATCTCTCATGCTGACTTATTTCTGCTGAAGTGATAAGGATCCCAGGCAGGCTCTCCAGGCAGGAAACTCCAGGGCCTAGGGAGGGAGCCTAATTGGGAAATGAACAATGAACCATATGCCTTGTATCCCTGACACAGCAAAACACACTCTTCGCTCTGGATGACAAAGTTGTTTTCTCACTGTGCGCGTGGGAGAGAGATGACGCACTCTGTGACAGTAACTGTGAACAGGTGGGGGAAAAAATAAGGGTCACTTCCAAGAGGTCTGTTAAAACTTTCCCTTTTCAAAGTCTGAGGAAATAATAATGTGGCTGCCCAAGTGAAAATCTATCTGTTGCTATGCGTTCAGTGTACACCTTGCTTATCCACTCAAAAGTCTCAATTAAAATCACAGCTGTTATTTGTGCACTGAATTCAGACATTCTCCCACAGCCATGGCAAAAGAACAGAGGACAGTAACCTTGTTGGTTGTTACACCTGCAACTGGGATGAATGGTGGTTGATGTCAGCTGTACTCACATTGTATCTGGAATAATAATAATGCCTTTCATTTGCAGAGAGCTTTATAGTTTATGAAGTCCTTTTATCTGGTGCGTTTCATGCATTTGTTAAAATTAAATATGGTGCCTCCCATGCAGAAAACGGTACACAAAGATACTTATTTAAAACCAGCTTCTGCAGCACATGGATGATCACATGTTTCTGAGCATCCAAATGTATTTGTTACACGGTCAGAGCTCCCCAAGATTTCCCACAAATTTCTTCTCCATCAAAACAACAGTGATACATGCACAAAGTGTATTTCCTGTTTTTAGTTGGGTTGTCTAATTTTTTCTTTTTTGTTTACTGATTTATAGGAGTTTCTTATACATTCTGGATGTAAGTTCTTTGTCAGGTATATGATTGTGACTATCTTCCAATTGCTTATTGAGTCTGTGATGCATATATTATTTGTAAAACTTTAGAGTTAGAAAGATTGCTAGTGATTTTCTCACCCAACTTCTTCATTCACAAACGAGGAAAATTGGCCCAGTAACTAAGTACCACGTAGTTACTTAGTGATAAAATTAAGAATGAAACTCGAATCTTCTGACTTTCTCTCCTGGACCATAGCTAATATTCTGCACTGGGGAATTCTTAAGTTGTGGGAGTCACATAATATGGTAGAGTCATACCATTCATATATAGCAATTAAAAATAAAAACAGCCTACAGATATATGCAAGCACATGGATAAATCCCAGACATACTGTTGAGTGAAAAAGTCAGACATAATAGTTTATATACTGTGTGATTCCGCTCATATAAAGTTCAAAACTAGGCAAAACCAATTTATGGTGGTAGAAATTAGACCTCTGTTCCTTGGGAGAGGATGGTGGCTGAAAGAGAGCATGAGGGAGCTTTCTCCAGGCATGGAAATGTTGCATGTCTTGGGAGGTAGTAGCATAAATGGATACATATGTAAAAATTCATCAAGCTGCATGTTTAAGATTTGTACATTTTACTGAATATAAGTTATACATCAGCAGAAAACAAAGAAGGAAACCAAAGCAAAGACTTAATAATTATTTCTCATTAACTTGATAGATATTGAGTGAAAGAGAATAAGGCTGGCCCTCAAATGATTTTTAATCTAAATTATTACTATTGGCTGACATTCACTATTACACAAACCACAAAGTTGCCAAATCTCCACTTCTTCGAATAATCTGGCTCTGCCTTGAACAATCTGTGGGTTGAGCTACTTGACCTTCAAAGTCACTTCTGGGTCCAGATTTCTTGGATTTTTTTTAAAAAAGAGATGCCAAAATATATGTAATCTCTTGAGTGGGAAGGGACACCAAAAGTTGTCTGGTTCTTGTCTGTTATTTTGCAGGAGGAAAGAGTAAGCTTGAAGAATGGAAATGACTTGCCCAAGGTTGTCTTGGTAGTAATTCAGAGCAGCTTTGTAGACTCCATCTCAATTCAGTTCAACAGATAGCCCTTGAGTGCCTGCTATGTGCCAGCCACTGAGTCAGAGATTACGATGGGTTCCCAGGTTCCATTAAACCACAGCAAAGGCACCATTTTATTGTTCTGTGAGACAGCAATGATCTCACTGCCTAATCCTAGTGTAAGAACACCAGAAGACGAAGTCAGAAGCCTTTACATATAAGGAGACAAGACAAAGGTCAAAGTATTGAAATAATGCAACCACATTATGTCCTTTGGTGCACTCAACTACCGCAACATTGAAGTTTCTCCTTGTCCTAGAATAGTGGTTCTGGGCCTCTAAACCATGATAATGACAAGCTATAATTCTAGAACCTACTACATGAATATTCTGATCACATGGATGGCCTGAAATTATGTGAACCTGAAATTCCCTATTTGTAAATTTCTACTACCTTTCTGGTGAAACTTGTATTTTTAAGCAAAGTACTTTTCTTCTCCAGTTGAATTAGCAAACACAAGGAACTAATTATTGTAACCTTCTTACAAAGTGGTTGTAGGAATCAGGCATGAAGAATGTAAAATTTACCACTCAAAGTATGCAAAACATAAGAATTAGCAACAGCTTAGACACAGGCTCAGAGAGAAAGTCAAAGACATGAGTCTATCTTAATTCTACGACTGACTAGCTGTGTGATCTTCTCCTTTCTGGCCATTCACTTCTGCTCCCCGAATCTCTATAAAGGGATTTATGAAGGGATTGGACCAAAGACTTGCCCACATTTTTCTCAGCTCTAATTAAAGCTACCTTTGTTAAAGGCTGTGACTTGGGATCATTAAAAAACCCGAGTCTGGCGGGTTTTGCTGGTTGTTCCTGGGAGCATTATGGACAGGGAGAATACAGAGGCTTAAAGAAGAGGAAAAAGCAGAAGCTAGAAGAGGGAAAAGAGGGAAATCTAGGAGACTATAGGAGGGAAATACTTCAGTGAGGTCTGCATGACCAACTGCTGCGTAGGTCCTTTAGGTGGCCCCTACATTGGACTCCTGACTTCTTTTCTTGATATTTCTTTTCCAAATATTTCCCTATGAAATATTTGATTCTATCTTGATCAAGTTGGCCCATTAATGCCCCAGGATCTCACTCTGGGTTAGTGACCAGATGTTTTCCTGCACTTTCACCTTCACCTGCTACCCTTCCCTCTTCTGTGGTACTATGGTCTACCCCAAATGTTCTATATGTCCCAAAGGCACTGTAAGTCACACAATGTATTTTCTTCTTTTCATGAATCTTAGGGGTTTCTTAGAAGTTGATATCTCTAACCTCTGAGCCTAATGGAGACATTGTGTACATGTAACCCACCCCCTCCCCACCACCACCACCAATCTCCCTTCAGTCTTGCCTCCTTGAACCTTGGCATGACTCAGAATTCACCTGGGGTGCAGATGGGGATTTTTCTTAACAGAGGTGCCCAATGAATCTCTGAGAAAGAAACAAAAATACTCTAGGCCCAGTTACTAGGAAAGAGCAGTGCTCCTGAAGAGATAGCTGAGCCACTTCATGCAGACAAGCTCCCAGGAGAGCATCCCTTCCCCAACAGAAAGGGTGTACGGACCACATAGGGTATTGTCTCCTAACATCTTATCTAATGAGACCTAAATAGAAATAAGACTTGTAAGAGACACCTCCCCATTCTCTGTCCATCACCTATAAAATCAAAACCAAACTCCCCAGCCTGGCATGGAAAACCTTTCAAAAAACTTTCTACAAGTCTAGTTCTCCACGTGCCTGTTTGACCTTGCTGAATCAGACACTTTCTTTAGTTCATTGATTCTCTAGTTGGTTATCCACCTTAGAATCACCAAGAGAGCTTTAAAAATCCAAATGCCCAGGGCACACCCCACACTCATTAAATGAGAATCTCAGAAGGTGATGCTGAAGCATCAATGTTTTGTAAATCCCCACTGGTGATTATAGTGTACCGAGGTAGACAACCATGGCTTTCACTGGTTTAAAAATCATCCTGGCGGGCTTGTTAATAATAAAAGTTGCTGGGACCCCACCCCTGAGGTTCTAAATCAGTAAGTACTGTGGGGGGGGGGCTTGTAATGTGCATATTTAGGAGGCTCCCAGGGAAATTAGGTGAAGATGCCCTGAGGACACTTGGAAAAAATATCACTCTTGGTGCCCCAGGGCACTCTATCCAAGCTGCCTGAGCACAGTGAGCACTCTCACCCTCCTTGGCTTTGATTCGGCTCAGCTCTGTGCCTGGAATGCCCGCCTCCCTCCCCATTGCCCCCCCACCAACCTCTGAGAGAACTTTCGGTCACCTTCCAAATGTAAACTCTTCTCTGTGACTTTTCCTGACCCTTCCCAGCAGGAATTAATCACTCCCCCATCTGAGTTTCCATAGCGCTTTGTACATGCTTCTGCTAAAGCATTCATCACACCATATTATGGCTGTTTCTTTAAGTGTCTGTCACACCCTTTAAACTATGAGTATTTTCCTATTTTCATCTTGCCAGCACCTAGCACAGTGCCTGGGACATAACTCAAGTCAGTAAATGTTTATTGAATTAAATGAAGTTGTTTGTGGAGTCGGTCATCATATTCGATATCCATCTATTCATGTGTGGAAAGACTACAGACGCTGGGAGAGGGCACAGGAAAGATCCGAGTGCCAGAGAGGAGAGCTGGCCGTAACCAGGCAGGATGGGAGAACTGCCGGACTCAGCACCAGGGCTAGGGCACGACTCCTCCAACTCCGAGGGCATACAAAACAGATTCACGTTTGTTTCCTAACGCCAGCAGGGGAAAAGGAAGACATACGGGGTAGTAGTTGAATGTTAGAAGTAGATATGAAGCAGAAGTCCAGGCTTGAGGATGTGGCTGGTAATTATGAGAATAACTGGGGCATTTATTATTTAAAGTAAAATAACACAGACTCTGGAGCCAAAGCCCAGACCTGTATCAAAATCTCCATGAGACGTGCTGAAAATCTGAAAGTTTACCAAGAGCCCGAAGTGATCCTTCTGACCAGTCAGGTTTATGAAACACCTGACTAAGCAACCTCAGGAAGTGCTGGGAATGGGTAGAAAAGGTTGTTAGCGCAAAGGAAAGCCAGCATCCCCAGGGCACCTAATGTCCTTCTCTGATAGCACTAAGTCCATTTCTGACGGGGAGTGAGAAAAATGTAAAGTTTGGGGAACAGTGGCAAAGGGGCATCCCTGAGTCCAGGAGGCCAGGTCTGACTGCTGGAGAAACTTACTAATGAGCTACACCAGCTGAGGGACGACTCTTCCTCTAAGTCCTACCTCGGCACAGCCTGGAGCTGGGCAAAGCAGAGCGCAAGGTGAGCGATACTGTGGAGAGAGGAACCAGAAGTTGAGAAAGGCTGTAGAAATGAAGCCAACACTGACAGAGTGGGTGGAAAAATAAATCAGAACATAAGCAAAGGTCAGCCCTGTCTCTCCCCAACTACAACAATGTGATGTTGTGATTCAGGTCATGTTTCAAACTCTGGGAAAGGAGGGGAGTGTGGGGGTGTGATTACCAGAGTCAGCCAAATAGAAGTCTCAGGGCACAGCCTTCTAGTCTGCCCTTGCTTCTAACAGTGAAACGTCCGACAGCAAGTTCGGGAGATTCCCAAAGCCACCGCAGGTTTGCTCGTTCGCTAGAGAGGTTCATAGAACTCACCGAAAGCTACTATATACTCGGTCGCGATTTGCTACAGGCAAGGATTAGAACCAACGAAAGGAATACTCACCTAGGACAGAGTTGAGGAGGGTTCCGAATGCAAAGTCCCTGCTGTCCTCAGGACACATGGCCCTCCCAGTGCCCATGCGTGACAACAGGAGCAGAGTGTTGACAACTGGGGAACTCAGCTTCAGTGTTCAGAGGTTGTACTCGGGCCTCGTTCCGTAGTTGTGACTGATTGTTAAACTCAGTCTCCAGGGTCACTTTCCCTTCCCTGAGGACAGCCTGGAAGAGGCCTGAGCGGGACAAGGAGGGTGCCTGGTCTTTGACAGACTCGAAATGGAGGTAAGGCTTACGAATCAAAACTGGATTTTCTGTAGAACTGTAGGATCCGCACCCACATTGCCTAGTCGAGGGATCAATCTGAGAACAGCTTAGAAATAGTAGAGCAGTTTTTCAACTCCAAAAGAAATTAGTTTAACCAGTGGGCGGGGAGGAAAAGGACAATCTCAGGAAGCTTCATTGGTGTTTATAGAAAGTAGACCTTTAAGAAATGACAAGTATCCTGTCTCCCTTTGGATTAAAAGCCCCAAAACATAAGTAAAACTACAGTCATGTTCAGGGAAACCCAAGAGCTAGCTGAAGGAACCATTGCCTAGTTTCCCAATACATGGCCTAGGAGACAACAAACCTCACGTGGGAGAATTAGGTGCTACGAGAAGGTGAAATAGCACTGACTGAGGGGCTGTAGCTGTGAGAGCCCAGTCAGCAACACAGACACCACTTGAAGTATGTCAAACAGAAACAATGTAATAACAGGGAATTGGTTCCATAGGTGATGGAAGAGCTAACTAAGAAGCCAGGCGAAGGATGGTGAGGCAACTGTGGTAGCAGCAGGAGCGGGAAGCCGCCACCACCTCCAGGGCTGAAGAGACACGGGAAGCAGCATTACCAGAGCCAAAAACGGAAGCCACTGGGTGAGAGTGAGGTCTGTGGCAGGGGCCACTCCACAGGAACTGGGAACACAGAGCATGGCGCTGACCACCAGGAGCTGAAATTGCATAAACGAGAAATTTTTTTTAAAAAAAGAAGCCAGTGCTGGAAGTTTCGTTTGAAGCAAAAAGGGGGAGAGAAGTGTTCTGATTCTTCCTGCCCCCTTAGTCTTCTTCCATCAGTACCTCCCATTGGCCAAACCCCCTTGGCAAGGGAACCTGGGAAATGTAATTCTCTGGCAACATGAATGGGTGGCATGAGCTCTTCAAGCAGTCCGCCACAGTGCAAACTGTTGAGCTCAGCCCCCTGAATCAGAGCAGCCTTCAGCACCAATGCTGCAGGTCCGGGGAGGTCATGGCCAGGCTGGAGGTGCTGGGTGTCTCCCAGGCCTAATGACTGGAAAGATGAGTCATCATTACAGTCACACTTGGGTGATGCCTAGTGATTATTTTATAGTTTGTGACTAAAACAACTTTGCAATGTTGATCCCATCATGAGGTGACCACCCTCAGCTCCAGAGTGATGCGGTTGAGGGTCCTGGAAGCACCTCAGTGTGTTTTGTGTCAGGGTTTGTATGTTCCTAAGAAGCCACACTCAGCAAATGCCTCTACTTGGTATCATCCCTAGTCTTTGCCGAGACCTGTTTTCTCTAAGATGATTTTGTAAAATATAATTCACATAAAAATATGCATACTGGTGCCCATATTCACCAATTCTCATACCCAGTCCTCTGTTGAACTCATGGAGGGGTTAGTGGCTTAACCCTTCAGGCAGCCACAGTTCCAAGAAGAGGTCTACAGCTGGTGAGGAACAGCAGCAGTGGACAGCCCATTGGTCATGCCCGTTTGCCTGTTCAGGAGAAAGCCTGTGTCTTTGGAGCAGTCTTTGATGCCCTCACACAGAACAGGTTAGATCCCCCAAGGTTACTGGAACAAAGAGGACATGCTAGATACTTGGCGTTCTGAGAGAAGAAGGGAAATATTTAATATAGGACTTCAGATCCAGGCTTGACACTTTTCTTTTCTTTTTTGGGTTTTTTTTTTTTTAGGTTTTTTAAATTCTTTTTTAAAAAGATTTTATTTATTTATTTTTAGAAAGAGGGGAAGGGAAGGAGAAAGAGAGGGAAAGAAACAGCAAAGTGTGGTTGCCTCTCGCACACCTATCACCGGCAGCCTGGCCCGCAACCCAGGCATGTGCCCTGACTGGGAATTGAACCAGAGACCCTTCGGTTCACAGGCCAGCACTCAATCCACTGAGCCACATCAGCCAGGGCCAAACTTGACACTTTTCAAATATACTATGTCATCAGTTCTTTTACTCCCCTATGCAATAGTAGGGGTACTCCATTTTATGAATGAGACTGAAGCTCAGAGAAGCAAGGCACTTTCCTAAGGACATATAATTAATGAGTGGAGAACCAAAGTTTGAAGTAACAGCACCCAAGATCATCTTCCCAGAAAACTTTTGAGAAGCCCCCTCAAAAGGAGAAAGGCAAGTCAGGAGATTCTTGGGGTCTAGTTACCCTGAGTGAAGGAATCAAAGTCCCTTAAAATTAGATCTGATCTGATCCAACTGCGATTTATAAAGATTCCAAAGAGGGGAAAATATGGCAATTTATGACACTGAATTAACAAAGGATTCTGGAACCTTGCTGAGCAGTGATTTTTATCCAAAGTCTTTCTATTAACTGCTTTGGATTTTCTGTGAAAATTAGTAGTAAATAAAAAAAAATAAAAAATAAAAAAAAAAGACCAGGACTGTGTCAGGGAGATTTCCTCAGGAGATTATGGAGGTTTTTGATGGTGTTTTAAGATCTTCTAGAGACAATGAAGAGTGGAGAGGAGAAAAATTTGTTGTCAGGTCCATATTGATCAAAACATTTCATATGCACGTATTTGCAAGAGTTATTTCTGATTTGCTTGCACGTACTTGCTGGTGTTCTTCTAGGAAAGAATGCCTTTCTCCTGAAAAAGCTGTCATCATTGGCGAAAAATGTTTTGTTAAAATGTGAAATCTCAGTCTTAAGTTAGTGTGGTTGAGACCAATGACCATTGCTTTGAAATGCAGATGTGAATTGTGAAGCTGTGAGCAGGATTGTGCAAGGAAAATGGCATTGTCCGGGCTGAGGGAAAGGGCTGGGACCTGTGTCAGATGTGAGCAGGTAGCCTGAATAATGGGAATGTTACAGCAAGTTACACAGCGCCATCACTGCACAGCCACCCGCTCCTGTGATAGAGTTACCAGAGTTCCCTGTTACTCACCTAACTGAGGATTGGGGCGGGGCGGGGGGGCAGAAAGAGAGGAACTACCCCATTTGCACTTGCTTCCAGCACAGGATATCTCTCCTGCCCCTTCTCTCCATCCCCACTCACACCTGACACTGTCCTGAGTTGTCTCCCTCACACAGCATCCATTGAGTGCCAACTCCAGACAAGGCACTTTACCACCTGTGAGGGAATTTTGGTCTCAGCTTCCAGAGTTGATGTCAAGAGGTCATGCTGCTGTAAGTTCAGCTCAGGTTCAATGCTACCCACTCTGCTCACCCATTTATTTGATAAAAGAATGATTTTAAACTATGAGACAAGTCCTTCCTGTGTGACTTGTCATTGTAGGCCCCATTGCTAGTACTGCTGCGAGGCCATTGGTGGCTGTCTTCTGGCTTGGGGACTTAGGTTCCCTCTCCTTTCAGATGGTTTGTCCCGTTTCTCCCTTCCAGCCTCAACTCGAGCTATTGTGTCATGAGAAGGGTTAGAGCAGGGATAAGGGGAGGGAGGAAAGAAGGACAGGTCTCGCTTTTTGGGGCCCCAAAGAAGCCAGGTTCTTTCCTGTTATCTGTCTTCTCCCTGCAGCCTGTAACCTAGGCCCCTGTGGAGGATGTCCTTTTTCCTGTCTCTGGACTAAACAAATGGGATGCCCTCTGGCTTTGGTCCTGTGAGCTTTGTCTGCAGCCCTGCCCTGTTTCTGTATCCTCTCTGATCTTGTCCCTCTTCCTTCCTCAGTTTTTCTCCCCTCCACCACCCCCAGGCTCACTTTTCCTGCCTTCTACTCTTTCCAGCTCCCTGATCTCTCAGGGTATTGTTCCAGGAACTTGCCCCCTTCATCATCAACCACAGCATCACCTGCTCACATCTGCCACAGGTCCCAGCCCTTCCCCTCAGCCTGGACAATGCCATTTTCCTTGCACAATCCTCTTACAGCTTCACAATCCACATATGCACTTCAAAGTGGAAGTCATCAATCCCAACCACACTAAAGAAAAACACACTTAAGACTGAGCTTTCACATTTTAACAAAACATTTTTCGCCAATGATGACGGCTTTTTCAGGAGAAGAGGCATTCTTTCCTAGAAGATCACCAGCAAGTATGCACAGCAAATCAGAAATACTCCTGCAAATACGTGCATATGAAATTTTTGGTGAATATGGACCTAAAAACAATTTTTTCCTCTTCTCTTTAGTGTCTCTAGGAAATCTTAAAATACCATTAAAAAATAAAAAATAATATAAAAAAAAACCCTCTATAATCTCCTGAGGAAATTTCCCTGACATAGTCCTGGGTCTTATTTACTATGTACATGAACAAGTCTATTAAAAGGAAAATTTATGTAGTCCTGTGTCAAAAGCCAAGAAGAAAAATATGCTTCAGAATGAGAAAGAAGCAAGCAACTACAAAGTCAATGGAATTCTGGAACACCTTCAAGGCATGATGGAATAGGACAAGCAAGAGAAAGTGGAGGCAGAGCAAATTGATTTTTGTAGATAGATTTCTTGCTAAGCCAGAGAGACTGGTAGTATCAGTTCCCACATGGACCACAAAACTGGAACCACAACTAAAACTGCTCTGAGGGAGGTTAAGGACCAGAAAGCAAGGTATTTCATGGAAACACAGAGTTTTAGAGCTGGAAGGGACTTTAAAGATGTTATCCAGACAATTAGACTTAGTAAAAAGGTAGACTCCATAAAGTCAGCCTCAAATGGTACACTGGACAATAGAGTGATAGCTAACACTTATTTTTAAATTACTACTGTAGAAAGTATACAACTGAGATCTGCCCTCTTAACAAATGGTTGAATGCAGTATATTATTGTTGTACCACAGATTTCTAGTGCTTACCCATCTTGCTTGACTGAAACGTTATGCCTGTTGGCTATGAATTTCCCTTTGCCTCCTCTGCCCAAAACATTATAATGTGGTATCCTCCATGCTAAGTGGGTTTTATACATTATTTTATTTTACCACCCAACAGCCCTGTGAGGCAGATACTACTATCATCCTCATTTTCCAAATGAGGAAACTGAGACTCAGATTAATGAGCTCATTGAAGTCTTTACAAGCAGGAAGCAGCAGGGCTGGTGCTTGAACAGAAGCATCCTGACTTAACCTCTGTGCTCTCAAGTCATCACAAGGGTTTTGTCCATTCAAACATATGGTTAAATGATTCAGATGAGGAAAGCAGATGCATTTAGGAAGAACTTTTTAGGTTTTTCCTTTCTGGACCGATGGTGCCTACATTAGTCAGAATAATCTAGGTGGTAATGCAGTAACAAAAGATCCCCAAGCCTCAATGTCTTACAACAACAAACGTTTATTTCTCTCTCACTCATGCTGTATTGGGTCAGTAGTGAGTCAGGCTTCACATTATCTTCAGACAAGACTTAGACTGGCTGCTTAATAACATCGCTCGGGAATGTCATTGAACACAATGGCTGGGAGGTGGAAAGACTTGTGCGCTGACCTTAAAATCTTCTTCTTAAAGGTGATATTCATTAATTCTGCTTGTATTTCATTGGCCAAAGCAAGTTACATGGTCATGCCTAACTTCAAGAATGTCAGGAAATACAGCCTCGCTATTAGGATTGATGGCTACGGTGTTATATGGCATGAGAGCATTGCTGAAAAAGGAAGCCTGGAAATACTGGGAAGTAGCCCCATGGCCACCGCAGTATCAGATTGCCCCCAGGTCTCCCATGACTCTGATTGTGCCAACTACCCGAACCCTGAAACCGAAGTGTGTTTGAGTGCTTTGCATGTGTTTGTGTACTTCGTGGACAGGTCTAATTCCGAATCATTTGCTCTCACTGTTGCTCTTTTAGACCACTAAATATACTTTCCCTCAAGTACAAAAGTACACAGGAAACATTTCAGACAAAATTCATAAAAATAAGATAGATAAAACTACATGAAATTCATATACCAACTAACAAACAGAAAAATGGAGACTTTATGACATGATATATTACTTCCAGAAATTTCTAGCATATTGCCTGGCACAAAGTAAGCACTCAATAATTGTTAGCTTCCTGAAACATATCAGACTTCAATTAATCTTTCTGAAAGAGACACATTTATCTCAATATCTGCCAAAGACTGCTGAAGGCTAGCAATGCTTCTGGCTCTCATGCTAATTACCAGACATACAACATACTAAAAAATTAAAGGACAAAAATGAATGACCTGGAGAGATGTTGTCCCAAAACTCTTCTCCAGGAAGAAGATGAAAAAAAGTTCTCTGGACCACAGTTATTTTCTCATGATCTAAGCCTCTTAAGCCACAGCTCTTTCCAAGTAAGCAGAACAGTTTCCATACATTTCTGACACATGCTGACCGTCACCACCACCCTCTTCAACATGCAATTACACCTCAGTACAGAATACTAGAGGTAAAGGCAGCTGGAGGGCAACAAAGGTTATTTTCTCAGGAAAAAGAGAACAAAACTACAATGGGCACAATGGAATTTTCCTGCTGGAAATATCTTTCCTGCTGGAAAGATAGCTATGGTGTCCAGAGGTGAAATGCTAAAAAAATAAAATAAAAACCTCCACATGAAAGTGAAGCCTGTTTATCAGAATTGTAAATCTTGAGGGAAACCCATGGTTTGACAGCAATTATCTCTGAGAACTTAGGAAACAAACAAGAGCAGTGCCAATCACATAATCCGGGTCCTCCCTTTTCTGATTAAAACTGGGGTCAAAGGAATGCCAGTCTGCTAGGGGGGAAAAAAAAAGGATTTTCTTTCCTGGTTTCACCCATGATGAAGGCACTTTGATGATGGACGAGCTCCCCAACTTTACTCTACCTTACTTAACCCCAGCTATGAATACCTCCAACTGAAACCTTGCTGCTTCAATTTGCAATATGAAGAAATGCTTGCTGGGGGATCTTTCTAGCCGGATACCCTTGAATACACTTCCTGATGAAGTGGGAGATGCGCCAGCTGCCACTACAGATGCTGAAAGAACTGGGAACAAGTGAAGCTGATTGTAATAACATGTTGCACGAGGCTGAAGGAGGGATGCTGGTGGACAGCCCTGGTTCGGTAGGCACCTTCCAGCTAAACAGAAGCCATGGCCAAACGTGGCCCGCGGCTAGAGCAAAACTATGAGGATCACTTGCTAATGTGTTATCTGGCAGGGAGGGCTGCAGAATCTTTCTTAAAAAGAAAAGAAATGGTAACATTGGGGGAAATTAAAAGTTTCTTGTTGCTAAAGATTACGATTGGCCGTGTAAGTAAACTGTATAGGCTGTGATTTCAGTGACAAAGAGATGGCTCTCAGCCAAGAAATATATCATTTTACTACTCGCAAATGCTTTCAAGTCCATCACTACAGATGTATTTCTTTGATCTAAGTTTTGTTGGGTTGTTAGAATAAAAATTCCAGGCATACCAAGTCAGCATCAAATCCTTTGCACCAGTCTATGAATTAGTTAAATATATTAGCATCCTACCCCAGAGAATTGTCAACACGTCCTAGTAGCAAAATAGGGGAGAAAGAAAACTAAAAGTGTATTCTGGGCCTGAGGGGAATTTTACAGAATACAGGAACAAATTACTTTAGACTTAAAAATCACAGGTTGAGAGTTAGGTTTCTGGAAATATAGAAGAAAGAAAACAGATAAGGATGGCAAAAGTAAAGTTAAATTTTATTCCTTAATTTTAATGTTTTTGTTTGTTTCAATAAATTGATGAATGGAGTCATTTGCAAAAATGGCATTTTTGAAGGCTAAGATATACGAATCTTTTAGGCCAAAGATGAAGTCCTGAAAACTAGTGTTGTCTTATTCTTATTGCTTTTTACTGCCTAGAAAACCACTTGTCACATGGAAAACAAAAGATATTTTTTCACAAATGAATAAATAAAACTAAATCTATAAATCCAAATAAACAGCATTTCCCTCGCAGTTATCACATGGGAGGCTGTAAGCTTATTCCAATTGTCTCCTCATTGCTTAAAATGTATTCAGACACTGTTCTGAGAATTGGCAAAGCAAGCGACAAAGTCATTTTTAAATCATCAGTGGTGTCAGGTAATCTCCCTCTGGTGAAGTATTTGGTTTTATTGTTTTTTAATTTGTTACAAGTTCGATAGCCAATGAATTTGCAGGCCAGTTCTATTTTTTAATCAAAAATGAGATGTAATTTTGTTTAAATAGTTAGGCTGACTTTCTTATGTGGCACAGCAAATCTAAAAGAGAGTTCCAATCACTACCAGAAAGTTCTAAACAATCGCAGCTTTGTTGGGTCAATTGGCTAGACACTCCAAATGGTTCCTTTGAAAGATAAGACTTACTTGGATATCTAAATTTTGGTCTGTTTGCCCTTAAATAAACAAATGAACAAAAATTGCATTAAAGTCACACTCTATGTATCACGAAAAAGGATACCATTTTTTAAATCGCTTTTGAGGTAGGGCAATGATGTATATACTTTCTTTGTATCACTGGATCTCACCCTCACTCTAAATCCAGTTTAGGTAATAAATACTGTATGTATATAGTAAGGACTCCCACATTTACATATCTCCAGCTCTGACTTATCCCCTGAGCTCTCAATTTACATGTTCAACTTTCTACTAGACTCACGACTTAGATGTGTAATACTTACCTCAAAATCACCATGTCTAAAAAAGATTTTGTATCCTTTAGTCTTTCACTTCTCAATTCTTGCATATAAGTCTAGTATCCCTTCAACCAGAGTGCTCCATCAAAAACATGAATCAGTCAATGCAAACCATCTAAGACCTACCATCATCTTAAAATCCAACCTCATCACCATGGGGCACAGCGCTCTGACCTGGCCTCTGCCTCTGCCTCAGCTCCAACAACTCTATCCCTTTACTCACTGGGCACCAGCCCCTCTGCCCTGCCTGCTGTTCCCAGAACCATTCAGCTCATTACAGACTCAACGCCATACACTTTCTCTTGCTTCTGCCTAAGATTCCCTTCCCCCAAATCTTCAGATGTCTAATTCCTTCTCATCATCAGGACTCCGTTCAAACGTCATCTTCTTAAGCATATTTCTTCATCCCTAAAATGTCCCCACTCTAGTCACTCTCTATTCCCTAATCCCTCATTGGAATGATCACCTCTGAAGTCATTATTTTGTTGTTTAGTGTCAGTTCCCCTACATTAGAATGTCAGTGCAATGAAGGTAGGAATTTTGCTTAACTTGTTTACTGTTAGAGTTTAGAATAGCACTTGGTACATAGTAGGCATACTACTATGAATGAAAAAATGAATGAATGAATGAATGAATATTCAGCAAACCATAAAAATTATATGGTAATTTTAAGAAAGATTTATGACCAGATTGCACTATTCTGGAAGTAAAAAATAAAATAAATTGCTAATGCAGCCACCAGTTATGTAAACCATTGGATTTAGAATGAATGCGTGTACACAGGCTTGACTAGGTTACTGGTGCAGCCGTAAACTGGGTACGCATCATTTCACACGTCTTCACTATCTTTGAGTACTGACTCAACTGGTTCCTTGGGCAGGTGGAAGATGACCTGAAATAAAGGAATATACATTAACCAGGCCATTGCTGAGAAGGTACAGAAAGTGACTGATGCTGGCAACAACTGGATGTCCTTCTTTGCTCTCTCTTCTTGTAAAGTGTGGAGCCTGATGGAAAAGAAGTTTCACATGAATTCAAAGCCTTATCTTATCAAATCCCTTCAATTATTCTAACTATGTGGCATAATCTGCATGCAGCCAGCGATGAAGCTGTGCCACAATTAAAACAATACCATGGGACAAACAACAAAGAGGGAGACAGCCTGTGCTATCTTTCTGCTGGGCGTCCGCATGTTACACAGAGGAATGTAATTCTACGGTGCAGACACCATTAATGTCTTCCAACATATTTTTAAATCCCTGGCTGCCTGAGAGGTGAGTCAGGTCAGAGAAGGATGGGTGATGACAAAGAGTGGGGAAGAATCCTGAATGAAGTTTGGGTTTTTAGAAAAGCCTTTCATCACAAGAGGGGAAAGTAATTAAAAATGATTCTCAGGAAAACATTTTTTCTGTTTAAAAAAACTGTCTAATCAGGATGCCAGATAGTTTGGCTGGACCACAGACATTATCTAGAAGACAGAAAGACCTGGCTGATGTTTCTCTGTTTAGACCAAAGCTACACTTATTTTCCTAGTCAGAGAAGATGAGGGAAAGAAGAAAGACTCCAAAGGCATCCAATTCATCATTGCACATGTTTATTCACACAAGGCCAATCGCATGAGTAAAACATATTACATGTATGTATCCCTTTGTTAGCAATGGGTTTCTGTGTTTTCTGTATGTATCCCTTTGTTAACAATGGGTTTCTTTGTTAACAATGGTTTTCATTGATATTATTATTGTTATTTCTAACTAATGATGGGAGAGGCAGGCAATAAGTACATGGACTAAATGGCAAAACAAAGATAACTGACATAAAAAAAATGCCCCAGGTCACTAACAAATGGCTGCAAAATAACTAAAACTGATTTTCTTTTTTACTCTAGTCCAAGGCTACCCTGAGAAAACTGTACAATTGGAATCACTCTGTGGGTTACACAAGATAATGGGAGAATAAGCCTTGGTAGAAGGTAAGTATCAGAGCTCAGCTTAGACCAGCTGGTCCCAGAGTAGCAGCATTTGCATGGCCTGGGAACTTGCTAGAAATGCAACTTATAGAATCCTAACCCAGACCTACTACTGGCTAACTATGGACATGGAGCCCAGCAGGCTGTGTCTTAATAAGGCCTCCTGGTGATTCCAATGCCTGCCCAAGCCTGAGAGCCACTGTGTCCTTTCTGTTACTGTCATTGAGTTCTTTTTTCCCAGCTTTACTAAGATATAATTGACATTTAACAATGAGTAAATTGAAAGTGTACAACATGATGGTTTTCCATCACTTTTGCTAGAGATTTGCAGGACACAAACAGCCAACCCCTTGGTGTTTCAGGCCTCCCTTCCTCCTCCAACCCTGACCTCCCCATATACTAGGGCTGTGACTAACAATGCAAATAAACTGCAAGCTAAACTCCCCTGTACATCAGAGGAGACGGGTATAGGCAGACCCACCTACCAAACCACATCAGAAAAGGAGAGCGAGAATTTCATGCCTTTTCTCTTGGTAGAGCTATGATATTAGGAAAAAAATAATTTGTGTTAACATTATACATTGGATCTTAGAACTAGACATTAATAGATTGTAGATGCTTTGATTTCTAGTCACCTGGATGTTCCTTGCACTGGATGCTTTGATGGCATTGGAAATCTACACACATTTGTTCAAATGAATGAAGTAATAAATTTAACAGGTTCTAGCTATTGTACCTATGGGAGGCAGTTAATCTTCAGTTCTGTTTTTTTCTCTCTGCTGCTTCCGGAGCGCTGTCTTACCTAGCCATGTACATCACCCTGAAAATAGGGAGAAATGGCCATTTACCTGGTTCCTTGAATTCAAACAAACAAGCAAAATATAACCAAAGACACTGAAATTGAGAACAGGCTGACAGTGACGGGGGGGGGGAATTTCAGGGGGAAACGGTGAAGGGTTTCCAGGAACAAGTATAAAGGACACATGGACAATAACAAGGTGGGGGTGGAAACGGGAGGAAGGTGGAGAGGGCTGCGATGGGGTAAAAAGGCAGAAAACTCTACTTGAACAATTAAAATATAAAAATACTTCTAAAAAAAGAGTCCGGCCTTATTGTAAAAGCATGAATGTCATTCATTCAGACTTCTGTTTATTTAACAAATGTTCATTATACATCAGTCACATGTGACATCAGTCACATGCTCACTGGGCTAGAAACTAGAGAAGCACACTCTCATCTCACATCACCCTACACCTGGGAACACACAATTTAGTTGAAGCCAATACTTGTGAATAATCAAGCACAAAAAGATGCTAGTTCCTATTATAGAAGTGAGCACAGGATATGACATGTGACAAAAGGGGACAATTCTAGTTCTGAGAGCATGGCAAGGTGCCTAGTAGCCTTGTGCCTGACTTTACTCTGCATATACTTCTAACCCAGCAACTCAAATGACATCAACTCTGTGGGGATTAAAGTCTTGGTCTGTGATCTTAGAGTGATAATGGTCAGTATTAGTTAGTTTAGAATTGGTCAGGGACATAAGGATTTGAAAAAAATAAAACCTTTCCTTAGACAGAGTCATCTGAGTATTTGTACCACAAACTACTTTTGCTGGGCTGTACACCAAATCTGCGTCTGTCCATTTGTGCCTCCTTGACGACTGAAGTCAAGGCCCAGTCCTTGGCAAAAATAATTTGAGCAACATGCCACCCACTCCCCTCTGTGCTACCACAGTGATTCTACACTTTGTACAAATCTACCCTAAGCAACTAGGGACTATAACTAGGGGGACTGATTTCCTGAAAAAGCAAAGGGAATGGAGTTGCCAAAAGAGTTTCTAGGAGGATATGCCTGGAATTTGGGATTTTTGATTTGTGTTTCAGCAAACCCTGGGCAAGCTGCCCTACTAAAATTACCATTAAGTTGAATTTATGACCAAGTAATGGTACATTTCTCTCATTAAAGACAGATCTTCACTATCTGTCTGGGCTGGAGCATGACCTGCGTGGGAAAACAATAAATTACAGCCCCTCACTGCTCTTTTGTGTGCCTGGGGAGGAAAGGTGAGATGCCACAGCGGTTAAGGTCAGTTTTGTGATTTGTGTCCCAGGAGGGCAAAAAAATCAGTTCAAGGGTTTGCTAAAGGATCAGCAAGATAATTGATCACCAGTGCCCTGGCATGGTTCTGAGGTTGGAATGCCTCTGAAACCGTTCCCAAATGGCACCAGGGATTAAGGAAGATTCTTGAACGGAGAGTAAGTTATGCGACCTGAGGCATACTTTAACTCTGCCCTTGACCTGGGCGTTGTGGAGAAGAACACTTCACCTGGGTGACCGCCTCGTCTGTCAAGGAGATAGAATAACAGCTGCAACGCAGATGGAGCCCTCCAAAGCACCAACACACCCTTCAAAGTCAGTTATTTTGAGGGGCTTCCTCAACTTTTCTGTTAAAATTAGAAACACAAAAACAGATGAAAATAAAACCTGATTTCAATCTTCAATCCCAAATTTTACATACAAGCACTAATAATGTTCTTCACTTGAATGTTCCAACGCTTCTTCATGTTTAGATTTTTGCCCAGAGAAAACAACAATGGTAATTGTAACAGTTAATATTTATTGAGAGTTTGAAACCTTTGGCCGGCACTGTACTAAGCCCTTTATTTTATGCCATTACTACTACCCTGGGGGTCGGGGATTTTTAGCTCCATTTGCAGATGAGAACCCTGGGGTTTGTGGAAGCCAACCCAGGGATAATGCGGGGACTCAAACCCAGGCTGGGCTCTTTCTAAAGTCCATACGTATTGTTAAGCAGAAATGAGCTCTAACAGAGGAAATAACAAACAGTGAAGGAACTCCTATCTGTTCTTAAAATTCTAGATCAAATTTTTCAAATATTAGATACAAATTTTAATATTAGGAGGCTAAATAATTGGTTGCTTGGGAATATCTCTTTTAAATTACTGTCATCTTACAGAAATCCATTCAATACCCATTCTGTTCTGACCTATAATTAACTATATCTTTCTATTCTGCAGTTAGGATATTTAAAACAAAAACATTTCAAGATAAATTCTCCATCTTTACTCTGTCCAGCTCTCAGACTCCATTCTTCTGCAAGTCTTATATTCTTTGTGGCCTCAGATCATATCATATAATAAATTCTTTTACATTATCAAATATTTTATTATATGGTCTTCAAAACTTTATTCCATCTAAGAACTTATAATTTATTCCAACCATTTCTGGAAATAAGTTATTATAAACCTTTCGATGACTCAAGGTCCTCTGGAGGATCCATGCTTCTGAAGGCCTTCTGTAGCTATGCAACACAAACCCAGACTTCTGTGCATTGTCGTTTGGGAGTTGTACTTGGTTTCTCTCTCCGCCCACCATTGTAAACTGTTACGCTGCATGCCATCAGTGTGGCCTTGCTGCTTATAATCTGTCTTGCTTTGTAAATAACTGTCTGGATAAAGGCCTGAGGGAACATTCATGTTTTTACTGTGGAGTAAAGTGCATGGGCTTTGTGACATGTATTTTCACATTATCGTTTAGTTTACCTCTGAGTTCATAACAGTCTTCCCAATGGTTATGTCTGACCAAAGACATAAGTGAATGTGAACATTAGTTGTATTTTTCTGCAAGTCACATATGCATATATAGAACTAGAACTAGATATAGATAATGATAAAGGTATAGATATATAAATAGCATGCCTGGGTGTTTTATTTGAAATTGTTTGCAGACCAGACATAATACAGTGAGAACCATGAGAATAAAGGTCTTTTCCAAACTGGAGACTGTTTTTAAAAGTTTGTTTGGGGGCCAGAATTTAAGTTTAAACATTACTTACCACAGTGTTTATTTATATTACAATGCTTTATACAGAAAAGTAATTCAATAAATGCTAACTAAAGAGTACCATGCAAAAAGTCATTCAATGCCAAATCATTGAACTATTTGCTAATACTTCTTACTTCCCAGATCCACCTATGCTCCTCTTTGAGGTTAAAACAGTTTGTAAAATAGCTCACATGTGTTAAAAAATTATTTTTCTTTAAGAACATACTAAACACTAAGAGAATAAAAATATAAGCCACCTACTGAGACAAAATATTTACAAATTATATATCTACTAAAGAATATTTTCTAAGAATACATTTTTTTACATCTCAAAACTCAATAAGAAAATTGACAAAGATTTGGACAGACAATTCACCGAAGATGTATAGATGGCAGATAAGCACATGAAAGGACTTTCAACATCATTAATTAGAGAAATCCAGATGTGAATCACAATGAGATACCACCACATGCTTATTAGAATGGCTAAAATGAAAAAGAACAACTGTACAAAATGTTGGTGAGGACACAGAGGAACCGAAACTCACAGACTATTATTGGTGGGCATGTGAAATGGTACAACCACTTTGTAAAACAGTTTCTTGAAATATTAAATGTATAACTACCAGAAGATTCAGCCATTCCACTCCTAGGTATTTACTCAAGAAAAATAACAAGAATTCATATATGAATCTTTGTAGCAGATTTATAAATAATAACCAAAACCTGGAAACAAACCAATAAAGGAATAGATAAATGGATTGGTTGGTATATCTATGCAATGGAATACTGCTTAGCAACTAAAACAAATGAATTATTTATGCATTCAGTGACATGGCTATGTCTCAAAATAATGATGCAGAGTGAAAGAAGACAGAGAACAATGATTACATACTCTATTATTCCATTTATATAAAATTCTGGAAAATGCAAATGAATCTATAGTAACAGAAAGCAGCTAGCTCAATAGTTGCCTGGTAGCTGGGGTATGTAAGGATAGGAGGGAAGACTTGCCAAAAGCAAGAAGGAAATCTGTGAAGACAATGGACATGGTTGCCATTTTGATTATGGCAATGGTTTTATGGAGGTATAGATGCATCAAAAACTCTTGATTTATATACTTTAAAGTCATGCAGTTTATGGTTTGTCAATTAGACCTCAATAAAGCCATAGCAATGGGCAAAAAAAAAAAAAAAAAAGGAACATAGCAAACAAAAGAAAGGGGATCAAGCAGTTTCAGGATCAAAAGTTTGGCTCTGAAATAAATTTAACAGATTAATCCACTTACCAATTTGTTTTATGAATAATGTAATTGAAAGCTAGACAATGGTTAGCCAACAGGTGAATTTTCAGGGACACAAACAGAACAAAAGATTAGCAAGTTTGACAATTGGTAATTCAAAAAACACATCGAGTAGTCCTCTTAGGGAAAATCAGAATTTTGTGCTGCTTACAGTTAAATATGGGTTCAAGGTGCAGTGATATACTCCATACTTAAGGCTTCTAGGCATCTTAATCCTGCCATGGACCCAGGAATGTCAAATGGCTTTGACTGAGCTATTGTCAGTGGCAGGGCAACAACTCACATCTTTCAACTCTCGTCTCAGGATTCTAATCCTTAGGATGGATTCACAGAGCTGGAAGAGAAGTCCACAGCTAAAGAATTAGCAGTGAGACAACCTGGTGATCCCTAACCAGAAAGAAAGGGGAATTATGCTATCAAACACATTTGCATCTAATTTGCCAAAGCAGTCCCACCACATGCAAACTTCCACTGGGGTTAAAGATGCTCACACCCAATGCTGGTGGCAGTTGGGCTTTTGGTTGCTGCAGGTTCTTGTCAGGAGGAGCCAAGCAGAGGGCCAGGAAGCCTTCCAGGAAAAAACAAACACAGGAGAACTCTATATACATCCTCCAAAAGAATGCTTCACCAGCTAACAGGAAAAAGAGATGGCTCATCTACTAGTCTCTTCTCACACCTGGAGGGATTACCAGGTATTCCAGGTTTCTATTGCTGCATACTAAGTGACTCCAAAATTTAGTGGCTTAAACTACAATCATTCATTTGGCATAAGGATATGCAATTTGGGCAGGTCTTTGCGGGGACAGCTTATCTCTGCTTCACGTGGTCTGACTGGAATGGGATAATCCACCTACAAGAAGGTTCATTTACATGGCAGGTAAACTGGTGCTGCCTATTGGTTCCTCTCCATGTGGACCTCTCTATGGGGTAGTTTAGGCTTCCTCACAGCATGGGGATTGGGTCCTAAGAGCAGGTATCCCAAGAGACAGAAAGTGGAATAGCTAATGTCTTAAGATCTGGTCCTGAGTCTTACCAAATCCAGTACCAGTTTCCAAACTCATATTTTAAAAAGCTGACAGAGCAATACTTCTGCCATGTTCTGTTGGTCAAGCAATCACAATCCGTAAGGATTCAAGGGGAAGTGACACAGACCTCCCGCCTGGAAAAGAAAGAAGCGTCAGGAATTTGGAGGCCATATTTTAAAGCCATGATGCCAAGATGCCACATGATGACTACAGCTTAAAATTACCTGGACACTTTTGTCAGTGTCTCCTTAAGCCCCTATGCTCTGAAAAGAGAGTGAAGGGATTTGTGTATTCACCTTGACCACAACCCCATCATTATCAATAAGGCCATTCTCTGCTGGCATGTGTGATGCTGGCATGTCTGATTTGTTTTCACACTTTATAAATAAAAATGGTAACATTGTATTTTTAAATCACTCACCATACAATCAACCTAAAAACTTTATGCAGACAAGTGACTTAATACAGTGCTCCAGACATAGTAAGCATTTAGTGATATTGTAAATTGACATATGCCAACTTGGCCCTAAACAATTGTCAGATTCTTTCAGTAAATATTGAATTCCTTGATATTCGACAATATAATAAGAGATAAGTAGAAGCTGTGATTGCTTCCCCTACCTTATCATTATGTAGTTAGCTATAGTGAAAGTAAATCTCAGACCAAATTCTGCCACACAGAAATTATTTATTAGCAAGCAAGCTCCAAAATAGTCACACAAACTACTCATACAGGCTTGAGGCAGTCTCTGTTCTCTACCTTGTCATCACTCCAAGTGTTACAACAATAATTAAATAGAAACTATTCAGGACTCTGCCCCTCCCCAGAGCTGGTTGTTAAACATTACTGTAACTGACCACCCTATGGTATGAATTAAAGTTAATTTATATCACACTATTTATTTTGGAGTATTTGAAAGTAACTCACCTATAAAATAATAAGCAAATACTTGTTGCTTAAATTAATTATTGCATATAGTCCTTATATTTAAATAAATGCTGGCTGGTGTGTGAGGGGGTGTGTGTGTGTTGAGTAAGGAGTTTGGCCAATCTTACCAGTTCATTATATTCCATGAAGTTTTCAGAGACATCAGATTAAATAGAATATAAAAACTAAGCAGAATAGCAATTGATCAACAGGGCTAAATTAGATGATAATAGAAGCATTTTTATAAAATAATCCGTTCATACTTAAGAATGATTAAAATAGAATAGCAGATATTAATTCAATTTTAATTCTATTTAGATTGAAAATTCCAATCCCCTAATGTGAGGCATGACCCAAATTGTATGTGCACATAATGGAAAAGACAAGAGTTCAAGTCTCAACTTTAGCACATATGAGCTATTTCAGACAAGCCATTTCTGAGCTCAGTTTCCTCACCTGTAAAATGGGGGGTAATAAAAATGAGATCAGCCATGTGAAAGTATTTGCAACCTGTACAAAGCTACAAAAAAAATGGGGATTATTACTAAAGTGCTTCACTAAGAACTAGCTGATAACAATTTAAAAGTGGGTCAGGAATTATTTTTTATTATTCTTTTCTCAATGAGAAATAATAAATAAAGCAATTAAATATTTTTAAAACAATATTTTGTAAAAAATAAAAACTACTTAAAATAGCCAAGATATGGAAGCAACCTATGTATTCATCGATAAATAAATGGATAAAGAAAATGTGAGATACACACACACATACAAATATTATACAATGGATTATTATGCTGCAATAAAAAAGAATGAAATCTGCCATTTGCAATAGTATGGATGGACCTAAAGGGTATTATGCTAAGTGAAATAAGTCAGACAGAGAAAGACAAACACCACATGATATCACTTATGTGTAGACTCTAAAAAAAAGAAAAAGAAAAACAGACGCATAGAAACAGAGACAGAAGGGATGATTGCCAGAGGAAGAGAGTGGAGGGATGGGTGAAAGGTGAAGGGGAATATAGTGTTGATAATATTGTGGTAAGTTTGCACAGTGACAGATGATTACTAGAAGTGGAGTGATCACATTGTAAGGTATAAAAATGTTGAATCACCATATTGTATACTTGAAACTAATATAACTAATATAATATTGTATACCAGTATTATACTCAATTTTCTACTCAACTTTTTTACTCAATTGTATACCAATATTATACTCAATATTCTACTCAATTTTCAAAAACATTTTGTTTATTTATTTTTAGAGAGAAGGGGAGGGAGAAAGAGAGGGAGAGAAACATCAATGTGTGGTTGCCTCTCATGCACCCCCTGCTGGGGACCTAGCCTGCAACCCAGGCATGTGCCCTGACTGGGAATCAAACCAGCAACCCTTTGGTTCACAGGCTGGCACTAAGTCCACTGAGCCACACCAGTCAGGAGTCTACTCAATTTTTTTTTTTTAAATCAAGACTACTAAAATGAACTTTTCCAGGTTTTCAACATAGCCTGATCACAATACTGTCATCAGGCACACAGATGTGGACCCACTGAATGTCATTATCTTCTTTAGGTGTATATGAGATGTCCTAGCTGAGGCCAACTCCCTTTCAGAACCACCTCAGGACACACAGTTCATTGCCTGTCTGTCACCAGTCTGGGATTATAGCACTTCCCCAGTGAATTAGATCTTCACATTTCCTTCTCTTTTACTTCTTTATTATAAAAATCCCCTCCCCACCGTATCTACCACACATACACATATTGAGAAAAAGAAGACACTGAAGTATCTGTGCTTAAATTCAGTCTTAATTTTCACTAAACACTCCTCCACCCCATCACACCTAATAGGTATAGGGACCTCATATGTATTACCCTATATACTCTCTTCAAAATATTCCCCTTTTAAAGATTAGGAAACTAACTGAGCTTCAGAAAGTTTAGTAGAAGAAAAGGAGGAAGAAAAAGTAGATTATCCCAAAATTTTGGAAGAAAACCAGTCTAACATATATGGAAATGTATTCCCAGAATAAGAAGAGGGAGAAGAGAAAAAAAAATTGAAGAGGTAATGGTCAAGAATTTTCTGAAATTAATAACAAACAACAAACAAAAATGAAAAACAGGAACAACAAACAAAATGAAAAAATTTTAAATCTCAGAAAATTCCAAGCAAGATGAATACACATGAAAATAACACAGCTATGAAAATTGTAGTTAAACTGCTGAATTTAAAGATAAAAAGAAAAATCTTGTAGAGATAGAGAAAGAAACATTGCTCACAGAGGAAGATAAAAATCACAGCAGACTTTTATCAAACTATATAATCCAGGAAATGATAGAACATCTTTAAGTAATAAGAGAAACAAAATAGTCAATTTAGAATTATATGATCAGCAAAATATCTTTCAATAAAGATTTTCTCAAACAAAGGAGGGAAGGATTCACTGCCTGAAGACCTGTACTACAAGAAATATTAAAAGAAGTTCTTCAGGAAGAAGTACGATTTTAGATGGAAATTTGCATCTATAGAAAGTAGTAAAGAGCACAGAAATGGTAACAGTGCAGTTAAATATAAAAGCTATGATAGTAATAATATATTGGGTTAGCAAAAATGTTTGTTTTTTTCAGTAAGATGGCTCTAGTAGCGCTTAGTTGTCTTTAACTTCATTCAAAATAATTTTGTTAGATTGTATTGTGACAGCTGTCATATCAGTGTATATTTTTAGAAAACATACCAATATTGGTGAATTTTTGTGTAGCCATTTTAATATTGAAGATGGAAGAAAATATGCAACATTTTTGGCATATTATGCTTTATTATTTCAAGAAAAGTAAAAATTCAACTGAACACAAAAGAAAAGATCTGTGCAGTGTATGGAGAAGTTGCTGTGACTGATTAAATGTGTCAAAGCTGGAGATTTCTCATTGGACGATGCTCCATGATCAGGTAGACTCATTGAAGTTGGTAGCAATCAAATCGAGACATTAGTTGAGAACAATCAACGTTCTACCATGTGGAAGATAATCGACATACTCAAAATACCCAAATCAACAAAGTTATTGATGAAAACAAAAAATGTGTCTTTTATTTTATGGAGAAACTGAACAGACTTTTTGGCCAACCCAGTAAGTATGTATGGAGTTGATAATATGTACAGAAGAAAAACATGTTAACAATAGCCTAAAGATCAGAAGAGAGGAAATGAAAATATATTTGGTAAAGTTTCTACACTATGTGTGAAGTGGTACGTTTGCAAGTGAACTGTGAATGTTAAAGAAGTTTCTTTTAAATCCCAGAGCAACCGTTAATAATCCAATTGCAAAAATAAATGAAATAACAGTATTATTTAACATAGTCATTAAAGAGGTAGGTCATTAAAGAGACATGTAGAAAACACAACAGATGGTATATTTAAACCCAGCTAGATCAATATTACATTAAATATATTGTAATTGAAATTAACACTCCAATTAAAAGACTGATATTGTCAGGTTAGATTTAAAAGTAAAACCCAACTACACATTTTCTACAATAAATTTGTTTTAAATATAAAGGCATAGGTAAGTGAAAAGTAAAACAATGAAAAAATAATGCTACTGATGAAAGGAAGTTGGAATACCTATATTAATACCAGATAAAGTAAATTTCAGAATAAGGTATATTAACAGCAATAAAGATATTACATTATTATAAAAATCAATTCAAGAGGAAATAACAATGCTACTTGCGAATGCACTTAGTAACAGCTTCAAAATACCTAAAGTAAAAGCTATAAAACTGAAAGGAAAAGTAGAGAAATACACAATTATAGTTAGAGATTTCAATACTTCTGTCTCCGGAATTGAAAGAATGAGTAGCCCCAAACATCAGTTGATGAAGAGGAGACCTGAATAAGACCATAAACTGAACTGACAATAATTATAGAACCATCCATAATTCTAACAACAGCAGAATACAGAATCTTCAAACACACAGGGAACATCGACCAAGATAGACCATATTCTGGCCCACAGAATAACAAATTTAAAATGATAAAATCAAAGAAAGTATGTTCTCTGAACACAGAAAATGAAACTAGAAATCAATAAAAGAAAGAGATCTAAGAATCCCCAAATTTGGGGATTAAACAACACATGTCTGAATAACCTACAAGGTAAAAAGAAAGTAAAATAATGGACTAGAAAATATTTTGAATGGGATAGAAATATGGCATATCAAAATCTGTGAAACACAGTGGTGCTTATATGAATTCTCAGAGCTGCTCAAAAATAAGAAACACACACACACACACACACACACACACACAATTTAAAAATAGGCAAAGCAAACAATGGGACCAACACTCCATTGAAGAATATGCACTGAATAGCCACTGAACATAAGCACTTGAAAACGCTTTAATGTCATTAGTCATCAGGAAAATGTAAATTAAGTCCACAATAACATACAATATTACACCTTTAGGTAGATAAAAAATTTAAAATAAATAAATGGGGTGATGGAAATATTCTATGTCTTATTATAGTGGTGGGTACATAACTGTATTGTTTGGTTTTCTTTTTAATTTACAGAACTGTATACCTATAAAAGGTGAACTTTAGTGTAGGCACCTCAATAAACCCAACTTAAAAAAAATATTGTGCTGAGTGAAAAAGCTACACACAATAAAACTGTATATTTCCCTCCCAACCCATCTCCACTGGGCCATGCTTTTCCCCCGGCCTATAGCCTCCGCCTTCTTCTATTCATCCTACATGACCTACTACAGGGTCAGCTCTTCTACAGAGGCTTCTGCAACCTGCCTGTCCACCCATCAGTAGATTAAGTTTTCTGTTCTTTGCTGTCATAGCTCACTACAGATTCCTTTTTCATAATATGTGTCACATTGTTCTATGACTGTTCACAGCCTCTTCTCTCCACTGGACTGTAAGCCCTCACAAGACTGTCATTTTTCTATCCCCATCATCTATCACATGCCTGGTACATAGCGGTTGCTCAGTGAATTTATAATGAATGAGCTATAGAGGGAGGTTAAATTCTTCTATAGCAGTTCCAAGTGTAATCAAGGTATGCTACGTATTTAATGCCACCATTAATCAACAAATCCACGGTTGCCAGGAGGAGCCTTCTCTAACCGCACTTGGAAACAGGCATTTCCAGCTTTCCAGGTTTGTTGGCTCATTTCCACTCCTTACAACCAGCTTGTCCAATGTAGGATCACAGAAACCCAAGTTTTCAGAGTTTAAGTCCAAGAATCTCCTATATATACATGGACATGGTCACACCCCCTCGCCCAGGCAGAATTACTACAAACCAAAGGGAGGCATTCTTTTCTCCAGTTTGGAGAAACTGGAAATATAAGCAAAGGCAGTGAAATTGCATGCCTTGTACCATTTGCCTTCCCTCTACATTTTTCCATCAACTAATTTTAGAATCTTAAGGTTTCAAGATATATCTTGAAAATTAAGCACTTCTATGAGGATGCTATTTAAAAGAGTTTTCAAGGTTATCCTCTGGGACACTTAGGTTTATGTGCTTTCAGCTTCCATCGAAACCTAAGTCAATCTGCTGTTTTCTACTCCATATGGTCTGGCAAGTAACCCCTCCCTTTTCCACTGCAGGGGGTTAACCCCGCAGCAGAAACAGTGAGTCACAAGGACAGGAACCAAATGATGTAGACGACCGCATCACAACCACTCAAGCTGGTGTAAACACTCTAACATGGCATGGCGATTAGACATGCAGAGTGCAATGTGCCTTCTTCCCAGACCTGAGTCATCTTCCTCAAATGGAATAGCAGTCAGTTTTTAATTGACTTCCCCGTAGCAATGGCATATATTTTGCCTATTGTTTACAGTGAAGTTTATGTGAAGAAAGGTGTTGCTATAACTACAAAAAAGAAAGTATGCTTTCTTATCTCCAATTACTCCCTTTTAGCTCATTATGCTCTAGCCACCCTGCACTACTTAGTGATGAATGTGACATTTGTCTCCTTTTGCAGGGATGGCTTATGCCAAGAAAATTCTCTGAAACCAGAAGATACTGGAAATTAGTCTAGAGAAATGCAATAATAGTCCAATTTAAATGACCTATAAGGAGAAATTGCAGGGGAAGATTCTTTATAGTATGACAACACTGTAATCAAACTGAACTCAAGGAACCTAGTAAAGAGGGATGATAGTCTGAAAACCCTTACTTGGCACCTTCCTTTCAGTATTAGATATCATATAATCCTTGTCGCATCCATGGCTGGTAGATATGATTAACTCCATTCTACAAATAAGGAAACCGAGGCACAGAAAGGTAAGTAAGAAACAAAGGCTTTATTCCATTTCAACTCACTGAAGCCTTCAGTTTATAGGATTGGCAATGGGGGTGGGAGAGTTTCTGCTCCAAAGAAATTGATCCACTCATTGATATCACAACCCTGACCCACCCAAGATGCCCTCCCTAATCCAGACTTCAAATCTCAACTCCAATTCCATTTCTTACAGGAAGCCTTCTCAGATCATGCTGTGCACAGGGACTGAACCCTTCCTGAATTCTGATTGCCTTTTTTCTCTGCTCTGTTCACATTGTACTTGTCACATTTTGCCAGGTATTAGTAGCTATTTTCCCAAGTGTATGTCTTTTCTTTCCAACTGTCTTGTAAGTAACACACCCCACCATTCTTAAAAATAATTCTGAGCACCCAGTTGAATACCCATGTGTAATAAGCATTTATGAATAAATGAATGAATAAATCATTTATAGAAGAAATATCTAAAACATTTCTTTTGAATGCTCTATCACCACTTATTGCCTACACTTTCTATATTTACATTGCAACACGAGGATGGTTCTCATTTGCCACCGAAACAGTAAATCTAAATTCAAGAGTTTTCAACAGCAACAATTGAAACAACAGCCTCCCCCTCAAAAAAAAAAACAAAAAAAAACAAAGCATAAATCACCACGACCTGAGTTAATTGGATAAAACTGCATTGTATTCAGGCTGTCCTTATATGGCTTCATTTTTCCATGCAAGAGAATTTGCATTTCTAAAAAGGAGTTAGTTGGTAAGAAGTATTTGCCTGAGGCCCCATAAACCCCTTGGATTGTTCTGTATTCAGATCCCAAGCTCTAGAAAGAGTGGTAGGTTTGAGAAGATAGTTGGAAACACTCACTCAAAGTCTCAACTGAGCCAAAGTGAGGAGAACATTAACTCAGAGAAAACCCAAGCCAAACAAACAGCTTCAGGGAATGATCCACCCCTTCAAGGGACTTGCCCATTCTTGGGAATTGTGAATCCTTCCTATCTATTTTCCGAGAAAAACACTTGACTTATGTTCCATAAATTCCCATAAAAAAGATGTAAGTTGGAAGCATTTTCATGCTAAGAAGCATTTTTTTAAAATCAAAAGTATCCACCAGTATGGAGGAGCAGCAAACACCTCCATCCTGCACCAAATGGAGGTGTTTAGCACCATCCTGGCAACCGGAGCCATATGCCCTGCCCTGTCCACCCAGCAAGAGGCATCCAAGAAACCACAGGAAGCTCATTCCAGGCTCCTCCAGCAACATTTCTCGCTCCTGGATCAGGCCCTAGAACCAGCAGATATCCCAAACACAGTACCTGGAATGTAGTCTACATATTTTCTTTGGTCATTAAATTATTTTCACTATTACAATATCTTTGAGAAAAATTCAGGACCAAAAGAAAAATTAAATAATCGCCCATAATTATATCTTCTTAAGCTAGCAAATGTTAACAGAACTCTTGAGTTTCTCCCTCAAAACCTCCCCCCATCTCCCAACATTCTCATCTCATTGAATGGCACTGCCATTCACCAATTAGTTTAGATTGGCAACAAATCTAACAATCAACCTTTATTTCTCTCTATACCCAATTAATCGGCATTTTTCTAATAGCTTTATACTTATAAAATTTCAGCTTCATTACAAACTTAATGGGGCTAATATTTTGTAAATATTAAACCAATGTTCTGTTTTTGTTGCTCTTTTCCTTTACTCTTATTTCCTGATAGTCATTTAGCTAACATAACCCCAGAGAATTCCCCCTGCAGCAAGGAGAAGGCTGTGACTCAAAGGAAGTGCCAACAAGACAGGGAGACATAAAGCCTATTCCTCTGGCCCCAAATGGATTGTGAAAAAGGAATAGAGGCAGGGAAAGCATGTAGTAGAAGGAAAAATAAACCTCGGAGGTTGTAAGCCATCAAGATTTGAAACCACATTTCTACAGCAGAATTACTCAGCTGTTCCTGACCAACATATTGTTTGGTAAGTTATACCAAATAATCACACTGATACTATCTCCAAAATCACGTGGAGCCACTCAGAGCTGACAGCTCTCCCTTTGCTCTACCTTCTACGGAGGTAGCACCAGGCTCAGACTGTTCTGAGGAGTTTTAGAATAGGTGTGCTCCCTAATTGAAATAAATCACGAGCATATTTCTCAAGACTTGTGTGACTCTTTGGTAATAACTCCAAGTCTCCCTGGCACTCGGGTATATTCTGCTCCTCATGGAATTGCATCTCTTGTACGCACAACCAATCATCAGCAGGAAATAAGGTCTGTGAAGAACTAGCCTCCTTTCATCAGGCCTCATCTCCTTCTCCTTTTTCTTCTTTCTCATTAAAAACCTAAATGTAATAATCCTTGCTTTTTATTTTCCTCTAGCCCCACAACGTTTTAGAAAATCTGACCAGCACATCCTAGGAAGGAAATCTGAACTTAATCGCTGAAGCATTGCTTTCTACTTGTGACATTCAGAATATCACTTCAACATCACTGTCGATGTAAGAAAACATTCAGAGAATCTTTGTGAGTTTATTTGAGCCAAATTGACAATTGCCCTCAAGCAAAACCTCAATGAATCAAGAAAATGCTCCAGAAAATGGTAGTTTTGCACCTTAATTTATACAACACAATCAAAAGAGAAGGCGTAGGGGCTCACATAAAACCCACTGGTGACAGGTTAAGGAGGCGGGAGAAAGCAAAGTGGGGAAACCTCTGGGATTGGATAAAAAGTAAAGTGATAGACACATACCTCTTTTACACAGGTGGGTGCAGGACAGTTAAGAGTCAACAATTAAGACAATAACAATAACAATGAGGGGATGTGGTCTCTGCTCTGGCGTGGTCATTGGAGATGTCCAGTAAAAGGGAAGTTACCTTGATCTTTCCAAGGCACGTTATCTTAAATGCAAAAAGACAATAGACATGCTTCATTGAGGTAAAGATTGACTTTTGTGAGGGAAGATTCCTCATATGACCACAGACCATAAACTGCTTTTAGTTAATAAGTTTTAATTTCAGACTATCCTTTGTGGTTGAGCTCCTGGGCTTAGCACTTGGCGCCTTTGCTTCCACATCACTTATCCTGCCAACTGCCCTTTCAAAAGCAGGACACAATGTGATGTGTCTAAAATTTAGGCTTCCAATGTAAACAGTTACATTTTGATTGAGGTTAATAGATTTGCCCCTCCCACGGCTGCACGTGAACTGAAAATAACAGACTCCTAGCTCACTATCATTAAACTTTAACAGACAATCTGCCTCTTAGTTGGAGTGATTGGAAAAGCCAAATAAAGGTCGAACAATGGAACGGGCTTTGCAGCAACCCCTCCAAGATAAGGCAGTTTGGCACACAAGGTACCTCATTCCAGGACTAAGAAAAGAAGTTGGATTCTCCCCTCAAGGTTCTTCTTGGATTCTGTGGTCCTTTGATTCCATAATAATAAAGCTATTCTAAAGCCACTTAAGTGCAGCTAAGAGCCTTTCTAGATGAAAATTTTACTCTAATTGGAATTGTTTGAATTTAGAACCCACAAGATTGAAAAAAATTCTAGTTCCCTTGTAAATCAGGAGATAATTAAATGTATTACTCATAAGAAGAAAGGAAAAGGGAGTTTAAAACAAAAGCATAAAGGTAGTTAATTCAAAATAAACTGAGTGATCGTTAGAAGAAAAAAAAATTAAATAACATTTAGTGGGGATTTCCTAAGAGGCATGCTTTTAAATCTCATAACAACTCTGTGAGATAGAGACCAAACCCATTGTACAGACTGTAGAAAGGAAGCACAGAGAGATTAGGTAGACGAGTGGCAGTTGGGTAGGCCAGGATTCCACCCAGGGTTCTGGTTCTGAACTCTGTCCTCAGTCACTAAGCTATGCTACCACTCATGTGGGAGATACTGAATATAAATTTCAGGTTGACTAGAGACTTTCAGAAACCTGCAAAGAATCTTAGTGTCCAAAAGAACTTTTAGGGTCACCTTCTTGCTAATATCTCATCAGCGGATTATCCAACCTGTGCAAGAATACCTCCACCAATAGGAAATTCACTGCTTCTCAAGGCAAATGATTGAGCAAATGTAATTATTAGAATGTTCTTTGCTCTATTAAGACAAATTCTATTTCTGGTAGCATCCACCTATTGATTTGGATTCAATGCTTCGGGGCATGCAGTGTGAATCTAAGCTCTCATTCTCATGTCTGCCCTTCAAATATATGAAAACATGTTCCAAATGATGAGTCACATCTCTTCTCCCATTTTGCTCTTCTCCAGTACTTATTCAATTATCTCACATGTAGCAGAGGTTCGAGAATCATCACCAGCCCTGTCACTTTCCCCAGAACACCCTCTAGGTTTTCTGTATTACACTTAAAGCAGAGTGCTCAGAATTGAGCAACATGCTAAAGAATGATATGATAAGGGCTAGATAGAGCAGTAAGTTCAATTTCTTCAACTCCAGACTTTTTATAGTAATGTGTACAAGAGCAGCTAACTTTTCTGAGTCAGTCACATCATAGTTAGTTAGTTCATATTGAACTGTCACTTTTATTTCATGGTAAAATATAGCATAGTTCCAAGAGAGTATAGAAAATGTATGCACAGTTTTTAAAACTATAACAAAAGTGAACTGTGTATCCACCTCCTGACTTTAGAAACAGGATATTAAATGTGGCCCAGAAGCCACCACATACATCTCCCTAATTGCAGCTCTCTTCTTCCCACCCCAAAGTAACCACTGCTCTGTATTTTGGGTTCATCATTACCATGCTTTTTTCATTATGCGTTTACCAACCATGTGTCCCTAAACAATACATTGTTTAATTTTGTTTTTAAAAATATTACATAAATGGAGCCAGAATGTGTATATTCTTATTTCACTCAATATTATGTTATTGAGATTCAGCTATGTAAGTTCATTTTACAACTTTCACTGCCAAGCTGAATTCCCCAAACTTTCCCCAGAGACTTCTTTTAGATAAAATAGAATCTGTTCTAGTCATCTCTGTTACACAGAATCCACCCAATCTTTTCCATATCAGAAGACATCTCTTACTGAATAAAAGGCTTGAATTTGTATAGGGAATACAGCTCATACTGTATGCCCTGGACTGGTCTCTAGGGTCCCTTTAAACCTAGAAGCCCCGAGTTTTGAAGGGATTGCTAAGAAAGAACTATGCTTCCATGAATTAATCCACATACTGGAAAGAAATTTTAATTTAAAAAAACTCAGATGTCTAATAATCTTAAAGCTGATTTTAAATTCAAACTCACACAACAATTGTAATTTTATTTTGTCACAGGTGTAAACTATACACATTTAACTTTTCTCAGCAAAGAAATTTCTCTAATTGACAACATTCTCAAGTCATTTTATTATTAAATTAACACAGAAAGTCATTATGCCCCTTGAAAATAAGGAATTTTTGTTATTATGGAGGATATTTTCAGTTAGTAAAGGATCAAAACTCTCAGTATATATAGAATTATTTTGTATTTTTAGATTCAGAGAATGTGGATAAATTTATATTTAACTCCTTCCCCCCTCTCTCTCTCTCTCTCACATACAAGGGAATAAAAATCAAAATTATAATGAGATTCCACTTCACATCCACTAGATGACGTAGAGAAATCAGAATTCTCTTTCACCACTGGTTGGGATGTAAAATGATGTAGCCACTTTGGAAACAGTCTAGAAATCCTCAAACAATTATACATAGCAATTCCACTCCTTGGTATATACCCAAGAGAAATGAACCCTATGTTCACACAAAAACGTATATACTAATGTTTATGGCAGCATTGTTCAGAAGTGTTAAACAACGCAAATGTCTATCAGCTAATGAATGAATAAACAAAATCTGGTATATCAACACAGTGGAATATGTATCCATAAAAGGGGTGAAATACTGACACATGCTACTACATGAATGAACCTTGAAAACATTCTGCTAAGCGAAAGAAATCAGTCACAAAAGACTACATATTATATAAACCTGTTTGTATGAAATGCCCAGTACAGGAAAATCTATACAGAAAATAAATTTGTAGTTGCTTAGGGATATGGGCAGACAGAGGGACAGGGAGTTGATAGCTAACATGTACAGACATCTTTCTATGGTGATAAAAATGTTAAAAACTTGGACTTCCAAGATGTCCTCCAAGATGGAGGCGTAGGCAGACACACTGTGCCTCTTCTCTCAACCAAAATTAAGGACAACAAAGATTTAGAAACAAGAAAACAACCAGAACTCAGAAAATCAAACTGTTTGGAAGTCCAACAACGATTCATCCAGACCAGTAAGAGGGGCGGAGTCACAGCAGGAAAAAGCAGAGGTGCGGACCGGGCACGCAGGCAGCAGTGGCTGGCAGCCCCCAGGTGCACAGGCGGCGACTAGCAGACCCCGGGCACGGGGTGGCAACTGTGCAGAACCAGTGAGGCCGCACAAGGCAGCTGGCTGACCGGGTGGTCCCACATTCACGCGCAGATAATCCAGGCAAAGGGGAAGCGGTGGAAGGGACTGGAATCCAAGAGTGAGCGGAGCAAGCACCATTGTCTCCTCTCAGACCCCGCCCCCACATATAGCGTCACTACCCAGCGACTGGGCTGTCCCACCCTGGGGAACACCTGAGGCTCCACCCCTCACTACATAACAGCCACGACTAGACCAAAAAAAAAAAAAAAAAATGGAAATGGCTCAAACTAGAGAACAAATCAAAGCCCCAGAGCCAATTTATCTAAGCAATGAAGAGATTGCCAACCTATCAGATGCACAATTCAAAACCCTGGTGATCAGGATGCTTACAGAATTGGTTGATTTTGCTCACAAATTAGATGAAAAAATGAAGGCTACAATAAGTGAAATGAAGAAAGATGCAAGGGGAACCAATAGAGATGGGAGGAAAACTGGGACTCAAATCAATGGAGTGGACCAGAAGGAAGAAAGAAACAACCAAACAGAAAACAAGGAAGAAACAAGAATTCAAAAAAATGAGGAGAGGCTTAGGAACCTCCAGGACATCTTTAAATGTCCCAACATCCGAATTATAGGGGTACCAGAAGGGGAAGAAGAAGAGCAACCAGTGGAAAACTTATTTGAACAAATAATAAAGGAGAACTTCCCCAATCTGGCAAAGGAAATA